>CM061464.1:10012500-10612500 GCA_030770085.1 Oryza coarctata | reverse complement strand
GTAGGATTTACCCCTTCGTCGGAGATCGGACCTAACTGATGCAACCCCGAGTTGAGAGCCAGACCCCGCTGGTAGAAACCTAGATAAACTAGAGTGACGATGCACCAAGGTTGCATTGATTGAGAAATCTTCTCTACATGTCTCCAGGGGTCTATATTTATACCCTGGGTTTACAGAGTCCGACGCGTTTTCAACTATCGGACATTATTTCCTAACAAAAATAAAGGAAAATATCTCTAAAGAAGTTAACTAACTAACAAAATCTTCTTATCCATATAAATAAGATTTACAAAAGATAAAATACCCTATCGTGGCTTCCATGGCTCCTTCACAAACTCAGTCTTATGTAGATAATCTTCTATTCTAGGACCGAGTCTTCCATTGCTTTAATCCGATCAGCTTCTTTCCTGTAGCAATCGGACCTCCCTTCACTCAATCCAATCCTTTTTCAACATATCCCTGGCTTGTCTAGGTCTTGTCGTTAAAACTCCTCCTTGGACCTGACTCCATCCGGATAGCTCTCTGCCCTCAAACCGATGCAATCTTCAACTAGTTTGATCGGTTTCTCTATAGTACCGATCAGCTTTGTCCCATGAGCCGATTAGTATTTCCATTGGCTGATCCTGTTTACAGGCTAAATCAAATTCCGGCGTTAACACATGCCTCCCAATTTCGAAGTTTATCAGCAGACTACGAAATTTTGAGCCGTTAGAAGCCACCGTAAACAAGGATGGTCTGTTAAAACCCGTAAATGATAATTAATCGGCCCAGATTCCTGCTTAGGTCATTCCGCCTCTATAAAATATCCCATCACTTCATCCTTCTTCCACATATTTCCTCCCCATCAGAACCTCCAACCTTGATGAGCTCTACTGACTGAAGGCGAACCTCCATAGATCACTTCACCGGCCGCTAAACTTCAATCCTCCTTACTCCGTGCGATAGCGTCTACACACACAGTCCCTGAGGTAACTATCATCTGCTCTTTCACCCTATATTTCAAACAAATCTTCCCCATCCTATCTTCTCATCGGTAGTCAGGTTCTTGTTCACTGTAGGATCTCAAGAGTCAGATTGGCATCCCAGTTTCCGATCGCCCCGGTTACTTTTACCTTGGCCCTATGGGTAATGAAGATCCAACTGATTTCATAAATTCTAAAAGAGAAAAGAACCCACATAAACATTCGTCTATGGTTATCACCGATTGGACCAATAGTTTCAGATCTTGGCCTGGTAAACTCCCGAGATGGAGAAACTGGTACCTCAGGGTTTTCGCCTCCAAAAAGTTATTCTAGGAAGACATGGAAATAGACCACTGCATCAACCTTTCTTTAGCTGATATGGAAAAAAATAAACCTTTGCTCGTATCGGCTTCTTATTTCTAGTCGGATATTCTGAACGCCTTCATGTTTGTGCATGGACCAATGACCCCCACCCTAATGGATGTCACCATGTTGACCTGCCTTAACACCACCCATTACATAAATCCATTCATCCTCAGATTCAAACCTACTCATCGGCTGAACACCAAAAATGTCGAAGGTTGGACTAAATATATTTCCCTGTACAAAAAGACCTCTGGCCAAGTCGATGAGAGGGAACACGTGGCATTCTTGAATCTTTGGTTGGAACGGTTTGTCTTCGGTGGTTCAACTCTTGGTCCAACCACTAACATGCAATGCCTGGCGAAGCTCCTGGCCAATCAACACCGTATTCCGATGGGGCAATATCTTCTTGGAGCCACCAATCAACTACTTCATCAGGTAGTGAACAAGCTATCGGCAGGCCAACCAGTTAGTTATATTGGTGGCCCCTAATGGTTCATACAACTTTGGTTGAATGTCTACACCTCCAGAGTCGTCACCAGGACCCCTTTCCCTTCTCTGACATATCCGACTGATTACCTAGAAGAAAATGAGGCCAGCCGGCGCCGATGCACTTCTTTGGGTGAAGCCGCATCGGCTCTTCCTAGAAGGAAAATGACCCCCCTCGGACTCAGCCAGCGGTTTAAATTTTTTTACTACTGCTTTACTAAAGAAGTCACCATCTGGTTTGCGTACGAGGACAATTCAACTTTTGAAATGCCTTAAAGGTTTCATCCAATGAATGCATTAGCTGATGAAGAATCGAAGACCATATTCTTATCATCCATAACTCCCATTCTTCTACCGACTGGATTTTCATCGGGCCGATCCCAACACCCGTCGTACGAGTTCTACCATCCTTCAGTCGGTGCTCGTCAGTTGGGTTTCGGCCAACTCCCAATCGGCTTATTCTTCATCGGCAAACTCCAAGCCCGAGGAGAAGTAAACAGCGGCTTGGAGTACGATCGGCTTAGGATGATGGCAACTTCTTTGTCCTTAGGGACCATCTCCACTTTCGAGCCCTGCATATCCAGCACTAAACTTTTTGCTCGATGGTGGTCAGAATGGGGAAGGCATCTATTCAGTCTATCGGTTGAACATTATTGCCTGCACCTCAACCCAGACTATGTCGAATCCGATGAAGAGGTAATCTTTCTCCTTGTACTACCTTTTCTACATCGTATTGAATTTTGACTGTGTCTTAATTCCCATGATTCCATAGGCTGGTGACAAAGATGCACCTACAACTAGCGCAAGTGGTCGCCCAATTGTTTATCAACCTCGATTGGCCAGATCCATCCTTGGACAAAGTGCTCCACCTCCATCGGCTCTTCTCCGAGTATTGTGAACATCAGGGTTGAAACGTAAGAAACCGGCTACTCAAACGGTTTCTAAGAAGCAAAAACCCGGCACCGATGTCGCGATCATCACACTAGCTTCGTGAAGCCCTTCTCCCATGATGATCTTGACTTCTTCATCCCTATTAGTATGTGTTAGCATTAATTCTTCTCCGTTGACTTCGCATTTATCTTGACACCTTTACTTTGCAACCTAAACCATCAGCTCCTGAAATCCAACCGCTGGACACCGTTACTAGGACTGAGCCGATGGTCTCCTCAGAACTCATGGCATCCGATCCTCAAGCCGCTTCACATCAAGCCGATACCCACATAATAACTCAAGCTGCTCCCACGGTATCCCAGGTACATCCATCCTACATGTTATTTTTGTCCTGGCTCATGATCCTCCTATTTACCAATGTTAACATGTAGTCATTTGCCGACCTGTTCTCCTTTGACATCGGCAAATAATTGGATACAGAGGAAGACTCAGCCACCAGTACAGCAATTGAACCATTTCTACCAGCCGATGCATGCGACCAACTGTCAGATATTATGCATCAGCTAGAAATTCTGATTGACTCGCTGGTGGAAGATTGCAGGCCGATCCGGGAAAGACTCACTGAAATTGAACATCTCCTGCCTGAAGAGCTGACCGACATACTCACGCCTACTGCCTACTTGGAATTTAAAAGGACCCAGTTGATCGCATCAAGACGACACATAGCCGATCGCGTTGAGCAAAGCAGTCAAGCTCAGAACGACCGGCTATCCGCCCAAAGCGAAAAGAAGAAGCTTGATGAAATGATAGCTGACATTCAATGCACCAGCACCAAGCTTGGCCTCTTGAAGAAACGAGAAGCCAATTTGATGGCAGAACACGACAAAGTGCGTGACGACATCAAATCCACCGAATCCCATCTCATCGGCCTACCACAATCAATCCAAGATCAAGAGGCTAAGGTAGCAGACAGAGTACGACTTGCAGTTCGTCGGCATAAGAATTTGAAGACCATCCCCGGATCCAATGAGGATGACATCTGTGCCATCAACGAAATAGATCAAGTCCGCCTGCGCGCGATCGAGGCCATTAAGAAATACCTATAAAATTTTAGCCTCAGAGAAAAACCCAAGATGTCGTCCTGAACATTGACTGCTTACAATAGAATTCAATCAGATTGATCAATGAAATTTGTATATATATATATATATATATATATATATATATATATATATTCCCGAACGGCGATATCTTAACGATATCATCCATCTGTAACCGATATAATCATATCGGCTTCCGTATATTAGAAATTGGCTATGCCTCAGCCGATTTATACAAACAGTACCATTAGCAGATACCACTTCTAAGAGCTCATCCGTCCTGAAAAAAAAATTAAAAATCGGCTATGCTTAGCCAATTTAGGCGCCTACCCAAACGCAAGGATAATACCTCTTCAAATATTTTCCATTGAGCGCTTTGGCAAATTTCTCCCCTTCAAGACTCTCCAGTATATAAGCGGCACACACAATTCATCCGATAGGGCCTTTCCCAATTGGGTGACCATTTTCCAAACTTATTATCCCTGATCCAATCGGTAAAATCAATTTCCACCCGAGATTTGATTAAATCTTTTTCTGAGGGAGATCTTGTTTGTGGAATACTATTGGTGGATACATGTTTGCCGATAGGTCCTTGTTTTGCCAAGTTTCCTTCGTCTCTATCGGCAAAGGCATATGATCTTGATCAAGCTCTTATGCTGATAATTCTTGTGTCGTCTTCTTGATCAGATTTTATAGTGTATCCATCCATACTCCCAATGGATTACTGAATGTTTGATAAAATGCTTCGTTAAACATCTCTTGCAATGGCTTGGGAGAATTCACCGATGATAAATGGCCTGATTTCATCAAAACACATTTTGGTAACAATGCTTTTTGAATCGGCCCTTGTTTAGTCATACTGAAGGATTCCAAACAGAGCTTCTAAAAGTTATCCATATTTTGTTCTATATGCTGCCTCTAGTCTTCATTCAAATCCTCCATAGTAACTAGAACTATAATATCCTCATCGGCTTCTTCTTTGGACGAATATGTCTTGGAATCAACCATTTCTTTAGATATATTGATAACAAGATGCCCCCTGGGTTGATGAGTAAAAATCTGACTTCTAATCAGGCACTTGTAGAGTCCCGCTAGTTGATAAATGGAATTATATCACACCAGCCGATAAAGGATCTTTAGCCGAATGAACGGTCTTCAGGTTTCTCCAATCGAAGAATAAAATCCTATCCAATCGGCTAATGAATGAAGATTTCTACCCTACCAGCCGATGAATGAAGTTTTGTTCTTATTGGCCAATGAATGAAACCTTCGGTCCCACCGAGCGTGCCAAAAAATATGATCACGTCGGATCCCGACGTGAGCACGCCGATGACTGGGAGGTCTGCTTAACTCCAATGCAGGCTGGTCGGCTTCTCTCCATGGCTCGAGGTATGTGCGCCAGGGGCCGTGGGGTTCGATCGGCTCTGGCGTGACAGTGCGGATGCAGGCGTGCCAGTCAATTTGACCCTGCAATTGACAAGGAAGTGAGACGAATAGGTCAATCAGATGATGGGCCGATACGAGCCCTCGCTATCAGGTAGCTGCCAATAGGATCAGGTTGGTCATCGGCCACGTCCGAAAGGCCCATCGCTATCAGTTATTTGCTAATAGGAATCGAGACGCTCTTTAATCAGTTGGGGAGCCGATGAAGGCATGGACAGGTATCGACGAGGGATTGGCCACAAAGCCGATGGAGGCACCGGAGTGTATTCAGAGGATAGTAAAGCACTCAAGATCCCTCTTGATAGTCGACGGAAGCTATAGCGGTCGTTCATCGGCTAGAAAGCCGATGAAAGTATATGCGAAATGGCAAGAAATCGTATAAAAGGCATGGGCTGCAAAGCCGATGCCACTCTGGATATGGCAACACGAGACCCGTCGCCTGAAGTGACGACGCCGCTAACGTCAAACCTCGAAGATCGGACCTAACCGAGACAGTATGAGATCGAGGCCAGTGGCAACGAGATGGTGGATGCTGGATCAGACATGCTAAAGTAAGGGCGCAATGAACCCATCGGTTAGCTAAGCTGATGAGTGGACGTCTCTCCGAAGAGAGGCGCGCATCAGTCCAGCCGATGCGCTTGGTGTGGTGCTCGGGCGAAGTCTCTTATGACTGGTGCGTATCGGCTGAAGAGCCCATACACTGGGCATGATGCTCAGCGTATGGATAACTCAATGGTTAGCACTCCGATGAAACGCCATACAGAGACCTATAGATCTAAAGCTTATTCCACCGTCGGCAGTCTCGTAGGTCGAACCTAACCGATCCAGCACGGGACCGACGACGGCGGGGAGAGTTTGATAGACCGATAGATACTGCACATACATGATGCGATACATCTGATTAGCCAAAGAGGTCGAACCTAACCAATGTAGGTTTAGATGGAGCAGAACATATCAAGATAGTGGCGGGACTTACCTCTTTGTCGGGGATCGGACCTAACCGATGCAGCCTCACGTCGAGAGCCAGACCCCGCCGGTAGAAATCTAGATAAACTAGGGTGGTGATGCGTCGAAATTGTATTGATCGAGAGATCTTCTCTACATGTCTCTAGGGGTCTATATTTATACCCTGGGTTTACAGAGTCCGATGTGTTTTCAACCATCGGACGCTATTTACTAACAAAAATAAACGAAAATATCTCTAAAGAAGTTAACTAACTAACTAAATCTTTCTATGTATATAGGATAAGATTTACAAAAGATAAAATACCTTGCCGTGGGTTCCATGACTCCTCCACAAACTCAGTCTTATTTGGATAATCTTCTATTTCGGGACCGAGTCTTCCATTGCTTTAATCCGATCGGTTTCTTCCCTATAACAGTCAGACCTCCCTTCACTTAATCCGATCCTTTTCCAACCTCTCCCTAGGCTTGTCTAGGTCTTGTCGTTAAAACTCCTCCTTAGACCCGACTCCATCCGAATAGTTCTGTATCCTCAAACCAATCCAATCTTCCACTAGTTTGATCGGCTTCTCTACAGTACCGATCGGCTTTGTCCCACGAGCCGATCAGTATTTCCATCAGCCGATCCTGTTTACAGGTTGAATCAAATTCCGGCATTAACAACTATGAAAAGATGTCATGTTCAATAGCTGAGTATTATAGAAATGTATATGTTACGTTAGATTTGTGGTCATACAAGAATGGACCGAGTCCGGAACGAGGATATACGTGATCAACTAGGGATAGCACCAATTGAAGAAAAACTTGTCTAACATCGATTGAGATGGTTTGACTATGTCCAAAGAGGACCCTCAAAGACGCCAGTACATTGTGAAATTCTAAGTCAGGATAATAATGTGAATAGAAGTAGGAGAATACCAAAATTAATATGGAGGGAGATAATAAGAAGGGACTTAAAAAGAGTGAGATATATCTAAAGATCTGTACTTAAATAGAAATGCTTGGAAAATAGCTATTGACGTACCTGAATCATGATTTGGAGGTTCTTGTTGAGTTTCAACTTTAGCCTATCCAACTTTCTTGGACTAAAAGTTGTATTTGACTCAGTTGGGCGCAACTAATCTCCTTGGCTCTCACCACTAGGTTGCTAGCCCATTTAGTGGCAAACTGTGGTCTTTATGTTGTTATTTTGCTATCTATATGACCTTCTAGTCCAATTTTATATCCAACACAAATATAAAATTGGTCATTAAGAATTATCTGTTTCTTAATGTTATTTGTGAAATCATGTTTTAAATAAAGTTTAGCATTATTCATTCAGAAAAGTCTTTCTCTGAACAATCTACTACTCTGGTGTATGCGAAGGATAAAGAAAAATTAATCAAACAGTAGAGACAATGCAATGTATCTGAGGGATAGATGCCATTTGTTTTCATGTTATTTAAATATGTGTAATTAACTTCTAAGAGCACCCTCAGTGAAAGATGTATTTATTTTTGTGATTGACAGTAAGAGTTCACAAAAGAACATGACCCTCAAATATAACCAAGTAATCTTAATGATGGTTATATCCTATGCATGTATCAATCCCGCAGACCTTTAATTTAACAAATTATATTTTTGATAGAAGTGCATAAAACATTATGTAAAGTAGCCGCTGCAAATGCATGGGTTAACGATTAGTAGTAACATTTGACTTAATAAAACGACCATCAACAAATGAATAAATGATACAACAGTCTGCCAAAGTCTACAAAGGAAAACGTAAGATGAGAAAATGAGGAAAACCAGATCAAACATGCACGAATATGTAAGTGTTCTATAGACTCTTATATTAAAAATAAAAAATAACTGCCTTCTTTCACCAGCAGTCCCGCTATCGCAAAAAGAAGAAATTTATTGCAAAGCTAGTGATCGGGGATCAGGTGGTTACCAGCCAAGAAGACAAGCAGGAGGCCATTTCTGATTTCTATGAAGGCCTTCTGGGTAGTGCTCAGGATAGAGCTTTCTCTCTAGACCTCCTAGACTTTCATGAGTCTCAAGTTGATTTTGCTTCATTGGACAATCCTCTCACCAACGAAGAGGTTTGGGCAACTGTCAAGGATTTGCCTATAAAGCACTAGGGTCAGATGGGTTCACAAGTCGGTTCTATGAAACATGTTGGGAGATTATCAAATTAGATGTGCTTCTAGCTCTAGCGGCTATTTAGCAAGGGTATATTGCTAAGTTTAAATTGCTAAATTCGGCTTTCGTTACTCAAACTCTACTAGTGTTGGGATGCTTTTAGTATCTCAACATAGTAGGTCTCAAACTCTGATAAAGGAGGAGAGTTGTGTTAGACTTAGCAAGTCAACATAAAAACTTAGTTATTCTTATGGAGATAAAACTCAAGAAAATCCCATTAAGACGTAACCCTCTTAACGACGCGCCATATCAGAACTTGGGTATAGTGTTAAATAGGCAAGGGCTAGGTCATCAACTCCGTGACGTGCCATGTCGTGATCTAGGTATGATGTCAAGTGAGCAAGGATCAGGTAGTCGCATCCTTAGTAGCATGCCACATCGGCGCCCGGGTATGGTGAAAAATAAGCAAGGGTCTTTACACCTAACTCGGTAGGTGCAAAAAATATGGAAGCAAGTCTAGCCAAATAGGATCTATTTAGGTAGTTGCAATGTAGGGTCCCTTACGGGTAAGTTAAGAGAGCTAATCGAGACAGCGGTTAGGAGGCGCATAAATATACTGTGCTTTTAAGAGACTAAATGGAATGGTCAGAAGGCAAAGGAGGTGAACAATACCACTTCAAGCTCCAGTATATAGAGACAACTTCAAATAGAAATAGAGTAGAAATTCTGATTGATAAGAGTCTCAAGGATGGTGTGGTGGAGGTGAGAAGGCAAGCAGATAGGATCATCTTAGTTAAACTTATCATTAGTGATATAGTTTTAAACGTAATTAGTGTGTATGCCTCTCAAGTAGTCTAGGATAAGAGTGCTAAGAGATATTTCTGAGAAGACTTAAATGACTTGGTTAGAATTGTACCTAGTAGTAAGAAGCTTTTTATAAGAGGGGATCTTAATGATCATGTAGGGGCAACAACTACAGGTTTCAAAGAGGCACAAGGAGGTTTTAGGTATGGTGGTAGGAATCAACAGGGAGAGGAAATCTTGGACTTTTCTATAACTTTTGATCTGATGATATCCAACACTTTCTTTAGAAAGAGACAATTTTATTTAGCGACTTTTTGTAGCGGCTAACACTCATATTGACTTTGTCCTTATGAGAATAGGGGATAAACAAACATGTGTGGATTTTAAGATGATACCTGAAGAATATGTGATTTCTCAACATAAGCTGATGATGGCTGACTTTCGCTTTTTGGTATATGCTTGTAGGAATAAACAAGTACAATTAGTGGAAGTTGGAAGCGGAGACATCAAATGTCTTGAACAAAATGGTTATCCAAGAGGGCTCTTGGAAGGAAAAAGACGATGCTAATATCATGTGGGAGAAGATGTCAACATGTATTCAAAAGATTGCTTCAGAGGTTTTTGAAGTGACCAAAGGGAGTGGATGCGAAACTAAAAACATTTGGTAGTGGAATGAAGACGTGCAAAGAGCTATTAAGGAGAAGAAAGAGTGCTATAAATGCTTATACCATGATAGGAGTGAGGACAACATAAAGAAGTACAAGATGGCAAAGAAGACTGCAAAATGAGCTATGAGTGAGGCAAATGGGTGGGCTTTAGAGGATCTGTATTAACATCTGGGTTCGAAAGATGGAGAAAAGGACATCTATAAAATGGCTAGGGCTCGTGATAGGAAGATGCAGGACTTCAACTAAGTCAGGTGTATTAAGGATAAGAGGGAGCAGTTCTTGGTGATAGACGATGAGATTAGACATAGTTGGGAAGAGTATTTTGACAATTTGTTCTATGGTGGGAACGAGGATACTACCGTCTAGTTGGATGACTCTTCGAATGACACCAATAGGAGTTTTGTGTGGAGGATTCAAGAATATAAGGTTAGAGAAGCTTTAAAAAGGATAAAAGGGAGTAAGGCAGTGGACCTTGATGGTATTCTAGTTAAGATGTAGAGATGTCTCGGGGATATAGTTATAGTATGGCTAACCAAGTTGTTCAACAATATTTTTCTTTCGAACATGATGACTAAGAAGTGGAGAAGTATATTGGTACCAATTTATAAAAATAAGGAAGATATCTAAAGTTGTACTAATTACCGAGGAATTAAGTTGATGAGGCACACTATAAAGCTCTAGGAGAGAGTTATCGAGTACCGTTTGAGAGGAACGATACGGATCTTTATGAACCAATTTGGCTTCAAGCCCGGAAGAGCAACCGTAGAAGAATTTTTCTTAATAAGACAAGTTATGGAGTGGTTTAGAAAGCAGAAGAAAAACCTACATATGGTTTTTATTGACTTAGACATGGTTTATAACTAAATACCAAGAAATGTTACGTGGTGAGTTTTGGACAAACATAAAGTTCTAACAAAGTATGTCTTTCTCATTAAGGATATGTAGAACAATACTATGACTAGTGTTAAAATAAATAATGGTAACATAGGTTTCTTTCAATTAAAATAGGACTAAATCAGGGCTTAGTCTTGAGCTCGTAACTCGTTGCCTTGATAATGGATGAGGTTATAAGAAACATATAAGGGAATATCTCTTGTTGTATGCTCTTTGTAGATGATATAGTGTTAGTTGATGAGAGCTAGCCAGGAGTAAATAGAAGACTAGAGTTATGGCAGTAGACTCTTGAGTCCAAAGGTTTAGAGTAAATAGAACAAGACTGAATACTTGAGGTGTGACTTTGGCAGTATCGTACATGAGGGAGATGTGAGTTTAGGAGGCCAATTTGTGTATAAGAAGGACACCTTTCTGAGTGTTGCAGAAATACGTATGCTACACTAGATTTGTAGTCATACAAGAATGGATTAAGTCCGAAACAAGAATATACATGATCGATTAGGGGTACCACCAATTGAAGAAAAGCTTGTCCAAATCGGTTAAGATGGTTTGGCAATTTCCAAAGGAAACCCCTAGATGCGCCAGTACATTGTGGAATCCTAAATCAAGATAATAATGTGAAAGAGAAGTAGAGTTGGACCCAAATTAAATGAGGAGAGACAATAAAAAGTGACTTGAAAAAGTGAAATATAACTAAAAATATGTACTTGAATAGGAGTGCATAGAAAGTAACTATTGACATGCCTGAACTGTGATTTGAGATTCTTGTTAGGTTTTAACTCTAGCCTACCCTAACTTGTTTGGGATTGAAAGGCTATATTATTGTTGTTATTGGCTTTCATTACTCTATCTCCTAAGAAAGTGGAAGCCTCTTGGGTGAAGGATTTTCACCCTAAAAGCCTGATTCATAGTTTTGCTAAGTTGGTTACCAAGCTCATGGCCAACCAACTAGCTCTGTTATTGTCCTAGATTATTTCTATCAACTAGTGCTTTCATTAAGGGGAGAAGCATCATGACTTTTTTTTCCTAGTTCAACAGATGGCCAAATGCCTTAATGGGAAGAAATAGCCTTATATTCTTCTCAAATTAGATATCTCCATAGCTTTTGACTCAATCTCTTGGGCTTTTCTTATGGAGGTCATGCAACACCTAGGTTTTGGTCGCAAATGGTGTAATCCTTTATGCCTGGTACTATTGACAGCCTCTACTCGTGTATTGGTTAATGCTGAGCTTGGCAATGTGATTCTCTATTGCCATGGCCTTCGGCAAGGAGACCCCCTTTCCCCATGTTATTTATGTTGGTCATGGATGTCTTGAACTCAATAGTCAGTCATGCTTCTCTCGAAGGTTGGTTGCAGCCCTGTTCGAGCCGAATTAGTCCTCTATATTCGCCGATGGAGGTCTGATGCGATCGTCCGAGAACACCAAGGCCTGAGAGGTCTACTTCGCTTTAGTACAGATCCTTCGGCTTCAAGGTCCCTTTGTTGAGGTTGCTGGAGTTGCGAGCGTGCCAATCAATTTGACCCTACAATTGATAAGAAATAATCCGATGAGTCTACGAGCCAATCAGCCGATACGAACTCTTGCTATCGACTGGTCGTCGATAGGGTGCCGACAGTCATTGGTTGCATCTGATGTACTCCTACTATCGGCTGGTTGCCGATAGGGGCTGAAGCACTCATCCATCTGCTGGAAAGCCGAGGAATACGTAGGCAGATAGCGACAAAAGAAATAAAAGACACATCGGCTATAGAGTCAATGATGTTTTAGAATAGAATAGTCAATAAGCATGTGTATGGACTCGTCCTATCGGCTAGATGCCAATAGAAGGTGTAACACTTGTTCATCGGTTTTCCAGTCGATGAAGGCATATATAAATAGCAAAGAATAAGATAAAGGACCTATTGGCTATAAAATTGATGGCGCTATGAATAGAATGTGCGATGAATAGCAAGGAGTGAGACTAGATCTCCCGAAAGTACGAGACCTAGTGGCCACCATGACGGTACTGTTAAAACTAGCCTCGATAGATCAGACCAAACCGAGACAGTATGAGACTGTGGCTAATGGCACAAAGATGACGAAGACTAGATCAAATACGCAGACAGAAGGAACGGGTGAATCTATCGGCTAGCTGAGCTGATGAGAAATTCTCTGAAGATATATGTATATCGGTTGAAAAGCCGATACCCTAGGCACGATACTCAATGTGTGGATAACTCATTGGCTGGCCGCTCCGATAAAATGTTCGCGTAAAGTCCTATCAACCTACGACTCAATCTACTATCAGCGGTCTTATAGGTCAGACCTAACCGATGTAGCACGAGACCAATGGTAGTAGATAAAGCTCAATAAGCCGATAGAACCATGTGAACGTGATGTGACACCCGATCAGACTATGAGATCGGACTTAACTAATGCAGTCTTAGTTAGAATGGATACAGCAAGATAGTGACAAGACATACATCTTTGCTAGAGATTAGACTTAACTGATACAACCTCGTGTTGAGAGTCAGAACCCATCGATAAAAACCTAGATGAACTAGAGTGGCAATGCGTCGCAGTCTTATTGATTGAGAGGTAATTTACAAGTTTCTAGAGGGTCTATATTTATACCCTAGAGTTAAAAGAGTCCGACATGATTATAAACAACCTTCGGATGTTATTTCCTAAACATAAAAGGAAACCATATATAAGAAGTTAATAAAACTAATTAAACTTGGCTATCTTATAAAATATATTCTATAGAGATAAATACCCTGCTGTGATTTTCACAGCTCTTTAGACTCGGTCCCATCTACATAACTTTCTGTCTTTTAATTGAACCAAATATATTCTCAATCCATCTGATTGGCTCTTTCTCCGTATTAATCGGTCTTTTTCTATAAGCCGATCGACTCTCCAATTCTATCTATGGGGCTTACCAAATTTTAGTGCAAACAAGCTCCTATCTGTTCAACATACTCAACATCGATGCTCTTTTTTATGCGAACAATGCAGTTATGTTCCTAAGGCCAACGGTGAATAACATCTCTATCATCAAGCAACTGTTGGATGTGTTTCGGTCATGCTTCTAGGCTAGTGACTAATTTGCAAAAGAGCTCAATCACTCCTATCCAATGCAAGTAAGAGGATCTGGAGATCATTTCCATCCTTCTCTCTTGTGAGGTAAAAGAGTTTCCCTGCACCTACCTGGGGTTGCCTCTTAATATTAAGAAGCCTAGCAAAGTTGAGCTGCAATTCTTAGTGGAAAAGGTGGCCAACAACCTTCCTACTCAGAAAGCTTCCCTCATGAATAGAGAGCTAGGAGACTCACCACAGTGAAAGTATTTTTATCTGCCATCCTGATTTATTTGATGATCACAATAGATATCCCTAAATGGGTGATCAAGGCAATAGATAAAAGGTGAAGAGGTTTCCTATGGGCCAGGCATGAAAGGGCTAATGGTGGTAATTGTTTAGTTGCATGGGAGCGGGTCTATCGACCCCCTATGTACGGTGGTTTGGGAATTCACAACTTGGAGCTCATGAATTGGGCCCTTCGCATTCAGTTGCTTTGCTTGCAAAAGACTGATGGTGCTTGGGCTTGGCAACAATTGGCCCTCAAGTTCCACACAATGCCCGTGCCATTTTCAATATGGTTGTGGAAGCAATGGTTGGGAATGGTTAATCCATCTTGTTTTGGTCGAATAGATGGTTATAGGGTAGAACCATAGCAGAGTTGGCCCCTAATCTTATCAAATTGGTCCATAAAAAGATTATTAAAAACCGTACTGTGGCATAGGCTTTGGAAAACCATAGATAGACTATAGAAATCAAAGGAGCCCTCTCTGTCCAAGTCATCTTGGAGTATCTTCAATTGTGGGAATTGGTGGCTGAAGTGGAGTTACAGGATGGCATCTCTAACCAGTACTGCTAGAAGCTGGACAAGACCGACGAGTATACTTTCAAGTCAGCCTACATGTGCTTCTTTGTTGGTATAGTTAGATATGCACCTTGGAGAAAGATTTGGAATACCTGGGCATCATTGATATGCATGTTCTTTATTTGGCTTGTGTTTAACAACCGATGTTGTACAACTGACTGGCTTGCCACAGAGCTACCACACCCCTCTTGCTTGCTCGCTTTGTGATCAGGCAGAAGAAACCATCCATCACCTTCTTATGGAATATGTTTTCTCTTGACAAGTTTGGTTTATAATCCTCCAAAGGTTCGGACTAGCCCATATAGCCCTAGGTCTAGATACAACCAATTTATCAAGATGGTGGTCAAAGGTGATGAGAGGAAGAGACAAAGACACCAATAAAGGACTTTGGTCCTTTGGAAGATTTGACAGCATAGAAACAACTGTGTTTAACGGTGTTAACACTTGTGTAGCTACTGTCCTCCAAACAGTGGCCAATATATCATGTGGTCGCTAGCTGGGGCTTCTAGGCTTAAGGAGTCCTTGATAGGTCGATAGCCCTCAGGGATAAGGTTTTTGTTAACGCCAAAATCTGGAAGATCCGATGGGGCTAAAGCCGATCGGCTGAGAGGTCCGATAGAGATACTGAGACAAAGCCGATGGAGAAATGTAGAAAAGCCGATCAGATTAGTAAAAGATTGGATCGGCTTGAAGACAGAGTATTGTCCAATCGGGATCAGGTCCAAGAAACCCGAGGGAAGGAAGGAGAAGGACCGGCTTGACTAAAAAAGGTCCGATAGCTATAGTGCAGAAGCGGATCAGGTTGCAGCAAAGGAAGACTCAGTTACAAATTGGAAGATTATTTAGATGAAACCAGGTTTGCGGAAGAGCCGTGGACTCCACGACAGGGTGCTTATTTTTGTAAATTATAACCTTACTCAATTAGGGAGATCTAGTTGGTTAGTTAACTTCTTTAGGAATATTTTCCTTTGTTCTTACTAGGAAATAATGTCCAATGGACGTAGACGCGTCGGACTCTGTCTGTAAATCCAGGATATAAATATAGACCCCCTAGAAACATGTAAGATATCTCTCGATCATATTCAAATTCGGCGCATCGCCACCCTAGTTCACCTAGGTTCTACTGGCGGGTTCTGGCTCTTGACGCGGGGCTACATCGGTTAAGTCCAATCTCTGGCGAAGGGGTAAGTCCCGCCACCATCTCGTTATGTCTTGCTCTGTCTAAGGCTGCATCGGTTAGGTCCGACCTCTTAGGCCGATCGGATGTATCGCATCACGTCTGTGCTAGACCTATCGGCCCATTAAGCTCCCTCTGCCGTCGTCAGTCTCGTGCTGCATCGGTTAGGTCTGACCTACGGGGCTGCCGATGGTAGATCAAGCTTCAGGCCTATAGGCTTCTGCACGGCATATCATCGGAGTGCTAGCCGATGAGTTATCCATGCTCTGTGCTTCACGCTCAGCGCATCAGCCCTTAGAGGCGTCCCACGACGCATAACGCCAAACGTATCAGACCTCCAGCCGATACACACCCGCCTTCAGAGAGGAGTCCCCTAATCGGCTCAGCTAACCGATGGGTTCGTTCCTATCCTTGCTACGGCATAGCCGATCCGACGTCCTCCGTATCATCACCGCTGGCCCTGGCCTCGTACTGTCTCGGTTAAGTCCGATCGTCGAGGTTCGATGTTGATGGCGCTGCCACGACGGGCGACGGGTCTCTTGCTATCATATCTGGAGAGGCATCGGCTTTGCAGCCTGTGCCTTCTTGCGCTAATCATCGCCTAGGCCGCATCCGTTTTCATCGGTTTTTCTAATCGATGAATCACTTTTCGACTATCCGGAGGGATCCCGTGTGCCTCGATATCCTCTGAGCACACCCTGGTTCCTCCATCGGCTCTACGGTCGATCGCTCGTCGACACCTATCCACATCGGCTCTCCAGTCGATCAAACAGCATCCCGAACCTATCGGCAGCCAGCCGATAGCGAGCGTCTGTATTAGACCTGCTCGTCTCACCTCCTTGTCAATTGCAGGGTCAAATTGACTGGCACGACCATGAACGTCGAGACCTAAGGACCTGCACTAGAGACAAGCAGACCTCCCAGGCCTTCGTGTGACCGAGCCGCCGTCCCTCCCTAGTCACGGGATTTTTTGACGGCGACCACGCTTCTTGGCACGCCCGGTGGGACACGGAGACCTTTTTCATCAGTTGAAAGTCCTTCAATCAACGGTGCTCAAATGGAGGGTAAAGAAATCAACGCAGACAATATAATCCCAGTAACGATGAAGGATTTAACTGAGGAACAGAGATACCAGGTAGAGCAGAACACAACTAATTTTCAAAAGCTCTATCTGGAGTCCTTCAGTATGACTCGACAAGGGCCGATTCAAAAGTCCAAAATGCCAAAACCAATTTTGGAAGGAGAATCGAGCTGATCGCCACCCATCAGTCCTCAAAAGCCACTACAGGACATAGTTGACGAAGCTGTTCACCATGCGCTTATTAACCAATCGGGTGTACTGGTGAATAATTTGCACAACTTAATCAAGAAAACTATGGATGGATCTATTGTTAAGGAACCTGATCAAGGGTCGGTATATTTACCGATGAAAACAGGACAACCACAAGTTACTTACGGATCCAGAAGAGATATATCAGGAAATATGTTTCCGCTAGTGTAAGAGCGGATTGGGGGGCAGCATGAAGACATGATGCTAGGGTATCATCGGACGACCTATTACGGGGGATATAAACAAGAATATCCTGGTAATAACTATCAAGGAGATCATTATGGATTATGTCAGATACCAACTTCAATCCCACAGTACCAAAAGGAGAATCTAAAGGAAGAAGATTGGACTGCCAGGATTGCGGAAGTTGTAAGGGAGCAATTCGGTATCAAGCCTAAAGAACAAACTTTCATGTATCGACACCCTTACCCAGAGTGGTTCGACAGAATTCCGCTGCCGCACCGATTCAAAATTCCAGATTTCTCCAAGTTCTCAGGGCAAGATAATGTATCTACGATGGAACATATTAGCCGATTCTTGGCTCAATGCGGGGAGGCATCGGCTGATGAAGCTCTGAGGGTCCGATTGTTTCCATTGTCTTTATCTGGACCAGCCTTTTCTTGGTTTTCTTTGTTACCTCCAAATTCAATCAGGGGATGGGCTGATTTGGAGAAACAGTTTCATAAGTATTTCTTTGCTGGACTTCAAGAATTGAGGTTATCAGACTTAACATCGGTTAGACAAAGGCACAATGAATCCATCCCGAAATTCATCCAACGTTTCCGAGACGTCAAAAGCCGATGCTACAGTCTCATTTTAAGTGACGGACAACTAGCCAATTTGGCTTTCTAAGGATTGTTGGCTCCTATTCAGGAGCGTTTCTCTTCACAAGAATTCAAAAGTTTGTCTCATCTACTCCAGAGAGTATTGGCTCATGAAAGCCGATTTGCAGGTGCCAAGAAAGAAAGGTTCCATCGGAAAGCCGATCAGCTACAGGTATATGCATCGGACTTGGATGATGAGGGATCTGATGCGGAGGTGGAACTGGCAGAATGGACCAGGAATAAAAAACCTGTATCATGTCTATGGATCAAGAAAGCAAATAAAGAAGAAAGATATGATTTTGATGTTAACAAAGCTGACAAGATATTTGATCTTCTCCTCCAAGAGAAGCAGATCTAGTTGCCACCGAATCATGTAATACCAGCTGCTGAAGAACTTAGAAAAAAGAAGTATTGTAAGTGGCACAATTCAATATCTCATCATACTAATGAGTGCAAGGTCTTCTGGCAACAGTTACAATCGGCTGTCGAATAGGGGAGGATCAAGTTCGAGGACAAAAGGCCGATGAAGGTTGACGGGCATCCTTTCCCAGTGAATATGGTGATTGCAGGAACCTCAGGAGATCGGTCCGATAAAAAAAGGCGCTGGAAGAGGTCAAAGGTTACTTTATCGGATTTAATCAAAAAATATTCCAGACTACAGGACGAAGAAAGACGAGCCACAACACAACAAGAAAGGTATAATCCACACTGGGGTTGTCCCTTTTTTTAGTACTGTTGGGATCAAAACATGAGGTTGCCGTCAATCGAGGATTGTCCTGAATGCAATAAACCAGGATTTCGGTACTGTGACCAGAGCCGAACGTTGTATGATCGGCCTTCCATCACTAGGGCATCGGCACATAGCCGATTGGGACCGATCAACGAAGGGCATGGTCAAAAGACAGTTAAGAACCAGGAGTTAAACAAAGGGTTATACTCCATGAAGGATCAGTGGTGTCCATCCGGGATTGTTACAAAGAATCAGAAGAGGAGGGCACAACGGCTGCGACATAGAGAGCAGCATAAAAGATAACGACAGGACCATGAAGAAGCCGATCGGAACCAAAAAATTAAAAAAGTATAGAAAATAAAGCAAAAAGAGGAAGAGGCTGGTACATCGGCTCAGGCTAACATAGTATTCTTTTTGCCAATGGAATATAAAGCATATGTATCGGATGAAGAAAGTCAAGAAGAGGATTTTGCCCAATTAATATTGGAACCGAGTCAAGCCATATTTGACAAACCAGAAGAATCCAAACATCGGCACCTAAAGCCATTGTATATCAACAGATATGTCGATGGTAAGCCGATGGCAAAGATGCTAGTTGACGAAGGCGCAACCGTTAATTTGATGTCGTATTCTACATACCGCAAATTGGGTAAGACGGCTGGAGACTTAGTCAAGACAAATATGGTGTTGAAAGACTTCGAAGGTAATCCATCAAAAACCAAAGGAGTACTGAATGTGGAGCTAACGGTTGGAAGTAAGACATTGCCTACCACATTTTTTGTCATCGATAGTAAGGGGTCGTATAGCCTACTCCTTGGCAAGGATTGGATTTATGCCAACTGTTGTATTCCTTCAACAATGCATCAAAGCCTCATACAATGGCAAGGAGACAGAGTTAAAGTGATCATGGCCGATCAATCGACTAGCGTGGCAACAACTGATGTACCATTCTGGAAAGCTGATGGATTCAACTGCCTATCCGGACAAACATGGGTGGGAAATTTCCTGGAGTTACTGATAAAGGAATAAAGCCGATTCAGCAAGTCGGCTCGGATCCATTGTTTTCATGGGAACTTTAGAAAACTCCGAAGGAAAGTTAGGGCAAGGTTTTACGTCGGCCGATGAGTTGGAACAAATAGACATAGGACCAGGAGACAGGTCGAGGCCAACGTACATTAGTAAAAATCTATGTGTTGAATTCCAAGAAAAGCTGATAAATTTATTAAAGGAATTCTGGGAATGCTTTGCTTGGGACTACCATGAGATGCCTGGATTAAGCCGATCGATTGTGGAACATCAGCTTCCTATCAGACCGGGATATCGGCCATTTAGGCAGCCACAGAGGAGATTCAATGCAGAATGGTACGATGAAATCAAGGCGGAGATCACGAAGTTATACGATGCAAATTTCATTAGACCATGCCGATATGTCGAATGGGTATCCAATATTGTCCTAGTGAAAAAGAAAAATGGAAAGTTAAGAATATGCATCGACTTCCGGGATTTGAACAAGGCAACCCCTAAAGACGAATACCCGATGCCGATGGCAGATTTATTAATTGACGCTGCATCTGGTCACAAGATTATTAGCTTCATGGATGGAAATGCAGGCTACAATCAAATTTTCATGGCCGAAGAAGATATCTACAAGACTGCATTTAGGTGTTCTGGAGCTATTGGTTTATACGAGTGGGTAGTCATGACTTTCGGATTGAAGAATGCTGGTGCTACCTATCAAAAGAGCCATGAACTACATGTTCCATAATCTTATCGGACAGATGGTGGAGATATACATTGATGATGTGGTTGTGAAATCAAAAAGTATTAAAGAACATATAGCCGATCTACGAAAAGTGCTTGAGAGGACGAAGAAATACGGAATTAAAATCAGTCAACGAAGCATCAGGGCCATCCAGACCACCGAGCCACCCAGCAACAAACTACAGCTGCAGTCCTTGATCGGCAAACTCAATTTCATAAGGAGATTTATTTCGAACTTATCGGGAAGAATTGAGTCGTTCACTCCTTTATTAAGGTTACGAACCGATCAAGAGTTTGTGTAGGGTAATGACTAGCAAAAAACCTTTGATCATATCAAGGAATACTTGAATTCTCCACCAGTGCTGATTCCACCGCAAAAGGGAATACCATTCAAATTATATTTGTCAGCTAATGAGAAGTCAATTGGATCAGTGCTTGTACAAGAGTTTGAGTCAAAAGTATGAGTAGTATTTTACTTAAGCCGACGACTTCTGGATGCTGAGACTAGATATCCTGCTGTGGAAAAGTTATGCCTATGTTTGTATTTCTCATGTACAAAATTAAGGCATTATCTTCTATCGGCTGAGTATACAGTGCTTTGCAAATCCGATGTGATCAAATACATGCTATCGGCTCTAGTCTTGAGGGGGCGGGTTGGTAAATGGATATTCTCTCTGATGGAGTTCGATCTGAGGTATATGAATCGGCTAAGGTAGTCAAGAGACAAGCGGTAGCCGATTTTATTGTACAGCATAGAGGAGTCCAAGAGAATTATGTGGAGCCAATCCCGTGGATGTTATTCTTTGATGGATCGGTTTGCAAACATGGATCTGGTATCGGTTTGGTGATTATTTCACCTCGGGGGGCAAGTTTCGAGTTTGCCTTCACAATCAAACCGTATAGTACAAATAACCAAGCAGAATATGAGGCAGTACTCAAGGGACTTCAGCTGCTGAGAGAGATTGCAGCTGATACGATAGAGGTCATTGGGGATTCTTTATTGGTAATCAAACAATTATCTGGGGAATATGAATGCAAGGATGAAATTCTAAAGTCATACTATGAAAAATATCAACAGTTGTTAAAAGATTTCAAGATAGTGACATTGGATCATATTCCTAGAGAGCAAAACACGGAGGCCAATGATCTTGCTCAGATTGCTTCAGGGTATCGGCTGAACAGTAGAGTGGAAGTTAAGATAGCCGATATCGAGAGCCGTATGAAAGCCGATGATTGGAGATGGGAGATTGTTCAGTATTTGCAGAATCCATCAAGATCGGTTTCCAGGAAGCTTCGGTACAAGGCTATTAAGTGCATTCTACTTAATGAAGAGTTGTATTATCGATCAGTCGATGGAGTGCTCTTGAGATGTTTGGGTCCTGAAGAAGCCACGTTGGTGATGAGCGAGGTGCATGAAGGCATCTGTGGAGCCCATCAATCGGCTCATAACAATAGATGGATGATGATGAGGGCTGGATACTTTTGGCCGAGTATGCTGGAGGATTGTTTTAAATACTACAAGGGCTGCCAAGATTGTTAGAAGTTTAGGAATGTGCAACAAGCTCCAGCGTCGGTTATGAATCCGATAGTCAAGCCATGGCCGTTTAGAGATTGGGGAATTGACATGATCGACCAGATTTATCCTTCATCCAGTAAAGGGCATAAGTTCATATTGACGGCAACAGATTACTTTACAAAGTGGGTAGAAGCTATTCCCTTGAAGAAGGTTACTTCTAGGGATGCGATTAAATTCATCAAGGGACATATCATACATCAATTTGGAATTCCACAGACAATTACCACTGATTAGGGTTCTATCTTTATGTCAGAAGAGTTTCAAGGGTTTGCTGCCAGTATGGGGATTAAATTGCTAAATTCGTCACCATATTATGCTCAAGCTAATGGATAGGCGGAAGCTTCTAACAAGAGTTTAATAAAATTGATCAAGTGTAAGACTAATGAACAACCACGGAGGTGGCATGTCACTTTGAACAATGCGTTGTGGGCCTATCGGATGACGTGTCATGGATCTACCCAGGTGCCACCATATCAGTTGGTATACGGTCATGAAGCAGTTCTTCCGTGGGAAGTTAACATTGGCTCTAGGAGGGTGTCTTTATAGGATCAGTTGACAGCCGATGATTATTACACGTTGATGACCAATGAGCTTGATAATTTGACTCAAAGTCGGTTAAAAGCATTTAAGAAGATCAAGAAAAACAAGGCTAAGGTCGCTAGGCATGATAACAAAAAAGTAATGACCAAATCCTTTTCTGAAGGAGATCTCATTTGGAAGTTAATTTTGCCGATTGGATCTAGGGATAATAAGTTTGGAAAATGGTCACCGAATTGGGAAGGACCTTATCAGATCAATCGGTGTGTGCCTGGTAATGCTTACATATTGGAAAGTCTTGAAGGAGAGAAGTTTACCAAAGCGTTTAATGGCAAATATTTGAAAAAGTATTATCCTAGCGTGTGGGTAGACACCTAAATCGGCTGAGCATAGCCAATTCAAGACAGATAAGGTTTCAGAGATAGTACCAGCTGACGGTATCATCCGTGTGATCGGCTGGGGCATAGCCGATGGACAATGTACGGAAGCCGATATAGTTTGTATCGGTTACACATAGCCGATATCGTGGAGATATCACCTATAGAAAATATATTTACACAACTTTTGTTGATCAAGCTGATTGAAGTTTACTGCAAAAGTTAATGTTCAAGATGACATCTGGATTTCTTCGAGGCTAAAGTTTTACAAGAATTTCTTAATGGCCTCAATCGCACGCAGACAAATTTAATCTATATCATTGATAGCGCGGATGTCATCCTCGTCTGATCCAAGGATAGTTTTTAAGTTCTTGTGCCGGCGAACTACTAGCCGCACTTTGTCTGCTACCTTGGTCTCTTGATTTTGGATCAATTTTGGTAGGCCGATGAGATGGGACTCGGTGGAATTGATGTCTTCATGAACCTTATCGAGTTCCGCCATCAAATCGGCTTCTTGTTTCTTCAAGAGGCCAAGCTTGGTGTTGGCGTGTTGAAAGTCAACTGACATTTCATCAAGTTTCTTCTTTTCATCGAGGGCAGTCACCCGATTGTTGTGAGCCAGGTGGCTTTGCTCAACGCGATTGGCTATGCGTCGTCTTGATGCAATCAGCTGGGTCCTTTGGAATTCCAAGTAAGCAGCAGGCATGAGTGCATCCGATAGTTCCACAGGCAGGAGGTGTTGAATTTCTACAAGTCTTCCCAAATCGACCCGCAATCTTCAACCAGCGAGTGAGTCGGAACCTCCAGCCGATGCATAATATCTGACAACTGATCACGTGCATCGGCTGGCAAAAATGGTTCGATCGCTGCGCTGGTGGCTAAGTCTTCCTCTGCTTCCAGGTATTTGCCGATGTCAAAGGAGAATAGATCGGCTAATGACTGCATAACAACATTAGCAATCATGGAGATCATAAGTCAAGAAAAATAACATGCATGATGGACATACCTGAGAGACAGTGGGAGCAGTTCTTGCGCGGGTATTAGCTTGATGTGGGGTAGTGTGAGTAGATGCCAAAACTTCAAAGGATACCATCGGCTCAGCCCTAGTAGTCCGATGTTTGGACCTCAGGAGCCGATGGTTCAGGCTGCAAAGCGGAGGTGTCAGGATAAAACAAAGGCAACAAAGAACTAATGCTGACACCTACAGCGGAGATGTGGGAGGAGTTAGAATTGCCGCAGGAGAAGGGCTTCGCGAAGCCAATGCAACGATGATAACATCGGCATCGGGTTTCCATCTCTTAGAAACCGATCAAGCAGCCGGTTTCTTACGCTTTAACCCTAACACCTGCGACACTTGGAGAAGAGCCGATGGAGGTGGACTGCTTTGCCCAAGAAAGGATCTGGCCGATGGAGGTTGATAGATAATCGGCTGACCACTTGCGTTGGTCGAAGGTGCGTCTTTATCACCAGCCTGTGGAATCACGGGAATCAAGATACAATTGAAATTCAATACGATGAAGACATGATAGTGAGAGAAGGATTACCTCTTCATCAGATTCCACGTAGTCGGGATTGAGGCGAAGGCAATAATGTTCAGCCGATAGACTATATAAGTGCCTTCCCCATTCTAACCACCATCGAGCAAAAATTTTGGTATTGGATATGCAGGGCTGGAAGGTGGAGATAGTCACTAAGGACAAGTTCGATGTCATCGAACTAAGTCAGTCATACTCCAAACAGCTTTTCACTTCTCCGTGTGCTCGGAGCTTGCCGATGAAGAACAAGCCGATGGGGAGTTGGCCGAAGCCCAACTGACAAGCACTAACCGAAGGATGGTAGAACTCATATGATAGATGTTGGGATCGGTCCATTGAAAATCCGATCGGCAGAAGACAAGGAGTTATGGAGGATAAAAAGATGGTCTTCGATTCTTCATCGGCTAAGACATTCATCGGATGAAACCTGGAAGGCATTTCAAAGGGCGAGTCATACTCGTACGCGAACCAGATGGTGACCTCTTTGGTAAAGCCGTAGTAGAAGCACTTAAACCATCGGCTGAGTCCGAGGGGGGTCATTTTGCTTCCAGGAAGACCCGATGAAGCTTCACCCAACGAAATGCATCGGCGTCTGCTGGCCTCGTTTTCTTCTGGGTAATCAGTCGGGAATGTCATGGAAGAGAAAGGGGGCCTAGCAATGACTTTGGAGGTGTAGACGTTCAGCCAAAATTGTATAAACCACCAGGGTCCGTCGATATGTCCGACTGGATGGCATGTTGACAGCTTGGTCGCAACTTGATGGAGCAGATGATAAGTTGCTCTGAGAAGATAATGCCCCAGGGGAATTTGGCGGTGATCGGCCAGGAGCTCTGCCAGACATTGCATGTTCCTTATTGGACTGAGAGTCGAACCGCCAAAAAAGAATCGTTCCAGCCAAAGATTCAAAAACGCTACATGTTCACGTCCATCGACTGGGCCGGAGGATTTGTTATGCAAGGAAATGTACTTAGTCCAACCTCCGATATTCTTGGTGTTTAGTCGATGCTTAGGTTTGAATCTGAGGCTGAAAAGGTTCATGTAGTGGGTAGTGTTGAGGCAGGTTAACATAGTAACATCCATCAAGGTGGGAGTCATTGGCCCATGCCCGAACATGAAGGCATTCAAGATGTCCGACCAGAAGTAAGAAGCCGATGCAAGCAGAGGTTCATTCCTTTCCATATCGGCTAAGGAAAGGATAATGCAATGGTCTATTTTCAGATCCTCCCATAAAGTCTTTTTAGAGGCAGAAACCCTAAGGTACCAGTTCCTCCATTCAGGGAGTTTGCTAGGCCAGGATCTGAAGCTGTGAGCCCAATCAGTGATGGCCATGGATGAGTGCTTGAATGGATCCTTTCTATTTCGGAGTTGATGAAATCAGTCGGATCCTCGTTACCCATAGGGCCAAGAAAAGTGTGACCGGAGATTGGAATAGTGATCTGGCTCTTAAGATCCTACAGAAACCAGAACCCGACTACTGATGAGAAATTAGGATGGGGAAGAATCGTGCAAAACATAGGATGAAAGAGCAGATAATGGTTACCTCAGGGATTACATATGTGGAAGCCATTGCGCAAATGAAGGAGTAGCAGCCGATGAAGAAATCTGCGAGAGCTCGCCTTCAGTCTTCGGTGCCCATTGAGATTCGCAGAAATTTGCGGATGCCTGTAGAGCTCGTTGAGGTTTGGGGTTTTTGATGAGAAGAAGTGTGTGGAAGAAGGCTGAGGGGATATATTTTATAGAGGCGGAACGAACTAGGCAGAGATCTGAGCTGATTAATACAGGTTTTAACGGGTCATCCTGGTTTGTGGAGGCTTCTAACAGCTCGAAATTTTGTAGTCTGTTGGCAAACTCCGAAATTGGGGGGCATGTGTTAACGCCAAAATCTGGAAGATCCGATGGGAATAAAGCCAATCGGCTGAGAGATCCGATGGAGATACTGAGACAAAGCCGATGGAAAACTGTAGAAAAGCCGATCAGATTAGTAGAAGATTGGATCGGTTTGAAGACAGGGGATTGTCTAATCGGGATCAGGTCTGAGAAGCCCGAGGGAGGAAGGAGAAGGATCGGCTTGACTAAAAAAGGTCCGATAGCTACAGTGGAGAAGCCGATCAGGTTGCAGCAAAGGAAGACTCGGTTACAAATTGGAAGATTATTCAGATGAAACCGGGTTTGCGGAGGAGCCGTGGACTTTAGAAGCGTCCCACGACACGTAACGCCAAACGTATCGGACTTTCAGCCGATACGCACCTGCCTTCAGAGAAGCGTCCCCTCATCGGCTCAGCTAGCCGATGGGTTCGTTCCTATCCTTGCTACGGCATAGCCGATCCGACATCCTCTGTATCATCGCCGCTAGCCCCGGCCTCGTACTGTGTCGGTTAGGTCCGATCTTCAAGGTTCGATATTGATGACGCTGACACGGCGGGCGACGAGTCTCTTGCTGTCATATCCGAAGCGGCATCGGCTTTGTAGGCTGTGCCTTCTTGCGCTAATCATCGCCTAGGCCACATCCGTTTTCATCGGTTTTCCAGCCGATGAATCACTGTTCGGCTGTCCGGAGGGATCCCGTGCGCCTCGATATCCTCTGAGCACACCCTGGTTCCTCCATTGGCTCTACGGTCGACCGCTCGTCGGCACCTGTTCACATCGGCTCCCCAGCCGATCAAACAGCATCCCGAACCTATCGACAGCCAGCCGATAGCGAGCGTCTGTATTGGACCCGCTCGTCTCACCTCCTTGTCAATTGCAGGGTCAAATTGACTGGCACGCCCACGAACCTCGAGACCTAAGGACCAGCACTGGAGACAAGCAGACCTCCCAAGCCTTCACGTGACCGAGCCGCCGTCCCTCCCGGTCGCAGGATTTTTTGACGGCGACCAGTTTTGCATGTGTTGTAAAGGCTTCGGCCTGTTTTGGATCGAGTTGGTGGGCATTGCTCCCTTCTGCTATCTTTTTTTCTCCTCTTAATGAAATGATATGTAATTCTCTTGCGTATTTAAGAAAAAAATAAAAATAAGAAAAAAAACACACCTATAGAGAATTTAATAATTAATGGTCAATGTAAAATTGACCAAATGTACGATAACTGTAGCTACTTAGGAACAGAGCAATTAGGCAACATCATACTACAGAAAAGACACAATGGTACAGTCTGTTCTACAGTAAGGGCACAGTGGGCCTAATGGGTTGATTCAGCAAGTCAACATAGCTTGTTTCTTCAAAAAGAAAAGGACTCCGGATAACTTGGTCTAGTACCAAAAAGATTACTGTGAAACAGCTAGGCAAGCATTCCACTAACACATCAATTAGCCCCATTCCAACAGTCCTTAATGTTAATCTATGTTAAGCAAGAACTGAAAATTGCAATTTGCTCATACTACAGAAATACACTTATCAGAAGCAAAGAACACCATTTTTGCTCTATGGCTTTTGTCCAACAAAATTACATCACAAAAGCAAATATTTGCTGGTAAGATTGATAAGACCAACATTCTACCACATTATATTCTTTCTCCTGTTAATGAAACACACAACAATACCAAATCAAGGATATAAAATGTAAGAAGACTCCAGAACACTTTTCATTCTGCAATGGACATTCAAGCCACAATGGACCTATGTATTAAACTAGACAAAAGGATTCAAAAAATTTACAGGAGCTCTCAGCAACATGGCCAATAAAAACAACATTCAAATGCCATTTTCTATTCCGTTCCTCCTTTGCTTCTGTTTGAAACCCATCGTGTGGCACATCTAAAACAAGGTAAGAAAGGGCCTTAAGATCCAACAGATTATCATTGAATTGCAATTATACAGGATTTCAGAAAGCTCCACGAAAACGAAATGTAGATATCATTGCTTTTCAATTTTCAGTTTTTGCATAACATAGATTAGCATAAGGAATAAGAACCCCATTCAAATGGGTTCCAAATAAAAGTAATCTGATAGAGAAACTTCAGACACAACATGAAGATGAATTACAAATTTTCGAATGGGTTCCAAATAAAAGCAATCTAATAGAAAAACGTCAGACACCACATGAAGATGAATTACAAATTTTCTCAACAGCGCAAATTAGTGAGGGGATGAAATTCTTGAACAGTTCTGATTCTTCTGAATGATCATAACCATAATGTGTAGTTCAAAAGAAAGATAGCTTTCTGCCTTTCACACTTACCTACTGACTGCAATTCCAGTGACAGAAGACTTGACTGGATTCCATTGACATCTGAGAGTATAATGTAGCTAACATTAGAAGACTCATTGTCTAAAAACAAGCTAAATTAGAGGACTATGAATAAGTAATAGGTAGGCAACGAACGATTGCATAACTACATAAGATGGGGCAAATAAACTATTGATCAAAAGAAGCATTCAAAGCCTACATGGGTGCCCTGATTATCAACTATAAACAGAAGAAATCAATGTAAGATCGTAAGAGCCAAAATGAGAATGGCTCCAAAGTAGAAAAAGGGCAACGAATCAACACCAAACACCCATTTGATTACTTGTTTTGCTTACCGAAGACTGTGGATGCTTACATTACCACCAGCATCTGATGTCATTAGCAGCATTCACGTCACGGCCCATAACACTAAATAGAAATTGCTATCAAGCATAACATAGCTTCCACATTCTTTTTTGCTACAAATTTTAGTTGAAGAATAATTTCAAATGTGATTGATTCGTCGTGTTGGGAGTAACATGGTTTGGCAACATAATTGTTCAAAATTACAGTGACGTTAGTAAGTCCATACCCACATATGTCCAACAACAATGCGGTACTGAAACAGAGAAGGGCCACGCTTGACGCATTAAGACCTAGTAATGATATTAGAGTATTCCTTGTCTTAACTAATGAAATAATAGAAGTACAAATAAAACGATATCGATTACAAAATAACCAGCAGAACCCATCCGAATAGCAGCGTCAGCAGCCTAAACGCTGGAAGAAACACCGTCCAATCCAATTACAGCACAAAATTAGGCACAGCCTACCGCATAATTAGGCACAGCTGCGATCCGCACCAGGCGTGCTCCGATCCAACGGAAGGAACCAGCAGGCACACGAGGGGGCAAACGGAGCAGCAGAGGAATCGAGACGGAGCGGGAAGGTACCTTGGGTCGCACGAGCTGGGGGCGCCTCTCAGGCCTCGTTGTCATCAGGAGCTGCGGAATGTGGATGGGGCTCCGCTGGCGACTCCTCGAGGTCGTCGCCGGCCGCCCAGTCGTCAGCGGCGGGTTCGAGGGAGTCGATCGGCGGCGCCGGAGCGGGCGCTGGGTCAGCGTCGTGCTCCATCTCCCGCGAGCACGAGGAGAAGGCGGGCGGTGGGGTGTTTTCTGCTCTTCGCCTTTGTGCCCGCTTGGGGTTTTTCTTGTCTTGGCGTTTTTTCCTTTCCTTTCGCTAGGGTTTTTCAGTTTTTTCTTTTTCGTCAGGGGATTTTGGTCTTGGGGTTGGGGAACTAGAGGTGGAGAAGGCAGACGACTCGACACAAGATGGGTGCTGCGTTGGTGTGCGTTCTCCTGCGCTTTGACCCGCAAGGCAAGCCAGCCTAACCGAATAACTGGGCCTTTGGGTCTGATCAGGCTTGAACGTGATTTTTATGTGGATTATGGTCTTGTTTGAAAGTTTTTAGTAATGTAATTTCTTCTAAAATCTTCTGCTTTTTAAATAGTCTAAATTATCATCTAGGTTCTAAGAGTCAATAGCTATAGTATGTAGAAAATAAAGGAAAAAGTTGGAAAAACTAACTTTCCTAAATTCTTGGACCAGTTGTTTCTACTTACACCATTATCTTTACTCAAAACATCTTCCATAACAATTTCATCCTAATCACTCTATATTTTCATAGCAATGTGGGTGATATTTTTAGTTGTTATCCTAGTGTCTCTTTTATCTAGAATATTGTCAATATGTAGCAATTTAGAAAACAAATTAATATCTTCCTTCAACCGAACGACAATGATGACGACACGGCTGATAAAGTGGGACCTATCATCAAGATGGGCTAGGAGCGCATCTAGCTTCAGTTTGGAGAGGGCTCGAGCCTCTAGCACGCACTTTGGTGTCACTAAGATATGCTTATTTTTATTGGCAACACAAACAGTTATACCTTTGTCTGCCTTTGAACTTGTTTTTAAGTAGTAGTAAATGTCTTTTGCATCAATGTTGATCTAATAGCTTAATTTGGAACAGAAAATTTATAAAAAGAATATCTGAAATTAGCACATGCACAAATACCACTTATATGATATATCAAAACCATACCCACAAAAAAGTTATCAAAACCATTTTATTATCCTCATACGATATTGTTAGTACACTGATGACTAGCATCCTCCTACACATTTTTTATAATGCTGAAAAATACCCATTAGTTGTATGACATCCTAACATAGAAAACGTAAGCTAACTTTCCTCATATGATGATCCTAGTGCTATCAGCATAATGAGCCCCACTCTATAGGCTAATAGCCCAAGAGACGTGGCCCTAGGCAGAGGGCAGTTCTTCTAAGTGGACCGTGGATGGCTCTTACTTTTGGTGCAACTCTTACTCTTCTCGGTGGGTGGTTCTTGTTCTTGGTGCTTCTGGTTAATAGTCTTTGTGCCTGCGATTTAGCGGTAAATTGGAATTTTCACAGTGTCAAACAATTGGACAATTAACAATATACTAACGGGGATGACACGAATATAAGAAAATTCTTGTGTAATGTCGTATTTTAGAAATAATCTTTGTTGACGATATGTGCAAATTTAACTTCTATGTTGGTCAAGCGATTTCTCAGACTTTGCTCCACCATTCTGTGCTCCACTGTAGACCATAAAAAACCTATAAAAATAAGTTGTCGATGATAAGGAAAAGCTCCTTGCTGCTCATGCTCAACTATACCATCGGCTCTACCACTGATCGGTGCTATATGCTCCCTCCATTTAAAAATACAATATTTTTTTGCCAATCTGGACAAAAGTAATGCCCAAATGTCAATTGCATATCCTAGAATTTCTTGGTGACTTTTCTATACTTCTGTCAAGTTGAGTCTTGAGTAGCAACCGGCTAGCAGCAGCAAGCCAAACAACCATTGCAGCATTCTGTGGAGACATGGACAAACTGACAAGTTGTAAGGCCATGCCTATGGCTTCTAGCTGCACGGAATATTCATGCCAGTTAGAAGGTAGCCATACCCCCACATGGATCCGTGAACCCCTACAGAGCAACGCGTGGTTTTGGCAGTGCCCTAGCACATGAGGAAAAGGCAAGGAAACACGTTAGAGAGAACTCTCACCCCCATGCCATCGCCCCATGCCCTTACTGCCAATGAACTCTTGCATTGTTGCCACTATAAATGAGGTCCACGTCGTTGCCACTGTGTAGATCTGATAAGCTCGAGGGCAGACTCGGCAACAACAACAAAGATGACTTAGGGGTGGTAGGGGAGAAGAAGGGGCTACCTAAGAAGATCTATCGGCCACTAATGACCTCATCTGCACTGTCGTCCGCCACTCTACCACCCCCAACCACCGTCTTGAGAAGATCCGCCACCGAGGTCACAACACTGGGCAAATCCGCTACCGTGGCCCGATCTGGGCCTCTGCTGCCCCGATCCACACCACACCACCTTGATATCCACCCCCTCATGCTTGGAGGTGTGCTGGAGAGGGCTAGGCCAGCCGAGCTCGAGCTCATATTCTTCTTGGCAACGCCACTGAGAAGAGAGAGGGGAGAGGCAGCGCCATCGAGAATCAGAGAGGCCATGCTCGAAAGGGGAGAAGCAACGATGTCGCCCATCAGAAGAGGGAGGAGTGACAAAGAGGTAGATGGAAAGGAGAGGGATGCGTGTTTATATATGTTTTCAATTTTTAGTGTATATAAAATGTTAGGCTTATACGTGAATAGAAAAAATTTGAGAATTTAAATATAAAATATAACCTACTGACAAGGTCTAAAATAAAAAAAGCATGTGGCTATGGCTTGTATGGAGAGTATCATAAATGTGGTTTTACCTATGTGGCATCTCATTTTTCTTGTGGCCATACACTAAAAGGGCAGAAGTTTTGAATTTGATGAGATTCGGGGCTAAAATTTCACTTCCCACCACGCTCTCCACCTTCCCTCTCATCTCCTCTTCATTTCCCTCCTCTCATGATTTCTCGAAGCTTCTAGAAATGGCCACTCAGATTGAGCCCTAGGGCCCTGATCCCCTCAGCTTACCATATAGCATCGCCGTTGATCCTGCACGGAGGACTGAGCACCAGCACAGATGCAGATGAGGACGAGGGCGCGTACACCATCTCCTCTAACCTTGGCATGGGAGAGCACCTCAGCATCCACATCGACACGATGAGGGATGAGGCTGCTCCATGAGTCGCCATTGGCAGGGGCACCGTGACGGATGCGCACATGATCCAAATCATGATCGACGTCGTTCTGCCTACCCTCATGCTTGGTGGCAACCACAGTCGTCCCTGGGGTCCTCGGAATGGCCACAACAGTGCCATGCTACCATCATCGCTCGCTCGGACAACAACATTGACAGTAACGGTGATGGCACATAGGCCGACAACTTTGATCAACTTGATGAGACTTTTATTTGAAGTTTCGGCTTGTTTGTTGGCTTGAGCATAATAAGAAGAAAAATTCAAGATCTTGATTTTCATGTTGGTAGCAAATTGTTGGAACTCGTCGGACATAAAAATAGACTCTTAATCCATTGTAATCATCTGAGAATCCCAAACCCGTAAATTACATGCTCCTTGGTAAATTATATGGCATCCTTGGTTTGATAGAACAACTTCCACTCATTTAGTAAATAATCCATTGCTACCGGTATAAACTTGTGTCCTTTGCTCAATGCAGAATATATCTAACCGATCATATAGATTCCCCATCCTCTAAATAGCCATGGCATGATAATTAGGTTTATAGTTGATGCTAGGGCTCGTTGAACATTTTTAAACTTCTAACAATCTTGACATACTTTATAATACTCGAAACAATCCTCTAGCATCACCAGCCAAAAATATACAACCATTCTAAGCATTCACTTTATTTTTTACACTGGTTGATGAGTTTTACAAATACTCTTATGAACTTTATAAATAACCACTTTGGCTTCTTATAGATCTAGACACTTCAATAAAACTTCTCCAATCATTCAATAATACAATTCTCCGTCAAGCAAAATATATTTGGTAGTCTTATACCAAAACTTTCTTGAAACTGATTGCAAAGAATTCTATTAGTAATCTATAATTTTCTTTCTCAAATCATCGTCCTCAACAATAGCTAACTCAACTTTTACAATTTTTCCAATATGTCAATAACTCAAAACAATTTGTGTAACATCATTGCCTTTTGAATTTTGCTCTTTAGGAACACAACTCACCGATGCAATCTTAAAATCCCTTAGCAATTGTTGGCAGCCTTCATGATATGATCTCAAAAATTTATCCTTGCACTCATACTTTCTAAACAACTATTTGATCACTATTAATGAATCTCTCATAATCTCTATAGCATCGGCTCCAATTTTATTCGATAGCTAAAGTTAGTTGAATACAACTTCATATTCTACTTGATTATTGGTGCAATAAAGTTTAATTAGAAAAACAAATTCAAAATTTACTCCCGAAGCGATATGATGACTTGGCCGATGCCATATCTGTGTCTATATACTGATCCATCTAAAATTAAATTTCAAGGCACCGACTCCACATATCTCAATGAATCATCACAATGTTGCATAATGAAATTGGCTATTACTTACCCTTTTACTTCTTTAGCTGATTCATACCGCTGGTCAAACTCCATCAAAGTAAAGATATCTTTTCCATTAATTGCAAAGAACGTTATAGGTAAGGTCTTGTTTTCTATAGTTAACTCTATATTTAAGACCCCTTTTGTCTCTGATGAACTCTCTTTGAAATTTTTTAGTTTGATAAGATACTTAGCGGTTTTTCCAAGCTTACGGTACGTAGCATAATACATTAAGTTTACTGCTATCTCCTATCAACCAGTATTTTTGTTATTGGCATATCATCATGTCTAAATCCATGTACTTATTCTGCCCTTCCATAACTAAAAATAGAGTAGCTAAAAAATTGAGCAAGCACAACTCCTCAACATGACTACAAAAATTTTTTTAAAAAAATAGGAATATATGTGCTGGGACTGAATAGACGTGGCATTTTCCTGTTCACTCAAGAACATGAACATGCATCCGATAATTTCCTTTCCACAAAACAACAATCCCAAATCCGATAATTTCCCTTCCACAAAACAATAATCCCATGATCTAGATTGGCAACGACACTCTGGATTGGCAACGACGCTTGAGACGGCATTCTCCTGGTTCTATGGTTTGCAAGAAGGAGCCATTGATGGGGTGTGGGGGGTGCAGTGGCATAGTAGGAGACGGAATGGGAGACAACAGGACAGGGCAGTGTAGCTGGGGATGGGCTTTTTAGCAAACGATCAATGACGTCTTAGGGCGGAAGGGGAGAGAGGGAGAGGAGGGGCAGTATATATGGGGCGGTGTCATCTCCTAAGGAATCTCTACGCATCTACATGAGGGATGTGGAGACGATTCTACCCATTCCATTAATGCCAATAATTCTTGATCGTCGGATTTGTTCCATGAATGAGTCATAACTAAATTTAAGTTGATGCACTATAGGTGGATTCGATCATGTAGCAAAGTGTACAAGCGAGCAGCCTTCCTCTATATATAGCCATATTGTATACATGGAAGGTTTGATAATAGTGTAAAAAAGTATATTCGATTGGGCTTTTATGGTCCAAGCCAAGAGGTTTCTTAATATTAACCAAGGGCACACCATCCCTGCTGAAAATAGAAAGAGCATATCCTCCCTCACGTGATGCTTTCTGGGAAAAAAAACACCACGCGCCAAAAATCCCGCATTGCATTTTTTGTGAAAAAGGAACCGAAGCGCATGCAAGTTTTCTCCCTTTTGGGCTGACCCAAAGTCCACGACCAGCCGCCTTCGCCTTCTCCAGTCCTCCCACAACCTGCAACGGGACTACAGCTACAAAGCAAAAACTAGAGAGAGAAAAAACACATGGAGAAAATCCAAGCCAAAATCCAGTGAATAAACATCTTGTTTCTATGTCACATTCATGCAGGTAAGTTTACATCCCCAAATTAACACCTGTGTCACACAAAAACAAGAATCAAATCTCTAGAAACCAACAAGCTGCATGTTGAGACCCCCAAAAAAAATCCTTTTAGTTCCAAAGTTATCTTTAATCCATCACACCGGTTCATCTCCTTCTAACACTTAATGAAAAAGTGAAGGTGAAATGAAATCAGGACTTGAAAGAGATTTACAGCAAGGTGACTTTTTAACTATGTAGAAGTTATTTCGGTCTAACATCTAAGATACTTTTAGAAATTGTTAAAATTAGTTCTAATTCCGAGAAACTTCCATTGTTGTGTGCAGCAACATTTTATATAAGAAATTCAAGATTCATAGTTTTTGAGTTATTTTAATTTAGAGCTTACGCATCATAGGATCCTTACAAGAAAATCAAAACAAACTTTTAAAGTAATACCCATTAGATTTTTCAGAGAAATCTTAAAAATATAATCAAAGAATATTTCAAGTAAAATTCAAACAAATTTAAATATATTTAAGGTAATAAAATTTTATAAAACATTAAATAAGAGATGCCCGTGCATGGATGTGGTTTCCTTCCTGGTTGATATAACGTACTGTTCTATGTATAGCGCTCGTTGGAAGTTGAAACAGACAAGGATAGCTGTGAGATAAATAAATAGCCAATGTATCCCCATCAGGTCCGCCCGGGGACAGGGGTTTGGATCGGATCCGTTAGATGCAGCCTGTAAAAGATGTTATAGAATATTATATATATATATACACACACTTTTCGTCGGCTTATATATTAAAATATAATTAAAGTACTAGCGGTGCAACGTGCATGCGTGCAGACTCGCGCGTGCGATGGAATGCGGCTGCGGCGTGGCCAGCGCGGTGGTGTTGTGCGCGTGCGCGAACGGGACAAGGCTAGGCAGCGGTTCAGTCGAATTGGTAGGCCGGGCTAGCAGCTGTAAGATGGGCCGGCTGGAGTGAAGGCAGGCTCTGGTGAGTGGGCCTCCTCGGCCTGGATGCTGAGTCGTCCTGTTAGTTCGGCTCGAACAAGGAAGGCGAAGTCCTTGTGGCTGCCCTACGAGTTGGGCTGTAGGAGGAATGGGGTTAGAACTATTTTAGTTGGGCTGGTCCGGCCAACTTCAAAATAGACTTTGGAAAAAAATTAAGAATTTGGGAAGAATATACTTTCCCTAGATAAGATATTAATTCATGATTCTTTAGTTTATTTATTTTGAGTTTAGTATTTGGACTTCCAATCTTCTTTTGAGAATGAAATCCATTTTGATTTAGTGGTTTATTGATTTGCTTACTTAGGCTTAGGCCTTCCAATTAGATTTGAGTGGAGTTTAATTCTTGTAATTACTTAGTATTCATTGTAATTAAATAATGTTGTTGTATTAGAAAAAATAATTTAATTCTCATCAAAGGACATTTGAGTTCTTGCATTCCATTTGTATTTGGATAATTGGGAAAGAAAGAAGGATTTGAATTTCCAACTTGATCTTTATTATCAAAGTATATTTTTGGTGAAATGTTTATATATTTATGAATTATAATTAAATGGGTATTTAATTTCCATTCACATTTGTTATATTTTATTTATCTGATATTTGACAATTTTAGATTATGTGTTTTTGTGGTTTACCTCAAGATTTATTTTGGCTGGTTTGTTTTTAACTTGGATTACTAGACAACTCAAACAAAGAGCACAATATAATGTAAATTTTTTAAAAAGTTCAAAATTTTATGCTTTTTTCTTGTCACGATTTTCAGGATGTTATAATTTGAATTCTATTGTCTTGAGATCTCATTCTAAATGAATCTTAATTTTGGCAAACTTTTGAATTCATATGTGTTCTTTAGGGCTAAATCAATCAGCTTTGTAAAATGTTTTGTGAAAATGGTGTGAAAAGTTTGATTCTCAAAATTTTTTATGCTTGAGTTGAAGATGATCATGTATGTTAGATTTCAGTGATTGCAAAGGGAAGAGAAAGCTTAATTCAAGGGGAGTGCAAGCTTATGTTTTGTTTGCAAAATCCTGGTTTATTTGTCTTTGAAACCGCTTTTTTGTTAGAATTGTAGAAAACATAATAGAGCTTTTGTTGATTGTAAAAATTGTGCTACTTTGTCAAAAGAAGTTTCTTATTTGAAAATATTTTGCAAAGGTTTTATAATGGTAAAAACAAGCTTAATATGATTTTAAATCAATCAAAAATGAATAGGTGTTATGTGATGCATATGCTTACTTTACTAATCACCAAATTACTGTTTTGACTATTACTAACATAGGTGAAATTTTGACAAAACAAAAACCTAAGAAAACTATTTTCAAATATGATGGTATTGTTAGTGATATACCCTAAAGGTAATATCAAGATGTTGTATATATCACATACTATGATATATTGATTTGTTTATTAAAATAGATATTATTATTATTATTAATCAATGGGTACGTGATTTATTCATAAAACTCATAATTTCATCATATATCATATGAGAAACAAATATAGTTGTAAGATCAGTATATGCATTGATTGATGATCATGTCTCGTGAATTATGGTATGGAGATACCAAATTGATAATATAGAAATATGTTACTGAATATATGTTGGATAGACCCGTCATGAGATGCAACAGAGATTTTATGTATCATTAGTTAATTTCAAATAGTATTTATGTAGAGTCTTTGGACTTAAGATCATCGTGGTTTCCAATATACGTAGTAGTTTATTTTGAAACTACCAAACACTACTCCTCCATAATAGGTAATGATAAAAGTAGTCTTCGGGTTTGGTATAAAATATGTAGTGAGATATGGCTGATCAAGAATTTACCCCTCCTATAGAAGAGAAATCTAAAGGCCCCTCGATGTTATAGATTATAAAAGTGCATGACCATGCTAAGGTTATTGGGGAGTTAATCACAAGTTTATAATCCATCACAAGATCAAGAGAGTGATTGAATTATTAAGAGGTTGACACAAGTCTCGCCTTAAACTCAATTAATATCGTAAGCCAAATGAATTCGTATATGAGAATATTATAGGTTTAGCCGTTATGATCTATACATATATTTTTGGGTTAATATGTCTTGTTAGAGACCGCTATTAATAGGGTAACCGAAAAGGCATTTCCAGGTCTCGATCAAATATACACGAATCTATAGGGTTACATGCTTAACGGGTTAAAATGCTTATTTGAATGTGATTCAGATAAGGGCTTAATTTAGATAGAGATCTGAGTAGACTCTTATTGTGCCATGGTCCTCTAGGCCCAAATGAGGAAGCCTACATATAGGGAGGTGAGGAAGTCGGGGATACATACATCTGTTCACCTCAAGTAAAAACCCTAGCCACCACTTTCCGAGCCAAACCCTAGCCCTTGTGAGTGCTAGTACACACGTAATCAGCATTCCAGCCCTAGATGTGTGGATACCGGTGGAGGCTCTTCTCGTTATGGTGTTGATTGGCATCAGGATCACGACGAACAATTGCTTCATCTACCATCTTGATGCACGTGTAGTTGGATCGGCTTCTCTAACCCTACTTCTATTGTACTGTGTGTCTTGTGGTAATGATCTATAATCCCTTTTTCACATGATATCCTCGTGTGCGCGGTAGAAAATTTTTATTTTATTCTATTGTAGCCTAAGCTTTCACCTATATGTATTATGTCTTCTCTTTCTTCTTCATGTCCAACTGTTTCTGCTACAAAACATTTGCTTATAAAATCATCTACTAGTGTGACATATACTTGTATTTTTGGAAAATGACGCACATTTGATTGGCTATTGTTGTAGACTTGCTCGTAAATAGAGAAAAGAAAGAGAACACAAAAAATATACTAGTTTGAGGAACCTGTTCATGCCGGGACCCTCTGTGAGCACGCCGACGCCTGGGAGGCCTGCTTAGCTCCAGTGCAAGTCAGCCGGTTTCTCTCCGTGGCTTGAGGTACGCGCACCGGAGGCCATGGGTTTCGATTGGCTTTGGCGCGACGGTGCTGGTGTGGGCGTGTCAGTCAATTTGATCCTACAATTGATAAGGAGGTGAGGCAAATGGGTCAGTCGAACGATGGGCCGATACGAGCCCTCGCTATCGGCTGGCTGCCGATAGGATCAAGTTAGTCATCGGTCATGTCCAGATGGCTCCTGCTATCGGCTGATCGTCGATAGGAATCAAGACGCGCTTCCATCGGCTGGGAAGCTGATGTATGCGGATATCGACAAATGATATCATGGCTCCGGGTATAGCGAACGCGAGTCCCTGATCCATCGGCCGCAGAGCTGATGGAGGCATAGGATTGTACTTAGAGAGTAGCAAGGCACGTGAGATTCCTCCTGGTAGTCGACGGAACCTATCATAGTCGTTCATCAGCTGGAAAGCCGATGCCGCTTTGGATATGGCCACACGAGACCCGTCGCCCACCGTTACAACACCGCTAGCACCGAATCTCAAAGATCGGACCTAACCGAGACAATACGAGACCGAAGCTAACGACAACAGGATGGTAGACACCGAATCGATTGTGCTAAAGGAAGGGCGAAGTGAACCCATCGGCTAGCTGAGCCGATAAGAGGACGTCTCTCTGAAGACAGGCGCGCATCGGCTTTTTATCGGCTGGAAAGCCGATGCGCTTGGCGTGGTGCTCAAAGGAAAGTCTCTGAAGACTTGGTGCATATCGGCCGAGGAGCCGATGCGCTAGGCATATTGCTCAACATATAGATAACTCATCGGCTAACACTCCGATGAAACGCCGTATAGAGACCTATAGGCCTAAAGCTCAATCTACCGTCGGCAGCCTCGTAGGTCGAACCTAACTGATGCAGCACAAAACTGATGATGGAGGAGAGAGCTTGATAGACTGATAGATCCTGCTCGAATGTGATGCGATATATCCGATCAACTTAAGAGGTCGAACCTAACCGATGTAGCCTTTGACAGAGCGAGACATATCGAGATATTGGTGAGACTTACTCCTTCACCGGAGATCGAACTTAACTGATGCAGCCCTGCGTCGAGAACCAGACCCCATCGGTAAAAACCTTGATAGACTAGGGTGACGATGTGCCGAAGTTGTATTGATCGAAGGATGATGTTACATGTTTTTAGGGGGTCTATATTTATACCCTGGGTTTATAAAGTCCGACATGTTTACAACAACCATCAAACATTATTTTCTAACAAAGATAAAGGAAAATATCTCTAAGGAAGTTAACCAAACTAACTAAATCTTCCTATATACGATACAATACCCTACTGTAAACTACGGCTTCTCTTTAGACTCGGTATAAAACCTTCTAATCTTGGACCGAATCTTTTCCTGTTTCGTTCGATCAGCTTCCTCCCTATGGTAATCGGACTCTTATTTACTTAAGCTGATCTTTTTTCCAAACCCTCCGTGGGCTTTCTAAATTTTGGTGTTAATAGAACCAAATAGATTGATGTTTAAGCGTTAGTCACACTAGCCTCAGCATGTTTTTTGTGAAAAACAAAAGTAGTACTAGTTTTAATCGTACGTATATGTCTATTGGTACTTCTACTTAGTACTAGATTCTTAAATTTTTTTATCTAACCAAGTACGAAGGCATCAAAAACTGCTTGTCTATATGCTTTTACAGTTAGGAAGAAGAACATGTGGATAATGGATTTTGGTTGTTCGCGACACATAACCAGTTATAAAAATTGCTTCTTCTCCCTCAAACTTGCATCTAAGATGGAATTAATAATCTTTGGGGATGCTTCTATAAGTACGATTCTTATGACAAGATCAGTCAAGGGACAAATTTACTTTGAAAGATGTTGCTTTGGTGGAAAATTTGAAATATAATTTTATTTTAGTTTCTCAAATAACCGATGAGGATTTTGAAGTTTGATTTAAGAAATCTAAAAGTAAAATTCTTGATTCTTCTTGTACTTTATCATGCTCGAATAATATCCTTTTCCCGAACCCTACTGTATTGATCATGTCTCAGAAAAAGCCAGGGTACACCACAACAACTTGATACAAAACACACATCTTAACTACATCAATAATATTTACATCATTATAAAGGCCTCTAAGGCATGCCAAAAAAAACAGATAGGACTAGCAGTCCTATGGCTTCATTTTCACAGGCGCTCAAATGGTGTATAAGCCAAAATTCTCTCTAGGAATTATTCTCCAAGACTTCTCTCTGAGAAGAGAAAAATTAACTGAGTACCACCCAACAGAACACACTAAAAAAATGCAAATTTAATGCATAGGGTACCAGGAATTAATTTATAGGGCTAATTTGTAGCAAACAATATTTTTGAATGAACCTAATCTCTAATTAATTGATAGATTCACTACACCGCAACATGATCCAAGAACATACCAAGCTCCGCTACACCACTTAGTTAGTCCTAGATATCTTCCATCATTTCAGTATGACAGAAGCAAATGACTATCTTGGGTATATTGCTCGACTTGCCCACAACCGAGGGTGCGGCTATTTGAATATATTTACTCTGATTAGAATTGTACACTTTACTCACCAGACACTCCGTCTTCATGCTACAACATGCCATGTGTCACTATGGTATATTGGATGGAAGTCATGACATAACCATTCACTTAACCTAATCTAAACAAAGTGACTGACATAAACCTCTCAGGCCAGTAACCTCTAGAATAGAAGAGACGGTCTATGCCATTAGGCATCTCAGTTAAATGAATCTTCATCTGCCAGGCACGTCTATCCAAACATGGACTTCATTCTCTCTATCTATATCCCTTTGATTCGAGCTAGTCTAAGCTTCAGGCTAAGTGGTGGTTGTATGGATATGGGATGCACCGAAGAGTAGTCCTTATAGTGGCCGAGATGCTTCTAACATAATCACGCATCTCGTGCCCTGCCAAAAATGGGTTTTGCAAATTTTGATGGGAGAATACACCATTTCATGAATTACCAAAGTTATAGAGTTATTCCCAAATTGCAACTATTAGAAAAATAAAATAATGCATCTAATTAAAGTAAGGCTAAGCATATTCCTAAATTTTCTAGTAAGCACTACCTATAGAATTCTTATTAGCTGGTTTTTGATACTTAGGGTTGTTAAGGAAATATATACAAATAATAAGTATATAACAAGTAATTTAGGAAATGCTAAGTAAAATAGTTATATTCATGGCAAATTTAATAAAGCGTAATGCAATAATTTAAATTTAAAAGCATTTTATAATTTAAAGGCATTTAATTAAATTACAAACCTATCTCTAGTACTCTTATTATCAAGTCACGCACCAATGCAAACTTGCCTTAACCTAGGGCACAAGTGGTAAATCTAGTTATTACAGTTTTAACAAAATTAAACTCTATCTTTGATACATTGCTAGGCTTGCTTATTATAGAGGGTGTGGCTATTCAAATAGTTTTACTTTGATTAGAGGTGTACACTTTACCCACTAGACATGTCTCCCTTATGTGTTGCCACGTGCCACATGCCACCACGACATTTGGGCGGAAGGCATGGCATGACCATTCGCTTAGCACAATCCTAAACAAGATGACAGACATAGACCATTGTCCTCCACCTGGTGACCTAGGTCGAGTAGATGAACTATGTCCCCAAGCATCTGAACCCCATCAGGGCCTTTACTTGCTAGAGACGTTGACCCACCAAGGGATTTATCAACCCCTATCCATGTCCTTTTGTGTATGACCATACTAAACTATGGGTTAAGCCTTACCCACTAGATATGTAGTTGTATGTGCTGGTCGCCGAATCTTGCGGGTAGTATGATCGGGTTAGATAGAGGTCTGATGGAGGAAGATGGTGCCCTGGTCACATGAAGGCTTGGGAGATCTGCTTAGCTTTAGTGTAAGTCCTTAATCTTCGAGGTTCGAGAGCGTGCCAGTCAATTTGACTCTACAATTAACAAGGAGACAGAGGATGAGATCTGCGAGCCAATCGGCTGATGGGACGATATGGCTCACTCTATCAGTTGGGTGCCGATGGGAAAAGTAGCACTCAAGCATTGAGTGAAAAGCCAATGAAGGTGCAGGCGATAGACATGTGGAATAAAATAGAGAGCTTATCAGCCAAAGAGCCAATGACGTTCCATAGGATGAAAGCGACGAAAATGCGGAGCAGGGCTTGGTCTCCCACAAAGCCACGAGGAACATCGACTACCGTGATGGCACCATTATGACTAGCCTTGATAGATCAGACCGAACCAAGATAGTATGAGACTAGGACTAATGACACAGAGATGATAGAAGCTAAATCGAACATAACGACAAGGAAGGAAAGGGCAAGGTCATTGGCTACTTACCAGCTGAACGTCTGACGAAGCCCTATATCTAACCTCAACGGCTATCTAAACTGATAGGGAACAAAACCCTTCGGATCTTGACGCTAGCCCCATTGGACATGAACCTGAGATATCAGACCTAACCGAGATAGTATCAGGCCGAATCCATCGTGACCCGATTGATCGCCAACGGATTAATTGTTGAGTAATGTGTGAACCTAATATGAGGCTAGCGGTAAAGATAACTCATCGGCTACTCACTCCAGCGTGAGTCAGAACGTGCTAGGAAAAACTTAGATGAGCTAGGTGGTGATGTGTTGAAGTTGTATTTGATTGATCTATCGATGATTTCCAAGCTTCCAAGGGGTCTATATTTGTACCTTGTGATTACATGAGTCCAACGCAGTTACAACAAGTATCGAACGATATTTCCTAATCATATAAGGAAACTAATTTATAAGTTTTAAAGCTAACTAAACTTGCCTAGCTTATGTAATATATTCTACATAGATAAGCACCCTGCCGTAGTTCTCACAACTCCTACTCAGACTTAGTCCCATCTGGATAACCTTCCATCTTCAAATAGACCGAATCTGTCCTCAACCCATCCGATCAGCTCTTTTACAATGTCAATCGGCTTCTCCCTACAAGACGATTAGTCTTTCCTCCATCGGCCGATTCCGTTTACAGGCTAACCAAATTTTGGCGTTAACAATATAGTAAAATCTTTGCAACAAAGGTTCAAAGACCTATCCTTATGACGACCGAGGTGCAACTAACAAAACCGAGCACCTATAGTCTAGCTAAAATTAGGTTTATCAATTTTGAAGGAGAAACACCCTGTCATAGTTAAATAGCTGCTAAACAAAAGTTATAATTGTTTATAGATTATTCCTAGAGTCTAGTCATTCAAGAAACCACTAATAGTTTCTATTTAAGCATCACTATGCATGTTCCTAAATTTTCTTCTAAGCACAATATATATAAAGTGTTCACTAGTTTATTTTGGTTAACTAGGTTTGTCAAAGGTAAATTAAACAAATAAGGAGTAATAGGGCTATAAAAAGGAAATAAGGGTACAACTAAGTAAAACATTGATACTTGTAGTAATTTAGCAAAGTGAAATGCAGTAATTTAAATCAAAATAATTTTATAAAAACATGGATGACAAAATGATCAAAATGACATGACATGCCTTGCTCGCTTCTAAAGTCTTCAAGATCAACATTGAGAAAGAGCGATTCTACTTGACCTATAGTGTCTACTTGATATACATAAAGTAAAAGGACTAAACGATAAGCAAAACCACATGAAAAGCATAAGCAAATAACATAAATGAGTTCTTGACTATTTTCGAAAAAATGAGCAATTTGAACGGGTCAATTGAGTTCAAATTGTGACCATATGAAGTTTAGGTGCTATTTGAATGGCAAATTATAAATTAGTGTATTATTTTTCTAAGGAAAACCTTTTTATTGCATCAATGGAGAGAGATGGGAAATGTGGACCAATTTCACCAAGGTGAACCCAATAAATCGACCTCTCGTTCCACCGTGAGCTAGGTGCACCGAGATGGCTCATGGGGATGGGGCCTATGGTAGCCACGCATTGCAAGCATGTTGATGCGGTAGCCACGCAAATAGTCACATTGACATGACCAACTGGAGTGGCGCCAAGCCGGGAGGCTGCCATTGGTGGGCACGACATGGTGACATGCAATGTGGGTATAGTGAGTGGAAGAGGGTGGAATGACGGTATTCACTAGAATGGTGCGGTGAAGAATGGAAGGTGGTGGCGGTTTGCAATGAGGAAGAATGGGTAGTCAACTCATGTTAATGGTAGGGACAGTGCTCTGGGACTTGTTGAGCCTGGAGGAGGCATTGACGGGGTGCGGAAGAGGATGACAAAGCCGAAGGTGGACTCACCAAAGCTTGAACAGGTCCCAATCGTTGGAACGTGGCAGCCAGAACCACACGATGACACTAGTGCGAGGAAAAGGAGTGGCACGGGAAAGAGGAAGAGGAGGCCCTAGGCCTTATTTATAGTGCACTGGGGAAGAGAAAGAGGTAGCAGGGAGCTCGAACCATGGCATCAATGGTGCCAGTTCATCGTGGGGAGTAACATCAATGATTAATTATGATTAAAGGCTCAATGCAATAGGCAATCGAAGAAATAGTCATGAAGAGGTAGTCAGGTTGTAAAACCCCTTAATTAGTTTTGTAAAATGGCTTGAGGAGGAGGCGAATCGAGTGAAGGGAGGAGCTAGGGTTTTCGTTGACACTAGGGGACGATGGCTAGAGGTAGAGCTTGGGACTAAGGAGTGGGTCCCATCTATAAGTGGGGAGGGGCACGTGGGTGGCATGGGTTGTTTGGGCTGTGTGGGCGTGAGAGGAGGCCACGGTCTCGGTGGCTTGGGCCGCATGAGCATGGGAGGGAGGGATAAAGGGTGTGGACCGACGGAAGAGGCCATGCCTAAGTAGGCTGGAAGGAGGGAGAGAGAGAGAGAGAGTAGGAGGAGGGCCAAAAATGACTCGAGAGGAGAGAGAGGATTTATTAGTTTTTGTTTTATAAAAACTCTTTTAATTGTTTTCTTGCTTAAAAAATATTTAGATTACTCTAAAAATTCCAATAAAAATTGTTTAGCTATTTTGATGCATGAGGAATTAAACAAAAATTGTCACAAGCCCATTTGACTGAAAGCTTGGTGATTTTAAAAAGTTGGATGCTATTTTTGGCTATGAAGATTTCTATAATTAATTTTAGAATGTGAAATTTTAGGGTGACTTTTGGGCAAGACAAACCTTCCTGCTTACATAGAATCTTGATCCCACGATTTGGAAGCACTAGCAAATAGATGGGGATGGGCTGACTTCAACTCATCTTTGCATTCCCAGGTGGCTTCCTCAAAATGGTTGCTCCACCATACTATGCAAAAGCGGATGACCCAACTGCGGGTGTGTCTCTCGAAGGTATCCTGGATTTTGATAGGTTTCTCCACATATGTCAAGTCTTCTTGGATCTCGATTTGGGTAGGGTTTATTTGCTCTATCGACACGCATAGAGACTTCATGAGTTTCAAGCTTCCCCTTGGTGTTGAATCATTGGACTCCTCTCAGCGGAGTGACTCGAAGATACACATGGTCATCAGTTCCAAAGGCAAGATCCCGACGATGACTGTAAGCATAGCTCTTTTGCCTAGATTGAGCCACCTTTAGTTTCTTCTAGATGATCTTGACTTTTTCCTTGGCTTCTCTGAGAATATCAATCCTAAAAACCTACAGTTTCTGTGTCTGATCGCAAAGAAGCGGTGTTTGCCCTTTTGTCCAAACAAAGCACCGTAAGGTGCCATCTAAAGGCTAGAGTAATAGTTGTTATTATATGAGAATTTGCATAAGGAAGACTCTTATCCCATGTTTTTCCAAAATCGAGAACACATGCCCAAAGCATGTCTTCAAGAATTTGATTGATTTGTTGTATCTGACCGTCTCTTTGGGGATGGTAAGCTATGCTGAAATTCAGACGTGTTCCCAATTCCTCTTGCAACTTCTACCAAAACCTAGAAGTGAATTAATTGCCTTGTTCAGACATGATCTTAGGCACTCCATAAGGACAAACTGTGCAAAAAAAGTATAATTTTGCTAGTTTGCGCCTAAGGAAGTGGTTTTAATGGGAATGAAGCATGCCACTTTTATAGTCTATTGATGTTTACCCAAACTGAGTCATAACCACCTTGAGTTTAGGGAAGACTAGTGATGATGTCCATCCCAATTTTCTCCCATTTCCATTCCAAAATTTGGAGCGCTAAAGCAATCCTTCTAGCCTCTGTTGTTTTGCTTTGAGTTTCAGACATACATCACATACAACCACAAATCGTGCTATCTCACGCTTCATACTAACCGACCAATACTTTATTTTAAGTCTTGATACATCTTTGTGCTGCCCGAGTAGATTGAGTATTGACATTAATGCGCTTCTTACAAGATGAGATTGTTTATTTCTAGATCATTCGGGATGCAGATACGATCTCCATTCCAAACTACTTAATGCTTGTCTTAATCAAAACCAATTGATTTTCCCCTTATCATGTTCTTCTTAAGTACTTTGATGTCGGTGTCATTCTGTTGAGCTTCTTAGATTTGATCTAGGAGCAGGAGTTCAGCTTCTAGAGTAGCCAGATAACTCTGACTGGCGATGAAAAGGTTCAAAACTTTCATCTCCTTGCAAAGAATGGTGGAGGATTGATCAAGATGAACTACTTTGCAATAACTTTTTCTGCTCAAAGCATCTGCCAACACGTTGGCTTTCCCATGGGTGATAGTGAATTGCAAAGTCATAATCTTTGATTAATTCCAACCAACTCCTTTGACATAGATTCAGATCTAGCCAAGTTAAAATATACTTCAGGCTCTCATGATCTTTGTATATATCACAATGATTTCCAATGAGATGATGCCAAATTTTCAAGGCATGCACTATGGTTGCCAACGCAAGGTCATAAGTGTGGTAGTTGTTCTTATGCGGTTGTAAATGCAATGATGCATAGGCCACCACATGTCCTCCCTGCATTAGAACACAGCTCAATCCTTGACCGGACATGTCACAGCACACTTAGAAGTTGTTGCTAAGTTTCCTTTTGAGCAATTGAAATGCTTTCTTGCATTGTGGTGTCCACACGAACTTGCTTCCTTCTTCAACTGGGTCATCAGTTTGGCAATCTTTTAGAAGTTTTCGATGAACTAGCAATAATACCCTGCCAGTCCTAGGAAACTGTGAATCTGAATGTCCATCTTGGGCTGATTCCACTTGGTGGCTGATTCGATAGTGGTAGGGTCCACTGCTATACCTTGTGCAGATATAACATGGCCGAGAAACTTTACTTCTGACAACCAAATTTACATTTACTAAACTTGGCATATAATTGATGTTCCCTGAGCTTCTCTAGAGTTAGGTGTAAATGTTGTTCAAGCTCATCTTCTATCTTGGAATAAATTAAAATGTCATCGATGAAGACAAACACAAACTTATCTAGACATTCCATGAAGACTTTGTTCATTAGGTTCCTTAAAAAGGCAAGAGCATTACTCAACCCAAACGACATCACTACACATTCATATAGACCATATCTAGTGGTTAAAGCTATCTTGGGAATATCTTCTTCACGGATTCTCAACTGGTGATATCCGAATCAGAGATCAATCTTGGAGAATATGGTGTCTCCCTTCAATTGGTCGAACAAATCATTGATTTGAGGCAAGGGGTATTTGTTCTTGATCATGACTTCATTGAGGGCGTGATAATCAACACATATTCACTTGGTAATTTCTTTCATTTGAACAAAGATTACTAGGGCTCCCCTCAGGGACATGCTAGGATGAATATACCCTTTCTCCTTTAATTCCTCTACTTGCTTTTTTACTTCTGACAATTTGCTGGCAGCCATCCGATACAGCCTTTTAGAGACAATCATGGTACCAAGCACCAAATCAATCTGAAATTCAATCCCGCTTTTGGGTGGAATTCCTGTCATGCCTTTAGGAAACACACCCGGATATTCTCCAACTATAGGAATTTCATCAAGGTGGATCTAATGTAATACTTGCTGGCAGGTCATGGTAGGATGGGCGTAGAAGATAATTGGTTGATTAGGATAATTACTCAATGTGATGGTTATGCGGGCACAATCTAAGAGCACTTGATGGCACGTAAGCCAATTCATTCCAAGGATAATGTTTAGGTTTTTGCAGTCCAGAAGGATGAAATTAACTAGAAAAGGAATCCCTTGGATTTCTATGGACACATATGGTCTAAACTACCACACTGCATCCGACCATCGGGGGTAGTAATTATCATAGCATTACTAAGGCTTTCTACCTTCATATTATGTTGCCCCACAAATTTCCATGATATGAATGTGTACGAGAAGGCATAGGCTACAATAGCATAAAACAATTTTTTTCTACCACGCACACTAGGATATCATGCGAAGCAGGGATCATGGACTGTTACTATGAGATGCACAATCCAACAGCAATAGGGTTGTAGAATTTGATCCAACCACATGCACGTTGAGGTAGTAGACGAAGTAGTCGATCGCTGTGATCCTGATGCTGATCAACGCTGCAATGAGTAGCACCTCCACTTGTGTCCACACTTTTGGGGTTAGAATGTCGATTACGGTTGTACTAGCACTCGCAAGCAGCTAGGGTTTGGATTGGGAGTATGAGAACTCATGCTTCGAAATTATCTTCTTCAGACTCCCATGACTCTGAAATCTCCTCCCTTGCTTCTCGCAATCGGCTTTCATGAGCCAATACTATCCGCATCAAATGCGCTAAGTTGTCAAACTCTTGGGAGAAAAGATTACTTCTGATACGACTTGATAGTTATTAGAAGGCCAACTCTACTAACTGTTTATCCCATAAGTCTAAATTGCAGCATTGGCTTTGTATATTGTGGAATCTTTGAATATATTCTGGAATTGATTCCTCCACCTTCTGCTTCACCGATATCAAATCTATGAGCCACATCTTATGGATCCCCACAATGAAGTACTTGTGAAATTGTTCCTCCAGATTGGCCCATCCTTTGATTGAATTTGGTGGCAATGATGAAAACCAAGTAAAAGCCGATCCAGATAGTGACATGGAAACAACCTAACTCTGAAAGCCTATTTTGCTTATTCTTCTCCACACTGAGCTAAGAATCGACTGATGTGTTTAATTGTAGACATACTGTCTTGTCCTGAGAACTTGGAGAAATCTAGTATATTGTATTAGTGTGGTAATGGTACTTTATCAAAACACTCAGGGTATGGACGCCAATATATGAATTTTTTCTCTTTTGGTTTTAAGCCCAACTGTTCCTTCATCACTTTGAATATCTTTGTAGTCCACTCATTGTCTCCATCATACTGGCACCCCAGATGAACATAGCGATTGGGCCAATTAAACATCGACATATGTGGATCAATATTTGCCGATGTATAAATTGGTGGCTCTTGAGTAATTAATCTATCCACTCTTTTCCTAATCAAGTATCGAAGCATATTTATCAACTCTCTAGATTGATCGATCAGTATGTGAAGTAAAGATTTATCAACTAATTCTTGGATGAATTTCTATGGACCTGAAGATGTAGGTTGAGTTGGTTCACCTATCAGAGTTGGTCTTGGAAACAAATTCTTTTGCTTCAGTCCTTCTTGGGTCATATTAAAGGATTGCAGGCATAACTTCTCAAAATCCTTCGCAGAATGCTCCTCCTACTGCCTCTGTGTATTTATCAAGTCTTCCAATGTGACCAAAATAATGATATTTTTATCAATTTCTTCATTAGATGAGCAAGCCTTGCATCAATCTCTTCATTAGACATACTGATTAAAATTCTGTCCCATCGGGCGTGCCAAAAGATGTGTTCAAGCTAAATTGATCCACTGCATTAGCCGATAGAAATTATGTCCGATGTGCTTAAACGCGAGAAGGCTTAGGAGATTTGGTTTGCTCTAGTATAGGTTCTTAAGTTCTTAGGTGTCTTTGGGTTATTGGGGTTTAGGATATGCTAATCAATTTGACCTCTAATTAACAAGGAAGATAGATAGAATTAGATCATCGAGCCAATCGGCCAAAAGGCTGATACGGACTTCTACTATCAGCTAGATGAGCTAATAGAGTTGAGGCAGTCATTGGCTATGAGTATGTAGGCATATAAACTTGATACAAAGATAGTTTATTTATGCATGAGCTAATGGTCCGATGCAATCATAGAAATATGATATAAACAAGTAAACTCATCGGCTAGTTGAGTCGATGAATAGAACAAAACCTAATAGATCACAATGCTAGCCCTATTAAAAATAACATTGATAGATCGGACCAATCCGATAAAACTAGATTGATCACTAGCATACTGATCATAGACAATCTATGTATATTGACTGATAAGCTGATACGTTAAGCTTGAATCTCAATGTAAAGTTAACTCTTCGGCTCACTACTCCAAAGAAATGTCACATAAAAACCCACTGACTTAGTCTAAATTTATTATTAGTAGTCTAGAAGGTCTGAACTAACCAATGTAGCATGAGACTGATGATGATAAAAACAACTTGATAAGCCGATAGATCTCACGCAAATGTGATGTAATATAATAGATTGGACTAAGAGGTCAGACTCATTAATGTGGCCTTAGACAGAACCGATATACCAAGGTAATGGCGGGACTAACCTCTTCGCTGGAGATTGGACTTAACCGATGCACCCTACGTCGAGAGCCAGAACCCACTGATAAAAACCTAGAAGAACTAGGGTGGCGATGCAATAATGTTTTATTGATATGTGTAGATGATTTAGTAGGTCCCTACGGGTTTGTATTTATACCCCAGGATTACACAAGTCTGAGATGGTTACAAACAATCTCTTGATATTATTTCCTAAACAGAAAAGGAAACTACCTCTAAAAAGATAACAAAATTAACTACTTCTGCCTAATTACAAGAGATATCTTATAGATATAAAACCACTCTACCGTAGTTTCCATCATTCTTTTCTAGATTCGGTCTCATATGGATAATCTTCCACCTATCGACTAAACCAAATGCATCTTCAGCTGTCCGATCGGCTCTTTCCTTATTTTAGACCATCAACATTTCCATCTGTCCGATTGGCTTCTCCATCTAATAATTGGCCTATTTCCATAAGCTGGTCGGCTCTCCGATCCTTAACCAAATCTGTTTGAGGCTTACCAAATTTTAACGTTAACATGTATATATAGGCTTCCTCACTTGGGCCTATAGGACCGTGGCCCAGTAAGAGTCTACATAAATCTCTATCTAAATTGAGTCCTTATCCAAATCACTTTCGAATAAGTATTCCAACCTGTTAAGCATGTGATGCTATAGGTTCACGTATATTTGGTCACAACCCAAAAACACATTTTCAGTCATCCTATTGTTAACCTCAAATTTGGTAAGTCCCACATATAGGATTGGAGAGCCGATTAGCTTCAGGAAAGAGGCCGATTGATATAGGGAAAGAGCCGATTGGATAGATGAAGATGGATTCGGTTTAGTCGAACAAGAAAGATTATCCAGATGAGACCAAATCTGAGGAGGAGTCATGAAAACCACGACAAGGTGCTTTGGTAAATATATGTTATGAGATAGACAAGTTTAATTAGTTTTGTTAATTTCTTACAGAGAGTTTCCTTTCTCTATAGGAAATAATGTTTGAAGATTGTTTGTAACCATATTGGAATCATATAACCCTAGGGTATAAATATAGATCTCCTAGAATCTTGTTAATTATCTCTCAAATCAATACAATCTCGATGCATTGCCACCCTACATTATTGTTAATGCCAGAATTTGATTCAGCCTGTAAACAGGATCGACTGATGGAAAATACTGATCGACTCATGGGATAAAGCCGATTGATACTATAGAGATGTTGATCAAACTGGTGAAAGATTGGACCGTTTTGTTTGAGGATAGAAAACTATCCAGATGGAGTCGGGTCCAAACAGGAGTGTTAACGCCAAGACTTAGAAAAGCCCAGGGAAAGGATGGAAAATGATCGGCTTAAGTGAAGGGGAGTCCGATTGCTATAGGGAGAAAGCTGATCGGGTGGAACAAGGAGAGATTTAGTCTAAGACTAGAAGATTATTCAAATAAGACCGAGTTTATGGAGGAGCCATGAAACTCATGACAGGGTATTATATTTAGGTACATCGTATCTTATATGGTTAGGAAGGTTTAGTTAGTTTAGCTAATTGCTTTAGAGATATTTTCTATTATCTTTGTTAAGAGATAACGTCCGATGGTTGTTGTAAATGCGTCAGACTCTGTAAACCCAGGGTATAAATATAGATCCCCTGGAAATCAATGAATCAACAGATCTATTCAATACTACTTCGGCTCTCGACGCGGGGCTGCATCGGTTATCTTTGATCTCCGGCGAAGGGGTAAGTCCCGCTACTATCCCGATATGTCTTGCTTTGTCTATGGCTGCGTCGTTTAGGTTTGACCTCTTAGGCCGATCGGATGTATCACATCACGTCCGTGAAAGATCTATCGGCCTATCAAGTTCTCTTCGCTGTCGTCGGTCTTGTGCTACATTGGTTAGGTTCAAACTACGAGTATGCCAATGGTAGATTGAGCTTTAGGCCTATAGGACTCTATACAACATTTCATCGGAGTGTTAGCCGATGAGTTATCCATGTTCCTGGCACCATGCCCAGCGTATCGGCTCTTAGGCATGTTCAGGTTGGGTGTAGGCTGCGTAGGACATTTGGCCGTTAGGTGGCCGATGGCATCTCCTCTTTCCTCTTTCACTGTCATGTTTGGTCCTAGCCTCCGTCATATTTGTGTCGTCAGTTTTTGGCCTCATACTGCCTCGGTTCGGTCAAATCTATCGAGGCTGGTCCTAACGGCGCTGTCACCGAGGTCACTAGCCCATGTGGTCTCGTGGGGGATCGGCTCTCGCTTGGCGCATCGGATGCTTAGCAGCATCATCGGCTCTTTGGCCAATGAGTCCTCTAGTATGCTACACGCGTTTATCTCTCACGCCTCCATTGGCTTCTTAGCTGATGCCTAGGCACTGCCTTCTCTATTCGGCACCCAGCCGATAGGGAAAGCTAGACATGCCTATTGGCTGACCAGCTTGTTGGTCTCATCTTTTCTCCTTGTCAATTGCAGGGTCAAATTGACTGGCACGCCCTCGACACCTCAGAGTTTAAGGACCTACATTAAAGCTAAGCAGACCTTCTAGACCTTCGTGTGACCAAGCCATCGCCTCTCCCTAGCCGCAAGATTTAGCAGCCAGCAATTATCTAGATTTTTACTGATGGGTTTTAGCTCTGGACACGGGGCTGCATCGGTTAAGTTAAATCTTTGGCCTGCCATTATCCTAGTGTGTCCGCTATGTCTAAGGCTACATTGGTTATGTCTGACCTCTTAGTTCAATCGGATATATCACATCATGTTCATGTGTGATCTATCGGCTTATCGATCTCCTTTTACCATCATCGGTGTCATGCTGTATCGATTAGGTCTGATCTACTAGACTACTGATAGTAGATTGAGTCTTAAGTTGATGGGTCTTTACTTGACATTTTATTGGAGTAGCCAGCTGATGAGTTATCTCTACATGGAGCTTCACACCTAGTATATTGGCTTTTCATCTAATATACATATATCGTCAATGATTACTCCATTAGCGATCGAATTGGTTCTGTTAGATCTAGCCTTATATTGTCCCGGTTAGGTCCGATCTATCAAGGCTATGTCTAATAGGGCTGGTATCGAGATCTAGGAGATTTTGTTCCTCCTATTGGCTCAGCTAACTAACTAGTTACTTATATGCCTGCATGGGACCCATAGCAGATAGCAGTCAATGGGTTCACCCATTCCCCCCATCGGTATGTTCGTTCTAGCTCCCGCCATTTTGGTGTTGTCAGCTTAAGCCCTATACTATCTCAGTTTGGTATGTTCTATTAAAGTTGGCTTTAAAAGTACCATCATTGGTGGTTGCTAGGGCTCATCCCTTATAGAGATTAAACCTCGCTCTCTACTACTCATCGCATATTCTGTTCGGAGCGTCATTGGTTGCACCAGATATCGTGTGCGCGGCCAGGGAAGTTAGCTTAGCTCCAATGTAGGTTCTATGCTGACACCCAGGAGGTCTGCTTAGCTCCAATGTAGGTCTGTTAGCTTCTCTCCGTCATGAGGTACGTACGTTGAGGCCGGGGAAGTTTGCTTAGCTCCGGTGCTGGTCCCTCGGCTCACTCTTTGCTCCCTCAGTCACAACTATGTAGGTGTGGGTGTGCCAGTCAATTTGACCCTATAATTGACAAGGAGCTAAGGTGAATGGGTTAGTTGGACGATAGGCTGATACGAGTTCTCACTGTCGGCTAGCCACCGATAGGATTGAGTTGGTCATCGGCCACGTTCGGATGGCTCCTGCTATCGGCTAGTCATCGATAGGGATTAGGATGCTCTTCCATTGGCTAGGGAGCCGATGAAGGCGTAGAAAAATGTCAACGAAGAATGTGATGGCTTTGGGTGTAGCAAAAGCGAGATCTTGATCCATCGGTCGTAGAGCCGATGGAGGTACCAAAGGGTATTCAAAGAATAGCAAAGCACGCGGGATCTCTCCTGGTTGCTGATGGAAGCTGTAGCGCTCGTTCATCGGCTGGAAAGCCGATGAAGGTATATGTGAATTGGCAAGGAATCGTATAAAGGACACACTGGCTTTAAAGCCGATGCCGCTCCGGATATGGTGGGCGATGAAGAAGGAGCGGGTTACGATCCTCTCACAGCACGAGACCATCGCCCACTGTGACGACACCGCTTGTACTGATCTCGATAGATCAGACCTAACTGAGATAGTAAGAGACCGAGGCCAACGACAATGGGACAGCGGATGCTAGATCGGTCGTGCTAAAGAAAGGGCAGAGTGAACCCATCGGCTAGCTAAGCCGATGAGAGGATATCTCTGAAGATATGCTTGCATCAACCGGAAGGCTGATGCACTAGGCGTGACATTCGATGGAAGTCTCTGAAGATGGGTGTATATCGGCTGAGGAGCCAATATATTGGGCGTGTGCTCAAGTTATAGATAACTCATCGGCTAACCGCTCCAATGAAACACCAGGTAGAGATCTATGGACCTATGGCTCAATCTACTGTCAGCAGCCTCGTAGGATAGTGGCAGGACTTACCCCTTCGCCGAAGATCGAACTTAACCTATGCAACCCACGTCAAGAGCCAGAACCCGCTGGTAAAAATCTAGATAAACTAGGGTGGCGATGCGCCGAAATTGTTTCCAGGGGGTCTATATTTATACCCTGGCATTACAGAGTCCGACACGGTCACAACAACCATCGGATGTTATTTTCTAAAAAATATAAAAGGAAAATATCTCTAAGGAAGTCAACTGAACTAACTAAACCTTTCTATTAATATAATATACGATTTACATAGATAAATTGCCTTGCCGTGAGTTCCACGGCTCCTACTTAGACTCGGCCTCATTTGGATAGTCTTCTATAATTGGACCGAATCCTTCCTCGCTTCGTTCGATCAGCTTCTTCTCTGTAGCAATTGGACTCTTCTTTGCTATACCGATCGTCTTTCCAATCTATCCATGGGCTTACCAATTTTGGTGTTAACAGTCATTGGCTTTACAACCGATGAGTCCTTTATTTTATTCCTCACTATTTGCCTATACCGCCATTGGTTTTCTAGCCTTTATATGAGTGCAATAACCCTTATTGGCAACCAACCAATAGCAGGAGTGCATCGGACTAATAGTCGATGGCTATTTTAACCCTAGCATCACTTCCAGCTGATAGCATGAGTCCGTATCAGCCTATCGGTCAATTAGCTCAATGATCTAATTCTATCTATCTTTCTTATCAATTAAAAATCAAATTGACTAGCACGCCCAAAACTCTAACAACCCAAAGACTCCAACAAGCCAAAGGACCTACACTAGAGCTAACCAGATCACCCAGGCCTTCATGTGTTTGGGCGCATCGCATTGGACTTCCATTGGCCAACACGGTGGACTGATCTCCATGCACGAATGTATTCCTTTGGCATGCCCAATGTGACCAATTTTAATCAATATGTTTGAAGAAGAGGTTGATGCCAAGGCTTGCTCATCCAATGAAGAAGTTGATGAAGATATTATTATTTCGGTCACATTGGAAGATTTGACAGATACACAAAGGCAGCCCATGGAGCAATCTACGAAATATTTTGAGAAGTTGTGCCTGCAATCCTTTAGTATGATGCAAGAAGGACCATTCTACAAGAATTTATTCGCAAGACCAACTATTATCGGTGAACCAACTCAACCTGCATCTTCTAATCCACAGAATTCCATCCAAGAATTAGTTGATGAAGCTATTCATCATGTATTGTTTAATCAATCTAAAGGGTTGATAAGTATGCTTTAGGACTTGATAAGGAAAAGAACGGATGGATTAATTACTCAAGAGCCACTAGTTCATACATCAGTAAATACTGGTACATAGATGCCAATATTCAATTGGTCTGATGGCTATGTTCAACTTAGGGGCAACATCATGGAGATGATGAGTGAACTGCAAAGATATCCAAAGTGATGAATGAAAAATTTGGCATGAAACCGAAGGAGGAGAATTTTGTATATCGGCCTCCATACATTGAGTGGTTTGATAGAGTACTATTACCACGCTGATACAAGATACCAGACTTCTTGAAGTTCTTGGGGCAAGACAATATGTCTACAGTTGAACATATCTATTGATTCTTAGCTCGGTGCGGACAAGCATCGACGGAAGAAGCTCTGAGAGTTAGATTGTTTCTATTGTCGCTATCAAGATTGGCTTTTACTTGGTTTCATCGTTGCCGCCAAGTTCAGTCAGAGGGTGGGCCAATTTAGAAGAATAGTTTCACAAGCACTTCTTTGTGGGGATCCACGAGATGCGATTCATAGATTTGATATTGGTGAAACAGAGGATAGAGGAATCTATTTTGGAATATTCAAAGGTTCTGCAATATAGGAAGTCGATGCTACAACTTGGACTTAAGCGATGAATAGTTAGCAGAGCTGGCCTTCCAAGGATTATTAGGTTGTATTAGAAGGAAGTTTTTTTTCAAGATTTTGACAACATAGCGTATTTGACGCAGATAGTATCAGCTCATAAAAAGCGATTGCAAGAAGCAAGATAATTAGGGTTGTGGAAGCCTGAAGAAGATAATTTTGAAGTATTTGATTTTAGGGTTGCAGAAGATTGAAGAAGATAATTTCGAAGTATGAGTCCTTATACTTTAAAATTGGGGGCATGTGTTAACACCAAAATTATGTAAGCCCTACATACAAGATCGGAGAGCCAATCGGCTTGTGAAAAGAGGTCAATTGATATAGGAAATAAACCAATCAGACATATAAAGATGAATTCAGTTTAGTTGAAGATGAAAGATTATCCAAATTAGACCAGATCTAAGTAGAGTCATGGAAGCCACGACAAGATGTTTGTATCTTTGTAAATATATCTTATGAGATATGTAAGTTTAGTTAATTTTGTTAACTTCTTACATAGAGTTTACTTTTCTATTTAGGTAATAACATTCAGAGGTTCCTTTTAACTATATCAGACTCATGTAACCCTAGGGTATAAATATATACCCCCTGGAATCATGTAAATTATCTCTCAGATCAATACAATCTTAGCGCATTGCTACCATAGTTTATCTAGATTTTTATCGACGAGTTCTAGCTTTCGACGTGGGGCTGCATCGGTTAAGTCCCGTGATAATCATGGTAAAGGGGTAAGTCCTATGATTATCCTAGTGTATCCGCTCTGTCTAAGGTTGCATCGGTTAGATCTGTCCTCTTAGTACGTTCATGTGGGATCTATCAACTTGTCGAGCTCCTTTCACTATCACATGTCTCGTGCTGCATCTAATAGGTCAAACCTACTAGTGATACGTCACGGGGTGCTGATCTTCATGACGTAGGATCAATCACCAAATAACTAGCTATAGAATAGCTAGGTAACTTGCTACAAACGGCGATAACTAGTGCAATCTGGCAAATAAAACACAAAGCCAACCACTATCTTTAACCGGCAACCTAAATCGAGGATTCGCCCAACTATACTCCCAAAGAACCAACCAACACAGCCTACAATCAATCAAGGAGAACTTTGAAGGGAGTAAGAGCACCAATTGGGAGCAGATGAAGCCGCTTCTTATGTAATCCCACGAAGGAAATCACAAGAGCAAATGGGTAGAGATCACTCTCTCAGTATTTGTTAGCACACAGCTGAACAAGAGGTTTTGTATTTCAATCATCAAAAGTCTTTGATTGCTATGAGGCGATAGGGTATTTATACTAGAAACATCCCTCCTAGATAGGTGAAAACATGAAATGAAAAATATAAGTTAGACTATGTGAAAGGGGCTCCACGAAATGAGCTCTGAGTTGTTCCCACATGGCTGTTGGTCTTCTGCGCAGTTTTCATTGTTCTATCAATAACTCCACCTTGGAAAGTCCAAATGACATGCTATTGGTTGCATTGGAAAGTTAACTTGATAAGCTTTCACACCATGTGTAGCATGTGCCACGAAGTATTGTAGAATGGTACAGTTTTGCACGGTAACTTGAACATCAGGCTGACTATTGGTCTTCTACACAGTCTTCAATGTTTTGTTAATAACTCCACTTTGTAAAGTCCAAATGACATGTCGTTGATTGCATTGGAAAGTTAACTTGATAAGATTTCACATAATGTGTAGCATGTACCACAAAGTATTGTAGAATGGTACAGTTTTGCATGGGAACTTGAACATCATGCTAACTGTTGACCCTCTAACTAGTATGCACTAAAACTGGTCGTCTCTAGTGGCATTGAAATCTGGACTTAACAAGCTTTCCAACAAGTCGTCATGGGCTGTCATAGCTTTTAGAAATCAAAAGTTATGACTAATTTTTTCTGACGGTTTTGTCACGCTCAATAGGTTCGAGCGTGGTCCTTCTTTGTTGTCCACTCTTGGTGTGTTCTTATTATCCTCCTTGGTGAACCTAAGCAATAGTAATGTGCACGACTTATGCAGTATATAATTCTCATTAATATTAAAATAATTTTCAAAAAGTAGCACATTCACCTCTTGTTGTAGCTTCTTAGCTTGACTATGTGTAATCGGTCTATCAAAAACTTGAGCTGCTGTAGCATGAATTTGTTGTGACCTGTTGTTTGTTGGTGTGGTTGGCTTACTTGTTGGCGTGGTCGGCGTGGTCATATCAACTGGACTGTTGTCAATGACAAAATTTGGTCAGCCTACAAATGCGGTCGGTTGATGGAGGAGGAGCCAAATGGCTTATGGAAGAAAATCGATTGATATAGTGAGAAAGCCAATTGGATGGATTAAGGATGAATTCGGTCCAGTCAAAGATGTAAAAATTTCTAGATTTGACCAAATCTGAGGAGGAGCCATAGAAACCATAGTAGGGTGTTTTATCTCTATAGATTATATCTTGTAATAACGTGTCAGGGTTGTTTGTAACTCTTATAACTCCAGAATATAAATATAGACTCTCTAGAACCTTGTAAAGAAGGAATTAGATCACACATCAATATATTCTTTGGTGCATCACCACCTTAGCTTATCTAGGTTTATTCCGGTGGGTTCTGGCTCTCGACGCTAGGCTACATCAGTCAGGTCCAAACTCCGGTGAAGGGGTAAGTCCCACCACAATCTTGGTCCATTTGTTTTGTCTAAAGGCTATATCGGTTAGGTCTAACCTCTTAGTTCGATCGGACATATTGCATCATGCTCGCATAACACCTATTGGCTCATCGGCTTCTTTCCTCCATTATCAGTCTTGTGCTGCATCGGTTAAGTCTGACCTACAAGACCGATGGAGGTAGATCGAGCCATTGGCCTGGTAAGTTTCTCGCATGACGTTTCATCAAAGTGAATAACCGATTAGTTATCCTTATCCCGCGCCTCACACCTAATGTATCAGCTTTTCGGTCGATACACCTATATATATGTTATCCTCGATGATTAATCCGCTAGCAATTGATCTAGTCCTATCGGATCTAGCCTGATACTATCTTAGTTAGGTGTGATCTATCTGGTTCATGTTTGATAGGGCTAGCGTCGAGATCTAGCGGGATGGTAGTTATGCGCCTACATCAGACCTTCGGCCATTTAGTAGCCAATGGCCTCACTCTGTCCTTTCCATCGTTAGTTTGATCTAGCCTCCACCTCTATGCTGTTAGCCTTGGCCTCATACTTTCTTAGTTTGGTCTGATCTATCGAGGCTGGCTCTAATGGTGCCGTCAAGGTGGTCATTGGTTCTCGTGCCTTTGGGGGGATTTAGGTCTTGCTCTCTACTTTTATCGTGGAAGGGTCATTGGCTCTTCTACCAATGAGTCCTTTATTCCACGGCTTTCTTATCTACACCTTCATCAGCTTTTTAGCCGATGCACGAGTGCTATCTTTCTATCTGCAACCACTAAATAGGGTGAACCATATAGGCCCATTGACCGATTGGCTCGTGGATCTTGTCCTCTTTATCTACTTGTCAATTATAAGGTCAAATTAATTGGCACGTCCTCGAACCTCAAAGATAACCAGAATTCCCAAGCCTGTACGTGAACAAGGCACCACACCTTCCATTGGACCTCTGTCAGCTCGCTCCCATCTCCGCCCAGTCCAATCAGCCCCCGTGCACTTTGGCGCCTAACATGCTCTTTGGCACGCCCGGTGGGACATTCAACTTCAATGGCAGGAAAAAAATCAACATGGACAATATAATTCTAGTGGCAATGAAAGATTTAACTAAGGAGTAGAGGCAACAAATAGAGCAGAATATGGCTAACTTTTAGAAGCTCTGTTTGGAGTTCTTTGACATGACTAGATAAGGGCTGATTGAAAAACCATAGCTACCAATGCCTGTTTTGATATGAGAATTGAGCTAGTCACCACCTATGAGTCCTCCAAGCCATTGCAAGTGATGATCAACGAAGCAGTTCATCATACACTCATCAACCAATTGGGAGTATTGGTGAACACCTTACACAATCTGATCAAGAAGATGGTAAATGGATCTATTGTTCGATAACCTAATCAAGGTCATGTGTATTTGCCAATGGAGATAGAGCTACCTCAGGTGACTTATGGTATCAAAAGGGATGTATCGACAAATCAATTTCCACCAACACAGGTCGAATTGGGAGGCAATGGGATGATGTTCTTCTAGGATATCATTGGACTGCTTGCTATGGTGGATATCAACAGGACTATCTAGGTGGTAATCTAGATTCAAGCAATTACCATGAAGAATATCCTAGATAGAATCAGGTACCAACTTTGCCTCCGTAGTATCAAAGAGAGATTCCAAGGAAGGAGGATTGGTTAGCAAGGGTTATAAAGGTGGTTAGGGAGCAATTTGATATCAAGTCAAAGTAACATACCTTTATGTATCAGCACACATATCTTGAGTGGTTCGAAAGAGTTCCACTACCGCACTAATATGGGATAACAACAAATTTTTCTATGTTCTTCGTGCAAGATAGTGTATCTATAGTGGAAGCACATTAGCCGATTCTTAGCCCAGTTTGGAGAAGCATCGGCTATGGAAGCCCTGAGAATTCGGTTCTTTCGCTATCCTTATATGGATCGGCCTTCACATGGTTTTCCTCATTACCACCGAATTCAATTTCGGAATGGGCCAATCTGGAGAAGCAGTTCCACAAGTACTTCTTTGTTGGAATTCATGAGATGTGGCTAATAGATTTGACATTGCTTAGATAGAGACCTGATGAGTCAGTCCTAGAATACATCCAACAGTTTTTGAACATCAGAAACCAATGTTATAGTCTGATCTTGAGCGATGGACAAGTAGCTAAGTTAGCCTTCCAAGGTTTGTTGGCTCTAATTGGAGAATGCATCTCATCACAAGAGTTTGAGAGCCTAGCACACCTATTATAGAAGGTATCAACTCTCAAAAGCCAATTCCATGAAGCCAAGAAAGAGAAATTTCATCGAAACATTGCTCAACTGCAAGTTTACACATTGGATTTAGACAATGAGGAATCTGATGTTGAAGTTGGTTTGGCAGAGTGGACCAGGAATAGAAAATCAAAATCATGTCCCTGGGTGAAGAGTATTGGCAAGGAGAAATAGTATGATTTTCATATCAACAAAGCCGATAAGATCTTCGATCTGCTACATCAAGAGAAGCAGATTCAACTTCTGTCAAACCATGTAATTCCATTAGCTAAAGAACTAGAAAAGAAGAAATATTGCAAGTGACACAACTCAATTTCACATCATACCAATAAGTGCAAGGTTTTTCGACAACAGTTGCAATCGACTATTGAACAAGGGAGAATCAAGCTCGAAGACAAAAAGCCAATGAAGATAGATGGTCATTCTTTTCCTATGAACATGGTGTTCATGAGATCCTCAAGAGATCAGGCCGATAAAGGAAGACGATGAGGAAAAGCAAAAGTCACTTCATCGAACCAGGTTGAGAAGTATTCCAGATGTCAAGATGAAGAACAGTGGGCCATGGCACATAAGAAGAAATATGATCTACATTAGGGTTGTCCGTGGTGTTCAACTAGAATCCAAACCCCTAGTGGTGTCCAACCGGAAATTTCACAAAAAATCAAAAGAGAAGGGCACAATAGTTGCAGCATAGGGAGCAATAGAAGAAGCAACGGCGAGACCATGTGGAAGCAGATCGTGGTCAAAGGACCAAACGAGTCTGGTGCATCAAGTGTAAAGATGAGGGTGTTCACACAATGGCTCTAGCAAATATGGTAGACCAAGAAGAAGATTTTGCTCAATTGATGTTGCAACCCGATCAAGTTATATTTGGCAAATCTAAAGAGTCCAAGCATCAGCACCTAAAGCCATTATATATCAAAGGGTATGTGGATGGAAAGTCGATGACGATGATGTTGGTTGATGGGGGGCAGCCATCGATCTTATGATGTATGCAACGTACGGTACGCTAGGGAAGACTGCCAAAGATATCATCAAGACAAATATGGTATTGAAAGCTTCGGTGGGAATCCATTGAAAACAAAGGGCATGCTAAATGTGGAGTTAACAGTCAGAAGCAAAACATTGCCTACCATGTTCTTCGTTATCAATGACAAAGGATCGTATAGCCTACTCCCTGTCAAGCACTGGATTCATGCCAACTATTGTGTTCCGTCCACAATGCATCAAAGTCTCATAAAGTGGCAAGGAAATTAGATTGATGTGATTCCAACTGATCAATGAACCAACATTGCGATGACCGATCTACCAGTCTAGGAAGCCAATGGAGCCGATTGCTTATCTGGGAAAGTATGGGAAGGTGATTTCCTCGATGTCACTAGCTAAGGAATAAAGCCGATCCAGCAAATTGACTTAGAGTTGTTGCTCTAATGGGCAACATTGTAGACTTTGAAAGGAAATTAGGGCGAGGATTTACGTTGACCGATGACTTCGAAGAAGTAGATATTGGTCTAGGAGATAGGCCAAGACTGACGTATATAAGTAAAAAGTTATTTACCGACTTTCGAAAAGAGTTAATAAAATTGTTAAAGGAATATATAGGATTACCATGAAATGTCAGGTCTAAGCTGATCGATTGTTGAACATCGGCTTCCTATCAAACCAGGATATCGGTTGTTCAAGTAGCCTTCGAGAAGATTCAAAGCAGAGTTAAATGATGCAATTAAGGCAGAGATCATAAAGTTGCATGATGCAAAATTTCATTAGATTGTTTCGATATGCTGAATGGATATCCAACATCATCTCGGTGGAGAAGAAGAATGGAAAGTTGAGGATATTTATCAACTTTAGGAATTTGCGCAAGGCTACCTGTTAGGATGAGTATCCGATGCTAATGGCAGATTTGTTAATTGATGCGGCATCGGGTCACAAGATCATCAGCTTCAAAGATGGTCATTGTTAGTGATATGCCTTAAGGCAACATGGAGATGTTGTAAATATTACATACTATGTTTATGACATATTGATTTGTTACTTGAAATATACATTATCATTGTTGATCAATAAGTATATGACTTATTTATGAGACTCCTTATTTATGACATTCCTGATTATATATTATATGATGAACAAATATGATTGTAAGATCAACATATGCATTAATTGATGATCATGTCTCATGGATCATGGGTATGGAGATACCAAATCGATAATATAGACATATGTTAGTGAACATATATTGGATAGAACAACTATGAGATACTGTAGAGATTTTATGTGTCATCAGTTAATCGCAAGTAGTGTTTATTTGGAGTCTTTAGATTTGAGATCATAATGGTTCCCAACATACATAGTAGATTATTTTGAGACTATCAAACACTACTCCGTAACAGGATACTCGCAAAAATAGTCTTCAGGTTTGCTATGAAATATGTAGTAAGATGTGAGTGATCAAGATAGAACTTGCCCCTCCTGTGGGAGAGAGATATCTTTGGGCTCCTCGGTGTAATAGATTATAGAAGTGCATGGTCATGCCAAGGTGATTGAGGAGCCAATCATAAGTTTACAATCCATCACAGGATCAAGAGACTAATTGAACTATTAAGATGATGACACAAGTCTTCTCTTGAGGTTGATCGATATCATAAGGCAAAGGGATTCATACATGAGAATATTATAAATTCAGCCGATATGATCTTTACATATACTTTGGGGTTAATATGCCTTGCTAGAGATCGCTATTAATAGGGTGACCAGAAAGGTATTTCTGGGTCACGATCAAATATACGTGAACCTATAGGGTCACACATTTAACGGGTTGGAATGCTTATTCGAATATGATTCTAATAAGGGCTCAAATCGAAAAGAGATCCTAGTAGACTTATATTGGGCCACGGTCCCCTAGGCCCAAGTGGGGAAGCCTATATATAGAGATGCAGGGAGGTCAAGGAGAGATATCTCTATTCACCTCAAGCAAAAACACTAGTTGTCATCTCCCGAGCCAAACCCTAGCCGCTTGCGAGTGCTAGTATACCCATAATCGGTGTTCTAGCACCCATACATGTGGATATCAGTGGAGGCACTGCTTGTTGCGGCATTAATTGGCATCAGGATCGCAGCGATCGATTACTTCATCTATCACCTTGACTCGTGCATGGTTGGATCGGGTTCTCCAACCCTACTTCATTGTACTACATGTCTCGTAGTAACAATCCATGATCTCTTTTTCACATGATGTCCTAGTGTACGTAGTAGAAACAAATTTATTTTATGCTATCATAGCCTACGCCCTTCCCATTAGTAATGCAGGTTATAATCAGATTTTCATGCCAGAGAAAGATATTTCCAAGACTGCATTCCAATGTCCTAGGGCTATCGGCTTGTATGAGTGGGTAGTCATAACATTTTGATTAAAAAGTGCCAGTGCGAGTTATCAAAGAGCAATGAACTATATATTTCATGATCTCATCTACCTACTGGTGGAGATATATATTGATGACGTGGTGGTCAAAACCAAGAGTGTTGAAGGCCATATATCCGATGTGCGAAAAGTATTGGAGAGGACAAAGAAATATGAACTTAGGATGAATCCTTAAAAATATGCTTTTGGTGTATTAGCTAGGCAATTATTATGCTTTATGGTGTACAAAAGGGGAATCAAAGTCAGCCAACGAAGCGTTAAAGCCATCTAGAACACCAAACCACTTGTCAACAAGACACAACTATAGTCTTTGATCGTCAAGCCTAACTTTTTGTGGAGATTTATGTAAAATCTATCGGGAAGCATTGAGTCCTTTACTCAATTGATAAAGGTTAAGAGCCAATCAAGAGTTCGTGTGGGGCACTGAACAATAGAAAGCTTTTGATCAAATTAAAGATTATTAGAATTCTCCGCTAGTATTGATTCCATTGCAGTAGGGGATATCGTTCAAGTTATATCTATCAGCTGATGAGAAGTCCATCAGATCAGTGATGATATAGGAGTTTGAAGGAAAAAAATAGGTGGTATACTATCAAGGCAGATGGCTTTTGGATGCTAAAACAAGATATCCTGTGGTAGAAAAATTATGCATGCGCTTATATTTCAAATGTACAAAGTTAAGGTATTATCTCCTATCGGCGGAGTGCATAGTGATCTATAAAGCCGATGTGGTGAAGTATATACTACTGGCTCCAATCTTAAAAGGGCAAATCAATAAATGGATATTTGTTTTGATGGAGTTCGATCTGATATATAAATTGGCTAAGGTAGTGAAAGGATAAGCTGTGGCTGATTTCATCGTGCAACATAGAAGGATCCATGAAGATTTTGTAGAGCCAATTCCCTAGACTTTATTCTTTGACAGATCGGTTTGCAAGCATAGATCTGGTTTCGGCTTAGTGATTATATTGCCTTGGGGGGCAAGCTTTGTGTTTGTTTTTACAATCAAGCCTTATCGGACCAACAATCAAGCAAAGTATAAAGCAGTGCTCAAAGAACTTCAATTGTTGAAGGAAATTGGAACTGATATGATAGATATCATTATGGATTCTTTATTGGTGATCAAGCAGTTAACCGGGAAATATAAGTGCAAAGATGATGTCTTAAGATTATATTATGAAGAATATCAACATTTATTGAAAGATTTCAAGATGGTGTCATTGGATCATATTCCTAGGGAGCATAACTTAGAAGCCAATGATCTTGTTCAGATTACTTTGGGGTATTGATTGGATTGAAAGATGGAAGTTGAAATGACCGATATCAATAGTTCTATTGAAGCCGATGATTGGAGACAGGAGATTGATTCAAAGGACTTTATTCCATATGCAACAGGAGTCCCATCCAAATCTTAGAGTAGCCAAACCTATAAGCACCTAGTCCCATGTTAGGGTTTTGGTGATTAATGACAACATGATCATCATGACTAGCCATGTTTGCTAAGTATGAAAGGAGTTCAGCTCCCAATGATTGATGCGCTACAATGATTCACCCATAAAGAAATTAGTGTGGTCTTTAGCAACCAAATGAAGAGAAATCATCCATGTTTACAAGTTTATCACATCAAAGGAATTGAGTGATGTAGTGATAGAATATGGTCTCTTTTATATTTGACCATACTATAAAGAGGGGATGAAGTTAGTAGCTTGACTCTCATGTTGCTATAAAGCTAGGTGTGATGCACACTAGGTCATTTCTAGCACCAAATCTGTACAATATCACAATGAAGAGAAGTAGAATTGAGTGGGGGAAAAGCTCAAATTGCAAATCAAAAATTTGTCCTAGAGGTTGAACATATCGAATAGTAGGGTGCCGCACCAAACAATCCACCCCCAACGGATCATCTGTTGATTTGGGTGTACTATGTGTACGTATCAAACAGTTTGGTGTTGACCGAATGCAAGTTTCATCGAACTAGACCATGTATTGATTTGGGCCATATTGTGTGTATGAGCTTGATAATCCGATTGTGTGTTGAATTGTACAATGGATGGGTTGTTTGACTAGACCATGTTGTGTACACGGACTGGACAGTCCAACTGCATGTCAAACCATCTGGTGGACGAATCGTGTGATTAGACAATGTGTTTGTCCAAGTCGAGTTGATACGTGGATCGGTGTTGGTACGCGTGCGAGAGCCGATCGGACCGAGCGGAGAGGCACATGGAGGGAGCAAGCAAGCATCAACCAAAGAAGGTGAGATATAAAGACACGACTAAACACGTGGAGACCTGGGAGGTGTGCTTAGCACCAGTGCAGGTCCTTAGCTTTGAGGTTCAAAGGTGTGCCAATCAATTTGACCCTGCAATTGATAAGGAGATAAAGAGGATGAAATCTACGAGCCAACTGATCGATAGGCCGATACGGACTCACGCTATCGGCTAGTTGCCGATAGGATAGTTGCGCTCATACATCGACTAAACAGCCAATGAAGGCATAGGTAATAAGGCAAGGAATAAAATAAAGGAGCTGATGACACTTTGAACAGAGTACGTGATAAATAGTAAGGAGCAAGACCCAATCTCGCTAAGATACGAGAACCTAGTGACCACCATGACGGTACCATTAGAGTTAGCCTTGATAGATCGGACTAAACCAAGGCAGTATGTGAATATGTACCAATGCTCGCTTTGTAGGCGGCAATCTTGTGAAAACCTTTCCTACTCAACATGTTGCGACCATGGATTGTTGCACTTAGGATAGTCTTCAATTGATGGTAATCTCATATCCTGATCCTAGCGAATCTAAAAGAATGGACAGTCCCAATGTGGATTATATTTCTCCTTGTGTGACAAGGCCCACCGTTCTTCATCTTTATATTTGGAATACTTCTCTCCTAGGTCCAATGAAGTGACTTTTGATTAAACTCGACGCTTCCCTTCATTGGCTCGACCTCTTGAAGATCCTACGAACACCATGTTCATAAGAAACGAATGCCCATCAATCTTCATTGACTTTTTATCTTTAAATTTGATCCTTCCATGTTCAACGGCTGATTGCAACTATTGCTAAAAAAACTTTGCACTCATTGATATGATGTGATATTGAATTTTGCCATTTGCAAGACTTCTTCTTCTTTAGTTCTTCGATTGATGGAATTACGTGATTCAGCAAAAGTTGAATCTAATTCTCTTAAAGTAACAGATTGAAGATCTTATTGGTTTTATTGATGTCAAAATAGTACCGCTCCTCCTAGCTGATACTTTTCACCCATGGGCATGATACTAACTTCATGTTCCTAGTTCACTCCACCAAATCAACTTCAACATAAGATTCCTCATTATTAAAAGTGTTCTATTCCTTCCTCCTCACACTCTTTTCTTTCGCATCATATATATATATATATTACTCATGTGTGTTATTAACGTTTATAGGTTATTAGAGCGAGAATAGTGGTGTCGAAAGTCAAGTTTTCAAGGGAAGCTAGCTAAACGATGGTAATTAATAAAATAATTAATAAAACACAGTATGTATTTGATAAAATGATTTATGCAGGTTCATTGTAGAGCTAGTTGCAATGTCCGTTATCCCCTTTACTAAGAAAGTCATTATTCATACTTAACCACCTAATAAAACTTTGAAATACTTATGATAAAATTTGATCAAACACATTAGTTAGTTCAAAATTTGATGGCTGAAATTAAAGTTGGATTGAATCTTATTGTACACGATATTTATAATTAGAGAAAAAAATTATAAAATTATTTTCATTCTAATGTAGAATTTATTACGACCTACACCCCAAATAAAACTAGAGCATAAAAAGATATACATCTATAGAAAAATATGGCAAATGGGGACGAGAATAAGAACGCATACGGAAAGAAAATAGAGTATATGTATATATAGTCTTTTCTGCTACCACGGCTCCCTTCTCCCATATGCCGTCATCCGTCATTGCTAAAATTAGAAAAATGCTAGAGCCACCAGCTGTTACGTACACGGCTTCGTCGTAATGCGTCATTCACGGATGCACCGGTTCAAAATCAGGAACATGTTGTTACCCCACTCATCGGCACAAAACAACCCCACTCTCGCTACGCGTACACACAGTTGCGTACACGAGAGAGAGAGACCTTACTAGAGGGGAACGGAGGAAGACGACAGCGGCTTTACTCCGCCACATTAGAAAAACCCCGCCGAGAGGGCACACGCCCATCAGCCCATGCACCACCTCGCTCCCGGGCTCGCGCCGCAACAACAACCCGGGGCCGCCGCGAGGCCAGGAGGCGTGAGGAGGAGGTGGTGAAGGGGGAGGGCGGCGCGCGGGCCGGCCCGATTGGTGTACCTGTAGATGGCGGGAGGAGAGGGAGGCGGAGGCGATGAGGGTGGGGGTGCGGGTACGGGTGGTGGTGGCTGCGGCGCGAAGAGGGTGCAGATGCGGCGGCTGTTCGCGTTCGCCGACTCGCTGGACGCGGCGCTGATGGCGGTGGGGGGAGCCGCGGCCGTGGCCAACGGGGTGGCGATGCCGTTCCTCGCATTCCTCATCGGCGAGCTCGTCGACGCGTTCGGCGCCGCCGACCGCGCCCACGTTGTGCACGTCGTCTCCAAGGTTTCTCTTTTTGTGCACATTTCGTCCGATCGCTTTACTTCCTTGGGGCATCGATCGATTCCATTCGTGTTGTCTAGTTTGATTCTTGTTCTTGGACCACTAGTTTCTGGGGTTTTTCTTTTCTTTCTTTGAAGAGGTTTATTAAGAGTTTTGGAATAAGAACATTCCTTGTTGAAGTAGTTGGGTTCGGAATTTGATAACCAGAGAAACCAAGCTAGCGGGTAGGGCTCGATGAACCAACTGAAAGTTCTCTTGATGGATCGCCAATCTGAACAAGGGGCCTATCACAGATTCGTGATTATTTTCCTTCAAAATTCCCGTTCTCTTTGTTTTTCTCCATGTTTCCATTAATCTGTCGAAAACACACCATTGGATGCTAGTTTACCATATCTGTTCTTAATCACAGCATTTATGAAAGTTTGTCGTGCTAGGCCTAAATATGCATTATGCTTGCAACAATTTGTTCCAATCTGGTATGGAGCTTTGGAGTTAGGAGTTGCCTTTGCCACGCATGCCTACAAAGATGGGCCGATTCGAACACTAGGGAATTTGCACAAAGTTTTAGATACATGCAAGGTAGCAAAGGCATTAGATGTAGGCATACAAAGTTTGTTGAATATTAATTCAGTGAGTTAATTTCTTCAAATTGTTAGACTAATTTCTTCTAACGTGTTTATTTAAGACGGTAGTATACATTATGGTGAAATTGGTTTAAGTGTTTCTGTGATCTAGTTCATTTGTAAGAGAAGACGAGTTCCTAGGTTAATTTGTTTCTAGGTTAAAATGGTTAATTAATGATTCTCCAAAGGATTTACAAGGAATTGCCCAATACAGTAGAAGTGTCTTTTTGCAGATGATTTTGTTTTTTTTCCAAGCATGTTATGTTGTAATTACGTGTTGCTTAATGCTGTCAGAAACTCAGAGGCATCATAATTGTAGTATGTTCCATTTCTGTTTCTGATCTTTAACTAACACGTTCAACATGCAGTAATAGTTTTATTTAATTTCTTTGACCAGCTGCTGCCTTGATGCTTTATTTGCTCTATCCTTTTAACCTTTTTAGTTTCTATATTGTTCATTTTCAGATTTCTGTTAGATTTGTATATGTGGCAATTGGTTCTGGAATAGCAGGATTTCTTCGTAAGTGTCGAGAATATTATATCTGTCTTAAAAGTATTTTTGAATAACAACATCTATTCTGGTAGAGAATAAAGACTTCCTGAGATATAGCTATTTGCTTAACTCTAGAATATTTCCTTAGTAGCATTATTGACAAATAATTCTTTGGTACTTTTACTCACAAATATTTCTTGCTTTTCTATAAAGAATGTGGGCTCATGTAGTCTGTTCAGGTGACTTCTTAGAAGCTTTTGAAATTTTGGAAACAGAGTGAGGATAGAATTTCTATTGCTGTTGAGGGTGTAGGAAAGCCTGACCAGTCATAATAGCTCTATTTAAATTATTGCTTGTCCAATTTTCATGTTAAAGGATGTGCACTTGTTTGTTTCATATGTATTTGATTTTCACCCCCAATAATTTGAGGTGAATAATGGCCAATACTCTTGGAAACTACAAGGCATAGGTATTAGAGCAGAAGTCAAGAATGCACAGCAGAGACATCACAAAACTTAACTGTTCTACTAAATCCATGTAACAGTGAACATAAACAGTCATTATTCTGTAATATATTTGAAAATGATATAAACAGCACCTGTTTGCTTGTGTAATGCAATATCATTTTTCCAATTTTAAAGTTTATTTTACTAGACTGCATTTAACTGTGTACCTGCAGAGGTGTCATGCTGGATGGTGACTGGTGAAAGGCAAGCTGCACGCATCCGTGGGCTGTACCTTGAGGCTATACTTCGACAAGATATTACATTCTTTGATTTGGAGACATCAACTGGAGAAGTTATTGAAAGGATGTCTAGCGACACAGTGTTTATCCAAGATGCCCTCGGAGAAAAAGTGAGATAATTAGCTCATTCATTTCTGTAGAATGTGTACAGTGACTAAGACCCCGAGCCAATACAAGGGGGTCAGGTCTATATATATACAACCTAGGCCAGTGGTCTGTCTAACACCCCTCGCAGTCGCAGCGGGAGGGGAACGGACGCAGAGACTGGACCGAAAACTGGTGAACAAAGGTTGGTGGAGAGGGCGACGCTGGCGTGTGGAGTGGACGGTGCAACGGAAATGGTATAGAGGTCTCCGAGCGCCTCCTTCGCACCCTTAGAGGATCTGTCGCCGGGTTGGGATATCATTCACAGAGAAACCAGACGCATCAAATTCAATAGAACAGTTGTTGTCTCTTGTGAATTGGCGAACAGATATAAGATTGTGAATAAGAGAAGGGACGATAAGAACATTGCATAGGAGGATGTTAGTGGTGGATGTAGACAGAGAGGAGTCATCTCGGCATTACACAGGAAGAGAGTGACCATTGCCGATGGTGACAAAAGGGGAGAAAGAGGGGTGACAGGAACGAAGTATCCCGGCCGATGACGCCATGTGTGAAGATGCCCCAGAGTCCAGCACCCAAGGGTGCTATGGTTGGAGCGTCCTCTGGTTGAGGGCAGCGACGAGGCTAGCCTGGTTCTAGGAGGGAACCGACTGGGTGGGTGGGGTCGGTAGCATTGGCTGAGGCAGCAGAATGGGAGCCGATGCCAGGTGAGCCTGGGGATGGGCGTCGAGAACCTCGGGTTGCCAGCCGATGGGGCTACGTGGTTGGGGCTAGGGCGCCCAGGGGTTGTAGCAAAGCCACGGACCCGTGGGACTGGCAGGGTGGGCAGGGACCGAGGTATGTCGTGATTGCATCGGACCCTGCTAGGTCCTGCCTTTTCCTTTGCCCTTGCCTTTCCGGGTGCGGGCTGTGTTGCTGTGGCCAAAGCCATGGCCACCAGAACCGCGGGAGGAAGGGGCAGTGCAAGAAGCTCGGCAGCCATTATCGGCTACGGCAAGAAGAGCGGTGTGGGACACTGTCTTCTCATCGTTCGCCAGATGGAGTTCTTTTAAGAACTAGCATGTCATGAGCCTAGGCGAACGATGGAAGAGGTGTGGCGTTGGCGATGTCATCGGCGGTGTTGGAGAAGTGGGGATTGAGGCCTCGTAGAAGGGCGAGGACGAGTTAAGAGTCGGCCACAGGGTGGCCGACGTTCCGGAGAGCAGCAGCCTTGACTTTGAGGCGCTGACAGTACGAGGAGACAGAGGAGTCGCCTTGTACCATGGAGTGGAACTCGTTGAGGAGGAAGATGGCGCGAGGCCACTTGTTGGCCAGGAAGATCCGCTCGATGGCCACCCAGAGATCCCGGGCGGTGGGGTCGGTATCGTCCATGGCGAGGTCGAGGACAGAGTCGTCGACCGAGCCGAGCAGCCAGCTGCGCACGCAGCACTTGGCGATGTCCCACTGAGGATCATCGGGGTGAGGTGGAGCGGAGCCATCAATATGGGACCGGAGACCGAATTTTCCACAGAGAGATTTGAAGAAGAAAACACACTTGGAATAATTGGCATTAAGGTCAAAGGAGATAGGAATGTGAGATTTCACGTTCACAGCAGCGTAAGGAGGGAAGAAGATCGGCGAGGTGGTGCCCGAGGTGTGGTCTGAGGCACCGAGGGCCGGAGCAGATTTGGTGACTGGGAGAGTGTCGGAGCTGAGAGCGGACTTGGTGGCCATGACGGGAGAACGGGAGCAAAGAGCCGATGGGAGAAAGAAGCCGATGGGAGGGAGAAGCCAATGAGAGGACGGATCGGCCAATCAAGGATGTGAGAAGCCGATAGGAAGTGGGCCGGCCAGCCGATGAGAAGTGGTTGGCCGATGGGGAGTAGGCAGCAGAGTAGGTGAGGAAAAGGTGACAGAGTGGGTAGGTCAGAGAGTAGTTGGGTCAAGGACGTGCGAAGATTCACGTCCGTGGACTCGTCGAGGCCAAGGAGTGGGGCAGACGTGAAAAAGGCAGGGAGTGGCCGGACGCGAAGAAAATATGTTCGCGTCCGGGAGGCAGGGATTCGTGTCCGTGGACACGTGGACACGTTTGACTGGCTCGGACGTGAGGGGAGAAGGTTCGCGTCCGAGAGCCGTTGAGCGTGTCGGAAAAGGCGAGAACCGAGGGAGGGTTCTAGCCGATGGAGGGCTGGACAAGTTCAGCCGATGGGAGGGCGGACGAGTTCAGCCGATGGAGACAATGAGCGCGTTGGTGCGTCGGCGTCAGAGAAGGAGAGATACACGAAGCAAGAAGAAGAGCGGAGACGGGTGCAAGGCGAGACGAGGAGGCGGATCGAGACCGTCACCTGGTCGCGCGAAGGTGGGACGGAGAAAAGAAGGTGACTGCGGGAGAGACAGGGAGAAGAAGAAACGGGGGCGAGAAAGCGAGGAGAGTACCGGGAAGAGGGTCGGTGACGGGAAGAAGACGTTGACGATGAGGAGGAAAGGGTCGGCTCGCTGGAGGGAGAAGCTAGCGCGTCGGGAATATCTAGACTCGCTCTGATACTATGTAGAATGTGTATAGTGACTAAGACCCCGAGTCTATATAAACGGGGTCGGGTCTATATATATACAACCCAGGCCAGTGGTCTATCTAACAATTTCTATCTACATATTAATTATCAGCTTTGTGAAGTGCCTCATCCCATTGGTATTTGTTTTTTAATGTGATGTAATGTGAGCACCTTATGTTTTCAGTTTTACCTTCTTAGAAGGCATCTTGCAGCATGGTCATAGTTAGGCCAAGTATATGGTTCTGGCAATCATTCATATGGCCCCTTAAAAATTATGTTCTCTGAAGGTCAAAGATGTTCTCCTGCCTGTGTAATGCATGTCCATTAATTATGGTTTTAATTTACATAGACTGATTTTACTATATGAAAATGACTGACTGAAGTTGACTGATTCTACATGATTCATAAAACCGCCATACTGTGAATCTACTGTTTGACAGATTTCTCATTCGATCCATTTATGAAGGTGGGAAAGTTTCTCCAACTGCTATCAACATTTCTTGGTGGATTCATAATCGCATTTGCAAGAGGCTGGCTTCTGTCCCTAGTTATGTTGTCAAGTATCCCCCCTGTTGCACTTGCTGCTGCTGCCATGTCAATTGCCATATCAAAGCTATCAAATCGCTCCCAGCTGGCCTATGCTGAAGCAGGGAAGCTGGTTGAGCAGACGATAGGATCAATTAGAACTGTAATATCCACTTATTAAGAAATTCAACATTTTTTATTATTCTTTTTTCTAAACATTTTCAGATCCTTCTAATTTTTCATTATGAAAATTTACAGGTGGTATCTTTCACTGGTGAGAGGAGAGCAACTGACAAATACAATGAATTCTTAGAAATATCATACAGATCATCTGTTCACCAGGGCGCAGCTATGGGACTCGGAATTGGTTCACTTTTGCTTATTGTTTTCTGTAGCTATGGATTGGCGGTATGGTATGGTGCAAAGCTGATTATTGAAAAGGGTTATACTGGGGGATATATTATTAATGTATTGATGGCCATCATGAGTGGTGCAATGTTAGTATCTTGATTTGCTTGACAACAATTCTTTGAATACACAAAAAACAGATCTTTAATGACTTTTAGATTCTCACTACTGCTTTTTTATTTTTCAATTTTTTTTGTAGGGCACTTGGTCAGAGTTCTCCATGCTTAAATGCTTTCGCATCTGGACAGATTGCGGCTTACAAAATGTTTGCAACAATCCATAGGAAACCTGAGATTGATGCTAGTGATACGAGTGGCCTTGTATTGGAGAATTTTGTTGGAGATGTTGAGTTCAAATATGTCCATTTCAGTTACCCTGCAAGGCCTGAGCATCTGATCTTCAGTGGCTTCTCAATTAGCATTCCAAGTGGCATGACAATGGCATTGGTCGGTGAAAGTGGAAGCGGTAAGTCTACTGTGATTAGTTTGGTTGAAAGGTTCTATGACCCACAATCAGGTGAAGTTCTCTTGGATGGTGTTAATATGAAATTGCTAAATCTTAGCTGGATAAGACAGAAAATAGGGCTTGTCAGCCAAGAGCCTATTCTTTTCACAACCACCATCAGAGAAAATATAGAGTATGGAAAGAAAGATGCATCAGAGGAAGAAATCAGGAGAGCAATTGTCCTTGCCAATGCTGTGAAGTTCATCAATAAGCTACCAAATGTACACTCATCCATTCAAACACCCCCTCTCTTTCTGTCCCTTTAGCTTTGACTTATGGATTCCACGATTTTTTTTCAGCATTTATTTCATCTAAATTTGGGGCCCATGAATCATAATCATAAGTGATAACTATTTTCAGGGACTAGATACAATGGTTGGTGAGCATGGCACACAGCTATCTGGTGGACAGAAACAAAGAATTTCAATTGCAAGAGCAATTTTAAAGGACCCTAGGATACTACTTCTTGATGAAGCTACAAGCGCACTTGATGCTGAATCTGAGCATGTAGTTCAGGATGCACTTAATAATATCATGGTTAACAGGACCACCATAATTGTAGCCCATCACCTGAGCACTGTGAGAAATGCTGATACAATATCTGTGCTACATCATGGACAACTTGTGGAACAAGGTAAGAGAGATCTTTGTCACTTTTCTTCAAAACTCTTGCCACACAAATTCAGCAAGTTTTCAATTTCGATTTCTATGTCAAAACCAAGCTCAAAAATAATGTTTGCTAAACAGGACCACATGGTGAGTTGATAAAAGATTCCAATGGAGCATACTATCAATTTTTACAGCTTCAAGAGGTGAACGCAAGAAGGAATGGAACTTATGAACCTGACTCCAACAGGCTATCTGATGCTGCAAACAGACTATCCGATGCTGCAAATTCTGTGAGCCAACATAGCATCAGAAAGCTATCCTTTGAGAGATCTATGAGCAGAGAATCGTCACTGGGTGGAAGCAGAAGGAATTCACAGACATATGCATTGAACGAACAAGAAATCGAAGGGTGTGATGATACGAAGTCTGGCAAGAATGTACTTAGGCGCCTACTAGAACTTCATAAGCCTGAAACTGCAATCCTTCTGTTAGGATGCATTGCCGCCTCCGCCAATGGGGCTATACTTCCAGTGTTTGGCTTGTTTCTTTCAAGTGCCATCAGCACATTCTATGAATTACCACACAAAATGCTAAAAGATTCAGTGTTCTGGGCAGAAATATTCGTGATCTTGGGCGTTGTATCCATCTTTATCATACCAGTGCAACACACTTTGTTCAACATGGCAGGTGGGAAGCTTATCGAGCGTATACGTGCCTTATCATTTAGTCGGGTTGTTTACCAGGATATTGGATGGTTTGATGACCCTCTGAACAGCAGGTATTATCATTTGGTACATTGCCATTGTAGAATTGCCATTTCCTTTCTATTACCTAATTTTTTTGCATTCCTGGAATTACTCAGTGGCGCAATAGGTGCTAGGCTATCTGTGGATGCCGCATCCATCAAAAGCATTGCTGGAGATGTTTTATCATTGATTGTTCAAAGTATAAGCACTGCTCTTGTTGGCATTGTAATAGCCATGATTGCAAACTGGAAGCTAGCATTCGTAGTCTTGTGCTTTGTTCCTTGCGTAATTGTGCAGAGTTATGCGCAATCAAGGTTAATGAGGGGATTTGGTGCTGATGCAAAGGTATGTAGTCTTTTTTTCATGGCGATAAAAATTTTTTGTTTCTTTGCTGAAAACCTGTGATATTTTTCTGCAGGAAATGTATGAACAAGCGAGCACAATTGCCAGTGATGCAATCAGTAACATTAGAATTGTCAATTCATTCTGTGTAGGAGAGAAGATAATTGAAAGCTACCGAAGTAAATGCAAAGGTCCTGTGAAGAAAGGAGTCCGTCAGGGAGCTATAAGTGGTGTGGGTTATGGATTCTCATTTGCATTGCTCTTCTGCTTTTATGCTGTATCGTTTTATGTTGGAGCACGCTTTGTACACAATGGAACAGCAGACGTTGGGGAAGTTTTTAAGGTCAAAACTCAAGAAACTGATAGATGCATCTTTCTGCATATTTTTCCTCTATACATCCTTTTTGCTGCTTCTTGAAAATGCAGGTCTTCTTTGCTTTAACAATGATGGCTGTTGGAGTTTCACAATCGAGTTCTCTTGCTCGGGATTTTAGCAAAGTGCAAGATGCGGCAGCCTCCATTTTTAGGATTATAGATAGGAAATCCAAGATTGATGCAAGCTCTAATGATGGAATGGCTCCAGAGAAAATTGAGGGTAATATAGAGTTTCAGCACGTGAGCTTCAAGTATCCAGCTCGAACTGACGTGCAAATTTTCACAAATTTGTGCTTGAGGATCCCATCTGGCAAGGTACATGTGGTTCTCATGGTTAAGCAATCTGTTCAGTGCTTTGTTCTCGTAATTACCATCAGTTTGCTCCTAATTTCATCTTAATACCACTATAATATTAAACACACTGCTACAGAACTGAGGCAAGCTAACAATTAACAAGTTAGCAAGTAACCTGAATAGCTGCACAGTAGCTTAACATAACAGTTGAATTGTCTTCCTCCGCAAAAGCAAAAAAAGAAGTGCACCACAAGTTACAATTTAGAACATAGAACAAGCTGAATCTTAATAGGTCATCGAAATGTTACTAGAATCTGAACTGAAAACGAAATCCATTCAATACTGAAATTTTTCTTTTTTTGTCAAGATACTGAAATTGTTTCTGAGGATGACAAGTTTGATCTTCTGTTGCAGACTGTTGCGCTTATCGGTGAAAGTGGAAGCGGTAAATCAACAGTGATAGCCTTGATCGAGAGGTTCTACGATCCTGACTCAGGAGCCATCTTTCTAGACGGCATGAACCTCAAGACCCTCAAGCTCACCTGGCTCAGGCAGCAGATAGGGCTAGTGGGCCAAGAACCGGTGCTCTTAAACGACACCATCAGAGCAAACATCGCCTACAGCAAGCAGGAGCAGGTGTCCGAGGAGGAGATTATTGCCGTCACCGAGGCCGCCAATGCCCACCGCTTCATCTCCTCACTCCCGCACGGATACGACACCAGCGTCGGCGAACGCGGCGTACAGCTCTCTGGCGGGCAGAAGCAGCGGATCGCCATCGCACGTGCGATCCTCAAGGACCCCAAGGTGTTGCTCCTGGACGAGGCGACCAGCGCGCTGGACTCCGAGTCGGAGCGCATCGTGCAGGAGGCTCTAGACAGGGTGATGGTCGGGCGGACGACAGTGATCGTCGCGCACCGGCTTTCGACCATCACCGGCTCCAACAAGATCGTCGTCATCAAGAACGGCGTGGTCGCTGAGGAAGGCCGGCACGAGCGGCTTCTGCGCTTGCCTGGTGGAGCTTATGCATCCCTTGTTGCCTTGCAGTCTAGCAGTTCGTGAAGTGATATCAAAACGGCGAGCAATTGCTTCCTAGGACGAGCTTTCTTTGCCAAATTTTATTGACATTTTTTCCACGCCTTAGTTTAATCCAAAAACAAAATGATTACGTTGTTGTTTTAGTTATAAAGAGGATCTTCAGCATGTTTAGAAGGTTATGTAAGTATGCCAGTATCGTGCTCTATAATCTAGATCTTTGCCATGTTACAGAACCTTATTTCATACAATGGCATGATTCAAATTATTTTTGACTCTGCACTTTCCTGATGAAGCCTTATCCCCGAAAAAAAGAAACCTGTGTTTTGTTCATGTACGTGTCAGTCGCTTGGGCTACCCTTCTTTCTTTGGCCGTGCAGATTTTGATTTTGTAGGCATTGTGGTTTATTTGGCCGGGCTATGCAAATACTTAAAACAAACAAGCCGTTAGCAGAAAAGTACTTGCAAATACCAAATGCGCAGAAGTGTTGACACAATTTGAAATCATCTCTTGCAGCAACCAGACCCTGCAGCGGCATCTTGACTACACATGCTAAATGCCGTGGTGGTGTAGAAGAACCTATCAGAGATTCTCTGAATGTAAGCTATACATCAGTTGCAAAAATTCGGATTTCCCAACAACCAGCTTGGGGCAAGGTAGCCAGATTTGAAAACACCGTGCTGCAAAAGTTAGACACACAATCTGATGTATTCTGAAGTAAATTAAGCAGATCATCTATAAAAATTATGATAGTTTAAGATAATGGTCACTGCAGGAAAAGCAAATGCTGCATCTCTTTCAGAATAAAATAACACATCTTTCTCAGAATCAAGCATAAGAAATATTCCTTTCTCCGAACGGTGATTCTCAAAACCATAGAGGCTATTCAATTTATTATTTTGTGTACTAAGACTATCTCCAACAATACGACCCATAGCACGAGACCCATTGGACGGTATGCGTCGCGCTACGGCAAAAGGGTCACGCACCTATTTCTCGCCTTCTCCAACGGGGAACACAAAAGAAAACCCCGCACGCAGACAGTTTCCTTCGCGGGCGCGGTAAATGGAGGGTATCGTGCGAGATACCGAGTGCGGGACTGCAGGGTTGGCTCGATGGCGGGATTATTTTGCCACCCCGGCTGCGTGTGAGAAGGAACTCGCAGTGGCAGCGAGGTAGCCGCTGGCGAGCAACCGTTCGCACAAGGCCGGCCGTTGGCGCAACAGGTAATCTGATTTAAACCACCTTCATATGCTTCTTCTGAAGGTTGAAAAGATCCCTTTGAATTTTATTTTTTTTTTCATCTTTCCAACTAAGGATTTCAACCATCTGCTGGTCTTGCTTTAGTTCGGTCTTCTCTGATTTCTCATGCAACCGCGGGAGGACTTCAACAGCCGTACTAGATGATGATGTCCTCCTCTTTGGTGAATGCAGTTCCTCTCCTTGACACCTTTGCGGGAGGGTCCTCAGAGCCATGGTTGTTGTCAATGGAGAACCCTGGCTAGGTTGCCCATTCATAGGTGGGCAGGGCATCTAGGAGCCATGCATGTTGAACTAGAGATGAAAAGAATTGTTAATCTTCGATGTATTGATATGTAAATAGAACAAACCATCAGATGCATGACTGAAATAAACCTGTGGGTTCAGAGGAACATCAAAAGATTGCAGAGCGGCAGAAAAACCAAAAGCCCACTAATCTGCTCTAAAGATTTCTTCAGATTTGCCAGCTTGACCACTTGAGCCACCAAAACTTTTATCCATCATCCTAATACAACAGAGGTTCAATTAAACAGGGCACAAAGTATGAATAGAACTTAACCACATAGGCACACATGCATGCGTGACCAGGCAGTGGGGGGGCGGGGGTAGGGTGCAGGCAACAACAGTTTGAGCGGCGTGGCCAAGGCTAGGTGCAACATGCGGCATGACACGGCCTTGGCCAGGGTGTGAGCAACTAGGGCCAAATCTGCGCAGAGAGAGGAGAGATGGGACCGGGGACGAAGGAGGGTAGGGTTGGAGCCAGATTCATACCTGCTCAGTGTAGATCTCGCTGGCGGCAGAGCTCTCCCTATCACCGGGTGTGCATTCCTCTTCTCTCTCCACCTCCTGCGAAACTGTTGTGCGCTAGGTGTTTCGGTCGAGGAGAGAGGATGCTCATATTTGGGTTCCACCTTGCCTGGCACCGAAAATGGGTCCTTTGTATGGGTACTCTGTTGGACCGTGTTTTTTTCTGCTACAGTAGCTTGGAGCACGCATTTTGGCTTTGGGTGCCGCTATGCCTAGCCTGTTGGAGATAGTCTAAGCATGTGAGTGTACACCAACACGACAAATCAAAAACTTCAAACATGCAACTAAGAATTATTATAACAAAAGCATCAAGAGCATGTAAGTGGAATAGAACGTCAAAACTAACCTAATCACCTATCTGAACAAGGGAGAATCACCGTTTAATGTTTTTAAGTACCATCAAATTATCATGAGCCATCCATTGCTTCGGATACAATGAATTTGATCCTATTATACAGCATCCGGTATTATGGAAGAAGAAAATTGAAGGGGTAAAATTGGAATTGAAATATGCAATGATATAATAAATTCACATGACATATATCATGTCAAAATAGATTAATTGGTTAAGCTACCTTAGCAAAGTTTCAAATAACATATTTTATATACCAATGAAAATCTACGATTAAATTTAAATTCTACTACCCTACTACCGCTAGTAGTACTAGTACAAGTTACTACTATAAAAGTTCCTCAAAATATTTCCATCCTTCACACCAAGAAAATAAAGTGGTTATTAATTTTGGTCAAATGCCAAATTGAAGCGCCATATATTAGTACATATAGAATGCACCCAAATAACTTGGACAAGATTTGTACTGATCCCCAATCTATATGTTTTAGATCCCCATAAGTCTCTCATGAATCAAGCAATTCTATCTCCAAATCTTCTATTTCTGTTTGTCACACGATATTTCAAATAAAAGAAATGTGTCAAAACAGACGAATTGGATTTTTCTTTACTCAGATGCCAGGTGTTTTGCACAAAGATGAGCTCTTTCTAGGGTTGAAAAATATAACATTGCATATGTGTGGCACAGTAAGGACATTAAGACATAAAGTGTTTAATTCAATTATCATTGAAACTACTGGCGATCCCAGAAATCTTCAGTTAGCACAAACTTGAAGAGGGTCTTAGAAAGAGCAATAAAGCAAACAACTGTAAATACTGACCTCTTCAAATAAACGAACTCATCTTCAACTTTCTGGCACACTGCTCTAGCAGTCAGAATGAATGCCTACACCACAAATTGATGAAAATTTTGTTACAGATACCAACCGCTCAGTTGCACAAATAAGCACTGAAGATAAACCATCATAACCTCGTCAACATTATGAGCAGTTTTTGCTGATGCCTCAATAAAGTGCAGACCATGCTCCTTGGCGAATTGTTCTCCTTCCTCGTAGCTGACAGCAAATCTATCAGACAGGCAGCATTTGTTTCCAATCAAACATATTGTCATGTTGGCACCTCCAAGCTTTCTCGCCTCTTCTAGCCAGGTTGTTAGATGATCAAAAGTCTCCTTCCTGATGTCAAGTTAGTCAAGCATAAGCACTATGCACGCAAGAAAAATATACTTTGCTAAATCATGTAAATATATACTTGGTGATGTCGTAAACCAAATGGGGCAGCAGCAGCTCCTATGTAGCATGATCTTGTTATACATCTGAGTGATTCCTTGCCAGCCTGAAAAATTAAGAGAAAGCAGCATAAGATGGATGGTGCACTCCACACATAATTGACTTGAGTGATTAATTAGTCTCTGGTACCAGGCGTCACAATGTAAATTGTAAACCAACAAAAAGGCATTAATTGGGACACAACGAGTATATGACATGATAAACACTAAACAGACCAAGCATCCACAGAAATAAGCATGATTTTGCTTCGCCAAAAAAAAAACTGATTTGTAACGTGAAATACTCTCTTCTAGTCATAGTAATGAGAATCACCACTGATGGCAAATAAGAATGAAAAGGAACATGATTAAACACAAACCATATCGAAGATTTGGAGCTTTTCGAGCTTGCTGTCTGCGGTGACGATGCGTGTGCCACAGTTGGCGCCGATGGTAGGTTCGTGCACCATCCGAAACATCTTCTCCGTGAACTGCAGTAGCAGGCATGACTTGCCGATGCCTGCAACAGTCAATCACCACTCATACATAATATCAGCTACAAACCAAGCCAGAAATCCCACACACATTATCATGCACGTCTATGCAAGCTTATACAATAATCTTTCTGCCAATCGATCATACGGATTTCGGAAACAGGTCAGGAGGGATCAAAAGAAAAGAAATTGAGGTGGGGGATGGGCTGGCAAATTGACTGGACGAACCTACATCACTGATAGTGATGGACTTGAACAAGTGGGCGAACAACATCTTCGATTTCGGCGTGAAATTAATTAACAGCAGCTAATTTACTTTATCTTGGTACGGATAAATCGGAGAAAACACAAATTCGGAGGGACTTAATGACTGGACGGTCGGGTACTAGCGAGGTACTGGCGGAGGACGGGAGTGTTGCAGCGTGCTACGTGCAATGTGGATGGGGAGAATTGAATTTTGTTTGGCACAGCGACGGTGTTTGGTCCCAACTGAGAGGAGGCAGCGGCTAAGTGCGGCGGCGCCGCTGGCTTGGACGACCAAGGCGATGCCCAACGGCACAGGGTGGGGACCGACGGACGGTTGAGGCAGCGGCGGCGGCCGCTGGGAAGGCGAGAGCGGGCGCGAGATTGATGGAAGGAAACCGCTGTCGTGGGGGGCGCGCAGCGCAGATACGGGATTTGGTTGGGAGGCAGCAGGCTGCACATCTGGGCAGAGAATTAGGGGCGCAACGGCCCCGATGTCGAGAAGGTGGACCTTGATGTAGACAACCAGATGAGGAAGCTGGGGAGGCCTGGTCGCCTGGTCGGTGAGCAGCCGGCTGCGGCGCTCGACGGCGGAGAGCGACTGCGGGCAAAAGCGGCGCTCATGTTGCGCGTGAGGAAGCACAGGCAAGCAATGATGGGGAATTGTTTATTGCCCTAGGCTTCATTATTCCTGCTTCATAGGCCATAATGGGCTAACTTCTTACTAGGCTTGACGTTTACAGGATAGTGGGCCTCTCTACTATATTCGGTTTTTACGGTCTATTTGGTTACCTACCCTTTTAAAAAAACTTCTTAATAATAAAGGGTGTAAAGGGTAATTTACGCCGGTTCACGTCGGATTTTAAACCCAGCGTAGTGAGTCTGAGAGTTTAATGCCACACCAAAATATGTCACGAATTAGGTAATGAGTAATTTAAAATTGAAGAACGTGACTGCTACGTGCTAACATTGATGAGGTTATCATATGTCAAGTTGTGTATAATTTTGTCAAAAATATCAATGTAAAATGTAAATTTATTTCTTTCATGGATAAACTGACTCCATTTTCAACGGCTGATATTTCATTAGTTTTCTTGTCCTTATCAGTAAAGTGAAGGAAGGAGTACATTGGGTTTAATAGACTTTATCAGTCTCTAAATTTTTTCCACAAACCCATATAGATAGGCAATCATGGGTATCTACCTTTCCCTAAACCACTGAATTTGCTTTATTGGAAACTGGAGAAAGTGATCCACTGAATAAATTGATCTTGCTTCTTAAAGAAACTTTTAAGGAATATATAGTTTGTACCAAACCACATAACATTCCACTTAACTAATTCACCACCTATATCTGCATTCGTCACAGCATGTAGTATAAAATAATTATACAACTATCTAGTAATTCTATTAGCAGTGTTAATCACCATTTCATGTTGTAGCATTTTTCCAACCTCCTTAAGCATAAAGTTAATTATGTGAGTTGCCACACAATAGGCTCATATTCTTGCCGCACAAATATGTAAGTATTCTTGTAATGATAATCTACATGAAATACTTAAGGCCTACTTCATGTACCACCTTTCCATATCTTTTGCATTTGTACATCACAAAATAATATAAGTCCACCACCTTATACTCATGCTAACACAAAAATTTGGTAAGCCCCACAAACAGATTCGGTTAAGTATCGGAGAGTCGATTGACTTATATAAGAGAACGATTAATAGATAGAAAAAGCCAATCGGATAGTTGAAGATAGAAACTTATCCATATGACACCAGATCTGAGGAGAAATTATCGAAGTCACGGCAGAGTGGTTTTATCTTTGTAAAATATTGTAAAATATATCTTATAGATAGGGAAGTTTTTAGTTTTCCTTTTATCTTTAAGATAGATTCTGTTTTATTATTAGAAAACTTTATCCCATATTCATGTGGGATTTGTGTAACCCCAGGGTATAAATATAGATCTATTAGAGCTTTGTAAATTATCTCCACATATTAATATAATCTTAGTTTATCTAGGTTTTTCCTATCGGGTTTTGGCCCTCGACACAAAACTGCATCGATTAGGTTGGAACTCTGATGAAGGGGTAAGTCCCACCATTTATCTTGGTGTATCTGCTATGTCTAAGGCTGCTCAGTTAGGTCTAGCCTCTTAGTCCGATCAAATATATCACATCATATTTGCGTAGGATATATTGGCTTATTGAGCTTCTTTTATCGTCATCAGTCTCGAGATACATCGGTTAGGTCTAACTTTCTAGACTACAGATAGTAGATTGAGTCTTAAGTTGGCGGGACTTTACACGACATTTCATCGAAACAACTAGCCAATGAGTTATTTTTATACTGAGCTTCACACCTAATATATCGACTTTTCAGCTAATATATATATATATCTTCAACGATTAATCTATTAGTGATCGATCTGGTTCTGTTAGATCTAACCTTATATTGTCTTGGTTAGGTCTAATATATCAAGGTTGTGTCTAATAGGGTTGGCATCAAAATCTAGCGGGTTTTGTTTCTCCCATCGACTCAGCTAGCTGATGAGTTTATTTATATACCTACATCAAACTCACAGCCGATAGAAGCTGATGGATTTACCTGTTCCTTTCATTGGCATAACCAATCTAGCTTCCACCATTTCGATGTTGTTAGTCTCAGCCTTATATTATCTCAATTTGGTCCAATCTATCAAGGTTGGCTCTAACGTACCGGTCATCGGTGGTCGCTAGGTCTCGTCTATTTGAAAAATTGGACTTTGCTCTCTACTTCTTATCGTATATTTATTCAGAGCGTCATCGGCTCTATAGCCGATGTGTCTTTTATTTTCTTTCTCACTATTTGCCTATGCCGTCATTGGCTTGCTAACTGATGTATTAGTGCTATAGCCCCTATCAGTAACCAGCCAATAGCAGGAGTACATCAGACTAATAGCCGATAACTATTTCAACTCTATCGACACATCTAACCGATAGTAGAAGTCTGTATTGGCCTATTGGCCGATTAGTTCAATGATCTAACTCAGTCTATCTTCTTTGTTAATTAGAGGTTAAATTAACTGGTACGTCCTAAACCCTAACAACCTAAAAATGCCAAGGAGTTTAAGAACATGTATTGGAGCTAAACAGATCTCCTAGGCCTTCGCGTGTTCAGACACATTTCATCAAACCTCCATCGGCCAACCCAGTGGACTGATCTAGATAGAACAACTCAATGACAACATATGAAGTTAATTTGTTACATCAAGCCTGCCACCTTCAGTATGAAGTTAGTATCTTGGCTCTAGCCCATCGTATTAATAAACTTGTTCAAAAATATTATTCAGTTGCAATAGATCAAGAAGTTTATGATAGCCATACCTGTCAATCTAGTCTAAGAATCACACATGATAGTAACATTGTACTCTTCGTAATCGTGATTAATCCTCTCAAACTACTTCTTTATGTCTTTCTCTGTAGCATTAAGGTACTTACCATCTCCCCACCACTTCAAAAAGGTATGTTTTCACCTATAATGAACATATCATCTTATAAATAAACATATATTAGGAACAGATAAATCAAATTAAGTGAATACATATCATACTTCTGTGTCTCTCGAATGGTGTTAATGAAGTACGGATTATCAGTATATCTTTCAAGGATGCCAAAGGTAAAGAAGAACTTTGCCCAAGACTCACCAACAAACTCCCTTCATTGCTTTTCGTTCTTTGTCTACCACCCTGTGTCCATACATGTCTATATAGGGGCCTTGGTACCTACTATATTGTAATCTCTCATTGATAGTAACTCCCTCTGAGATGTAGCCCTTCTTAGCAGATTGGCAATTGGGTTACTTTTACTTTTGTGTGTCTAAGGCTGAACGGATCCACTGCCACTACCATGCTCATATGTGCCACCTCGTTCCTTCAAACCCCTCATAAATTATGCCCCTTCTTGTGAGGCTTCTATGGTCACTTTCATCTATTCTTCCTTGTCGGTATCACCTGTTATGTCATAATACACAACCCTTGTTATATCCAGGATTCTCAATACGCACTTGCCCTGTTTCTTTGATCCTATCCAACTCATGCCTAAAGAAAGCGTGGACATCTAGAGGCACTAACTTGCAATATATTGTCTCCTTCTCTTTTTCAACCAAGTGGACTTTAAGTCAAGTTGTCCCACCCACCGTTCTTCACTTGATGATAGTACTTACAATTGAATCATGGTGGTACATTTTCTTCATCCTCCCACACAACGTACCTATTTTCTACTATCTTCGCTCTGAATCAAATAAAAAAAGGCATTACCAATGAAATCACCAAAACAACATACTACTCTCATATAACTAACAAATAAAATTAGTCTAGTCTATACTACAACAAAGCAACATCAGTAGTTATGAAACTAAAAAAGTAATATACGACATACCACAACGGTAAGGATAAGAACATATGTACTCTACCAAATCATATTTCAACTATTTCACATCACAACCAAACCATATTTTAACTATTTCACATCACTACTTATGTCAACAAACACCATTCATTCTAGAGGGAATAACCAACAAAGTAGCATCTAGGAAACTAATCAATAAATTAGCATTTAGTGGGAAAACCACGTGGATTGGCAAAGTTATAACGCGATAACACATGGCCACCACCGGCTAGCCACGTGCTTCACTTCTTAGTGACGGTAGTAACCTCCCTAAATCGTGCGGTTATTGCAGCAAATCACATGATTACCACCAAAGGAAAGGATGTTACTTTGCCGGCATCTCCACCTGTGGTTACCTTCGCCTCTACCACACAAACCTCCTAATACCATGTGGTAATAGTGCCTGTCGGCGCATCAGCGGTGTATTTGGCACTACAGCCTCCTAGCTGGCCTCCACCGTGGTGCCAATCCACCCCAGCACTACTTCTCCCATAGCTGAGAGAGAGAATGATAGTAGATAAATTTTCTCCTCTATTGGGCCTTAATGGGCCAGATGATTAGTGAATTTTAGGCCTGTTTCATTAATTTGTTTTTCCATGTTTTAAACAAATTTTCATTTGGCCCTCAAATTTGATGTTAACTTACACTTCAAAAAAAAATCTTTAACAGATGCCACTACAATTCAAGAACTACTTATAAGAATTCTTTGAATTTTTTTTAGAAATTTCGAATTGGACTGAAATTCACTAAACCCTACCTCCGGTTACCCTTACCGTGTCACCGTGGTAAGCCTAGTTACTATGGTAACCATGAGGTAACTGGGCAGCAAGGTGAAGCCTATGGAAGAGCTCACCTTCTTCCTAGGTTACAAGTCAAGCAACACAAGGAGGGACTTTTAGCTCTCAAACCAAGTACCAAAAAGACATCCTCAAAAAGTTTGAGATAGAAGGAGCCAATCCCATCAAGACCCTCATGCTTACCGATGGACATCTTGACCTCAGTGAGAATGAAAAACCCATATATCAAAAGGTATATCACTCAATGATCAGTTTCTTGCGTTATCTTTATGCATCTAGACCTAATATTATGCTCAGGGTGTGCATGAGTGCCCACTTTCAAGTTCACCAAAGGAATGTCATTTGGTTGTATTCAAGGGAATCATTCGGTATTTAAGTTCACACTTCAAATCTTGGCTTATAGTATCCAAGGGTTGTTCCTTTAAGCTAATTGGATATTTCGACTCTCATTATGCTAGGTGTAAGGTTGATCACGAAAGCACAATGTGGACTTATCAATTCCTTTGATAGTCCCTAGTTTCTTGGTCCTTCAAGAAATAAAATTCCGTAGCCTTATCCATCGGCGAAACCAAATATATAGTCGTCGGGTCATATTGTTCTCTACTCTTTTGGACGAAACAAACACTCCAAGATTTTAACAATACCTTTACCAAGATCCTACTCCTTTGTGACAATAAGAGTGCCATCAAAATAGCCCACAATCCCAGCTAATACTCAAGAACCAAACATATTGGCATTCGCCATAATTTATTGAGAAACCATAAAACTAAAGGAGACATTGCCCAATCTCATGTGAGAACTGAAAACCAAATAGCCGATATCTTCACCAAGCCCTTGAATAAGAAAAAGTTTTATGAGCTAAGAAGTGAACTAAATATCTTGAATTCTCCTAACATTTGTTGGAGAGTGGTTGGCTAATCAATAGCCAAGCATAAATCATTGAAAAATATAAATTAAAATTAAACTCCTATGTCTTGAGATCTCTTCTTGTATAGAAGTTGATCTTAAAACTAGGAATGAAGTACAAATATCCCCCCTAAGTCTAAAAACCCTTTTGTTAAAATGTTTGTGAAAACCTTGTGTGCTCTTTTCTTTATGAACATTTGGTTTTTCTTCTCCTTGATGTACTACATTGTGACCATTGTTATGTATTGATTGTATGTTGGCTAGTCACCTGTACAACAACTCCTTTGTTGTCCAATCCTATCTCAATCCACTTCTTTCTGTATTGATCAGAAGTTCTGGCCCATAGCCCAAAATTCCTGATCAACCATCTTGGTTTCAAATTCTATAATATTTTTGCCAATCGGAAGTTCTGGCCACTTTTGCTAGAAGTTTCGACTGTCAGGGGGCATATAGTTCCAAGGGGAGCCTGAGTTATAGCTTCTCTCTCATCACTCTCCCTCTTCCTAAACCCTAACTATTGCTCCATCCCCACAACAATTTCTTGATTCACCGAAAACTTTCTTCGAGGCTTCATGTTTTTCATCCCATTAGTAGTCAAAAACTCTGTCTTGTCATCATCTCCATCGTTTATTATCTTCAGGTACTGGTTTCAATCTTTAAACCCTAGATTTTTCATGTTTTGACCCGATCTCTAAATTAGTGAACCTAGGAGTAGTTTCCTTTGGATAGAAACCTTCCCCAACAACCCTAGTTTACAGATATATAACTTAGTTGTCACATGCATTGGCTAAATCATGAAACCCCCTTTTCAACTACCCTACTAGCGGAAAGTTCCAGCATTCTAAGCCAAATATTCAGACTATAGTCAAATCAGCCCAATGATTACCTTGCTTCCACTGTCACTACTTGAGCTCAATTCCTTTCTTTGGTTCCTATTGCAATGGAGATCATGGTACGTGAGAAGCGATAGAAAGCCAAGCTGGTGTGTCAAGTGGGGATGATCCTCCACATCATGCCACAGAGGTTGCAATAAGGGCAAGCAAACTGTAGGGCAAGGAAGTAGCAAACAATAGGCTGCAGCTTAGGCTGATCAACCTAGGCAGACTAAGAGCACCAAAAGTCATGCTCTTGTGACTTGTGATCCTAGAGCTGGTGATGGCAATGAAGGTTGTGATGGCAATGGAGGTAGTGTAGCAAAGACTAGAAATGGTAAGGAGGGCTCCTATGCACAATCTATTCTCTTCTTTAAGGGAAGAGCTTATGACACGGTCCCTTTTGGTCACACTGGATGGGAACATGTTGACTATATTCACAATGTTGCTAGAGGCGGTCGTGATCGCAAGGTGGATCTAGACTCTCTTCCTCTTGACTCTCGTGATCACAGGTTTCATACTCTTTTTCAAGTGAATTGGTACAATTTAGTTTTTGTAGCTAGAGGCAATCTAGTGGTTGAGATGAAGTGGATTGATTGGGTATATATGAAGAGGCAGAGATTAGTTGTCTTCAATGATGTTATGAGGATTTATGTGAACAAGGATGTGGGTCACATTCTGAGCTTGGAGTATGACTGGCATATGAAAGTGATTGGCTAGTTTTATGTTATAGTTTTCTTTGGCCAAAACTGCGATGGTGAGCTTGAGATGTAGTGGATGACCCATGAGTAGCAGTACCATGTTACCATCCATTACTTTGCTGAGATGTTTGGTCTTGATGAACAAACTTGAACCTGCCTAATATTCATTGTGAGAAACTCCTTCCCTTCATCAGGACCAAACATCTCAGCAAAGCAATGGATATTCATAGTGAAAAACTCCTTCTCTTCATCAGGACAAAGTTCATGTATGAGAAGCATTCACCTAGGGACTTTATGGGTACTACCAAGGGCCTTCTTTTCACTACAAGGTTTTGTATAACATCTTTAGGTGATCCCTTCTCCCTAAGGTTGGTGATGCTATAGTTTTGCTAGTTCATCACTATCACCTCCTTAGCCGCATGAGAGAGACTACTCCTTCCTTCAGTGTCATAAAGCTCATATGGTTTGAGATCTACAACATTGCCCTAAAGCCCAAGAGAGGATGTCAACCACATGGTTGATGTTTTTCAAGAATGGGAAGCACCATCGTTTATACCTAAAGTGCCTCCTATTCCAAGTGCTTCCACAACTCCTAGTACGGCTCCTTCCGATTCTACTTTCCACAGCTCAAACACTCTTTCTCCCATCAAGAGGGCTCTTCAAGCCATCTTCTGTATATGTACCAAAACAATAGACAAGGTAAAACAAATGGAAAACGAATAGGAGAAACTAATGAGGGATGCTGACAAAGAGGTCTTAGATGATTTAGATGATGAAGAGTATGTGGATCTATTTACAGCATATGAGGTGGCTTGTGATGTGGTTGTTGGAGAGGGTACCTCCATTGGTCCTAGAGGCATCATTGAAACTTAAACTCCCTCTAATAGTGCTAAAGAAGAAGAAGAAGAAGAAGAAGAAGAAGAAGAAGAAGAAGAAGAAGAAGAAGAAGAAGAGGAGGAGGAGGAGGAGGAGGAGGAGGAGGAGGAGGATATGGACACCGAGGTAGAGGAGGAGGATGATGCTACTGCCACTGCTACATTTGCTGGAGGGGAGGCCATGGATGAGGATGTGCACAACGGAGACATAGAGATCGTTCCCTCTGGTAGAGATGATGATGATGATGATGCTAGTGGAGATACCTATATTATCCCTTTTGTTGACAAGTGACACCCTTTTTCTCTAGATTTTTCTACCTTTTTTTGCCTTGATGCCAAAGGAGTGAAAATTACAACATGAAGGGCTCAAAGTCTTTCTCCTTTACTTCTACTGGCTATCTATTCTAAGCTGGTTGGAGGTTTTTGACCATAAGGATAGATGGTCCAGCCTTCTAGTTCTATTTAGATTTTTCTAGATTCTTTCTCTAAAAATCTCTGGACATGCAAGATTCTGTAATGCTAGGATGTAATAACTGTTAGCTTTTTTTCAACTTATTTACCTCATTTCTCTTAATGCAATATGTGATATGCATGGGTGTGTGATGTATTGATATTTATTATTTTTGTGTGAATGCCATGTCATATGCATTTCATTCCTATTTAAATATATCCTATCACACATTTTGCACCCCATGAATGAGAAGAGTTGGATGAATCTCTCCACACACTCATCCCTTTAATATATGCATAAGAGATTAACTCATATTCCTATATGCATACATTAAGGGGAAGCTTCACTCTCCTCTTTGCATTCAAAATCATTTTATACACATTCTTTTGTAAGGTTTAAGTGAGTTGTCATCAATCATCAAAAAGGAAGAAATTAAAAGTGCATCTAGCCCTCTAAGTGGGTTTTATATAATTAATGATAATACAGTTAAAAAAACTAATAAGCTTACTAAGATGTGTGTAGTATTTAGTTCCAAATATGTTTAGGGTGATGCATGGAGACCCCACAAAATGAGATGCAATGCAGTGAAGAGACTTAGAGCTTTATTTTACATTTCTTTTCTATTTAAAATTGAGTATAGAAAAGCTGCACTATCAAGTGTGGTTCCAAATAGTTGTTTATGTCTAACCAAGTACTTAAAATTCTATCCTTTTAGATGAGAGACACATTTGCACAATACTTTCACTTGGTTGGGTGATGTCGAGTGTGTCAGTTGGAGGTTTTGGGTTCATGTCAAAAGTCCCTACCCACTTTTCTACAAACTTGTACTAAGCGTTGGTCAGAGGTTCTTGGTCCCGAGTTAGAACCTTCAAACTGCAAATCTATAAGTAATGGCTACATAACATTAGGATATGTGTATTTAACCCATCTATCCTCATCAGAGCTCTTTTGGCCTTTCCATTGTCATTCTTATGTCTTCTAACTTCTCTAAGGGTTTCTTTACCTCCTCCACTTAATTCTTGAGCTCCCATGGTGATCTTGAGTGTGAATCTTAGATGATGGTGAGGATTTGTGCTTGAGAGTGAGCTAGGAGGACCTAAGCACTTGGAGATCGACATTGGGCTATTGTTTGGTGTTTGTAACTCTTGGATTGTGACCTCCTAGACGATTAGGCATTGCCCATAAGCTTTCTTAAGCTATGGATTGTCTTGAGCAAGCTTATGAGGGTAAAACCTTATCTCTGCAAGTTAAAGAGGTAACTTTGAGTGGATACTAAGCTAGTGGTAGGAGGTTGTCTTGGTAGAGTAAGTTATACAAGTGGTTGAAACTCACATTCTAAATTGTGATCTTGGTGGTCACATTGAATTAGGGAATACCTACATGGTTGCTTGGAGACTAAATGTTTTTTCCTAATTACTTTCTTGGTGAGGAAGGGATTAGTTAAGACCTAGGTCTCACCAGCTCCTCAATAGATATGTAGCATCCTTGTGATCTGAATTTTAGGTAAAAATCATGTCTCCCTTACTCTTGATTCTTATATGTTGCTTGATGATTTCCTTAAATTGCATGTGATTTGCTCATGCTCTGCTTTTTTTTTCTTAGTCCCCTATATTTTAGGTTTCATGTCCATTTTATTTGAACTTGATGTGAGATGTATAAAAGAGCAACACATAGTCTGATTGAAAGTTCCTACAATAAAACCCAGAGGTTCTGACTAGCGCTCTCAGTTTAGCTGAAAATACTGGTTAGAGGGTCCACCCTATGGGACAAATGTTTTGATTTTGAATTTAACCATTGCAAACTGAAAATTTTAAGGAAAACCACTTCATCCCTTTAGAAGACATCTACGGTTTTTCTGCCATGCTGCCCATGTTACTCTATGGTGCAACAATGCAAGCCCCCCTTTTCCTCCCAAAATCACTCAGCATCATACCTCGGCCATCAAATCCACAGCCTCACCTCACGTCATGCACAAGGTTCCAGGGATGAGTCCTTGTCATTAATAGGGGCAAGAGACGACTTCCGCATTCACCTCTACCCTTGCCCTCTGCTTCCTCACCAAGCTAGCGAAACAAGTTTGGGGTGTCTTTAAAACACACCACTGGCTCACTTCATTCGCTTTTTCCTGACCTCACATGCGTCCTGCCACCACCACGTACCGCACGCATACACCGGAGCTACAACCACCTAGACGCACCACAAACTTAGGGAGTATGAACCCGTTACTGCTACCGCTATGAATCCACAAGATGAGCTATGCAACAATGCTCAAACCACACTGACCATCACTCTGCCTTCATCCACAACCTCGATGTTACGCTCCCTAGCCACTACATGGTAAGAACGCATGCCGCCATTCCATCTCTTCTCCCTCCACCCCTTTCCTATGATGCCAAAGCCACTTTGCCGCTGGCACCATCGCAATGGGTGTGCTGCCATGCTCACCCCCGCACCTGCACACATGCGCTTTGTTCGGATTAGTAGCGACCGCGTGAGGCGCTCGACTGCCTTAGTGGCTTTGCAAGCCCCACCATGTCACCGGCCAATAGGCTGAGCCACCCTATAGTCATCCTCATGCATTGGGCCATTGATTAGGCCCAGGCATGCTAGAGAAAGGGATGCCATAGGCCACACCGTTAGAGAAACTTCCTAGTCAAACCAAGTAGGGGAAATCATTGCCTTCATCTAGAGGAAGCTATAATGCAGCTGACCCATTTCCCTACTATGCTAGCGAATTTTGCCGGTACATAAAGCTCGCCCCTATCAGCCGGAACTCTTTTCGACAACGCTCCTGACTCTAGTGAACTTACTCAGGAACTCAGAGAACACTCGAATTCAGACTCAATTTTGTAGCTAAGCAACTATCATAGCTTGTTTGTATAGATTAGCAACTATTTAACAACAAAAATAGACACTAAAACAAGAAAGGGGTAGAGAAAAGGAAAGCCAAGCAGATTTTGGGGCTCCGCCATGCGTGCCGCCAGATCCAGTTATGTTGTGGCCGTGATACAAGGACGTGCTTGGGGGAATGTAATCCAAACCGAGCTCAACAAAAAAGGAAATTAAGTAGAAATTCAGGATTACATGTTTTGCTCGCATTTCACTCCCTAAGCCTGAAGTTTTCTTGCTGATTTCGATGATGCCTAGCTATAATCATAATTCACAGAAGCGATCTCATGAGAGTGGCTTCATCAAAATGTTAGCGATTTGCTCCTTAGTGCGGACGTGCTCAATGTCCATCTTCCCATCTCCGACACACTTCTGAATGAAATGAAATCACACATCTATATGCTTGCTTCGGTCATGAAAAACAGGATTCTTACTGAGGGCTATAGTTGATTGGTTGTCCATCTTCAGTAGAAAGGTTATGCGCTACTTGCTTTTTAGTTTTGCAACCAATTGCACCAGCCATACACCTTGGCAGGCTGACATCGTCCCTGTAATGTATTCAGCTTCGTAGGATGATAATGCGACAACCTTTTGCTTGTGAGATTTCCAAGTCACAGGACAGGAGCCAAGGTAAAATAGTACTCCGGAGTGCTCTTCCTTGTATCTATGTCACCACCCATGTCAGTGTCGCTGTACCTGATTTGTTTTAGCTCCTTGTCACTGTGTTTATAGTAGCAACCGTTGTCAATTGTGCCAACGATGTAGCGTAGGATCCATTTTACCACGTTGAAGTGCTTAGTGGTGGGATTCTCCATGAATTAACTAACATAGCTAACGGCGAATGCAATATCTCGTCTGGTATGTACCAAGTACCAGAGATAGCCGATGAGGCCCTGATATTCAGTGGCGTCCACCAGCGCAGTTGTGCTTGTTTTAGATAGTTTCGGTTGGGGCACCATAGGAGTATGGCATGGGTTGTAGTTTGCTATGCCCGCACACTCCAGGATCTTATGTGCATATGACGTGTGAGACAACACAATCCCGTCGCCCCCCTGACGCACCTCAATAACAAGATAAAAGCAGAGTAAGCACAAATCACTCATCTTAAATTTGGTACTCATCTCCCACTTGAACTTGGCGATTTCATTGGTGTTGTTCCCGGTGATGATGAGATCATCTACATAGACCCTCACCAGCAGTCGAGAAGTGCCCTCAGCCCCAGCATAGGTAGCATGTTCCAACGTGCTATGGCTGAAGCCAAGCATCTCTAGCATTTTGTCGAGCTTGGCGTTCCAAGCACGTGGTGCATGTCGTAGTCCATAGAGAGCCTTGTCAAGGTGCAACACCTTATCTTCTTGGCTGGTGACTGTGAAGATGGGAGGCTTCTTGACATAGACTTGCTCGATCAAGTCCTCGTTGAGAAATGCAGACTTTACATCCATGTGGTGCACCGGCCACCCTTTCTAGGCGAAGAGAGCTAGCAGCAATTGTACTAACTCAATGCAGGCCATAGGTACAAAAACCTTATCAAAGTCCACGCCCGGCTACTAGACGTAACCCTTTGCGATGAGTCATGCCTTGTGATTGATCACCTCACCGTCGACATTCTTCTTCACCTTGTACACCCACTTCAATCCGATCAGCCAGTGACTAGGTGGAAGCGATACCAGACACCATGTCCGGTTGCTCTCGATAGAGTCCATCTCCTCAATCATGGCATGATGCTAGGACTCGTGCTTCTCAGCCTCGACAAACATGGTTGGCTCCTCCTCGATCCACAGATGTAGCTTAGTAGCTACCTGACGTGCGATGAGATTAGGTGGTGATGCCGCTCTGAGGAGGTTGTTGACGGTGCAATACCTCGGCTTGACATCATCCTTGTTAGTGTCCCAATAGTCTTCTATGTTCGGAGGTGGCAAGACAAACTCTAGCTAGGGCAATGGCATCGATACTGGTGTTGGAGTCATGGGAGATGGATGCGATACCTATGTAGGAGACAGAGTCGATGCCAGTGTGGAAGATGACATCGTTGTCATGCGTGACATTACTAGAGTGCTCGCGACAGGAGAGCTGGAGTTCGCTATAGAGAATGATGTCATCGAGGTGTCTAGTGAATCCTCACTGGTGTTGACATCGAAGCTCCTGACGCTTACCGCTATTGTAGGGAAAACGATGATTAGGTCCGCACCAGCCTCAAGATACTCGCTCTCGTCCTCCCAACTCCAGGATGTCGGTTCATCGAAGATTGCATCTCTGGATATGATGGCGTGACATGTCACTAGGTCAAAGAAATGCCATGCCTTGGCACCTCGCTCATAGTCGATGAAGACAGCTGAAGTGCCACAGTAGTTGTCCTTTTTCAGGTGCTGCTTCACCATCTTAATGTATGCCACAAACCCAAATGCGCGTAGGTAGTGTGCTTCTGGCCTACGCTTATGCTAGGCCTCATACGGCTTCATGTTGTCGATGGCCTTGGTGGGTGCTCGGTTCAGTAGGAAGATGGAGGTGGTGACCGCCTCTCCTCAAAACATCATCAGCATGTTTTGGCTTTTCAACAGACTATGTGCCATGGTGATGACAGTTTGGTTCCACCGCTCGACAACACCGTTCTGTTGTGGCGTGTATGGTGTCGTGTGTTGCCGCTCAACACCATGCTCGGCGTAGTATTCTTCGAACTCAACAAAGGTAAACTCACCCCCGTTGTTAGTGCGTAGGACGCGCAAATGTTAGCCTGTCTCTACCTCTCCCTTTGCCTGGAACTTCTTGATGGCAGCAAGCATGTCACTCTTAGCGGCAAGCTGTGCCACCCACATGTACCTGCTATGGTCATCAACTAGCAGAAGAAAATACTGCTTACCGCTAGGTGTGGCCGGCGTGATAGGATCGCACAGGTCGCCATGGACCAAATCCAACAGCCCCTCCGCCCGCCATCTTATCTATGATGGGAATGCTCTCCTCTTTAGCTTGGTGGTGACGTAGTTAGCGCAGAGCTAGTGCACTTGCTCAATGTGGGGTAGCCCATGCACTATGCCCCTCTACTCAAGCTTACGCAAGGCATTGAAGTGGAGGTGACCATAGCACTTGTGCCATAGCCATGTGCTGTCGTTGGTGCGCGCAGCCATGCATAGCGGTCACCTAATCTTCACATGTAGCAGGTACAATCAGTTTATTGAGCACTAGACTCGAACTAACAAGTGCCCTTTGTCGTCGTGAATCCAAAGGATGTCATGCTTGGTGTGGACATAACAACCACCTTCATCGAGTTGGCCGAGGCTGATGATGCTGGTGGTCAGCCTCAGGATGAAATACACCCTCATGAGTGGGAGGTGCTCGCCGGTCTTGCCCTTGCACAACACAGTGCTAGATCCCTTGATTTTGACCTCCAAGCCATCACCACACTTGATGGTGCCGCAAGTCGCCATGTTGATGTCGATAAAGGCATCTTAGTAGCCCGACATGTGATTGGTCGCCCCGCTGTTGAGGTACCAGAGGCTGTTGTCGTGCTCTGATTTGCCATCAAGCTGTGCGAAGACCTTCCCCTCAACGATGCGAAGGGGTCGGTGCTCGGATGGAGATGGAACCACCGCGGCACGTGGTGGTGGTGGCGCATTAAGGAAGACAATGGCGCTGGCCATCAGCAACGTGGGCTCCATGTCTTCTTCAGCTTGCGTGACGTGGGCCTTGCCTTTGGGCTTGCTATGATGGTCCTTAGCCCTATGGCCATATTTGTTGCAGTGCCTGCACTGGTCACGATTGGGAGCATGCCTCCTCCGGACTAACTCCTGTTGCCGTCGCGCGACATGGAGCCAAAACTCTTGCCTTTGCCTCACCCACAACCTCAGCTGTGGCCACCGCGCTTCTTGCCTTTGACCTCTGTTGCCATCGCACGACGCCGAGCCAAAACTCTCACCTTTGCCTTACCCACGACCTTGCCCACTAACGCCACGCTTCTTGCTGCTAGCGCCACTGGAGCTGCTCCCGCTGCCCTTCTCCCCTGACTTATGAAGCTTCAGTCTGATGAGCCAATCCTCTTCACAAAGAAGTAACTGGCCCTAGTTGTCGAGGACATGCACTGGCTTGCACCGCTATTCGATAGCGCGCAATCTGCCAGTCACCTTCTAAATGGAGATGGTGTTGATGTCAAGAAGGGTCTCAATGGACATCACTACCTAAGCGAGATGCTCTAGAATGACCTGCAACATCTTCTGCACTACCTCAGCATCGGTGATGTTGTCACCAAGGAGACACAGATCAGCAGCAAGCCTGGTGATACGGTTCGCGAAATCTTCCATGTTCTCTGCCTCCTTCCACACCATGGCGCTGAACTCACGTTAGCTGCTATCCATTGGCCTCGCACACCCGCTGGACCCCAACGCTGATCTGTTTTATCGGTGCCCATGCTTGAGCCGCTATCCTCTTTTCACGGAGACCGGCTAGCATTTTGGGCAGCACGGAGCATAGGATTGCGGTAAGCGCCAGCCGGTCGTGATGGTACATGATCTCCTTGCCTTCTTTTGGCTCGATAGTGTACCACTACCCTGCCACCTCTAGGTTTACCTACATCAACATCGCCCACTCCTGATAGATGGTGCACATTAGCATGGGGAATTGAGTCCTGGCGGTTGTTGTCTCTCTGACAGCACGGTGGATCACGACCTCACGGCGCTAATGAGGGCGAGAGCGGTGACCTCATCACCCTCACGGCCATCACCTGACAGAGCAGAATAGTGGTCCATCCCTTCTTGCCAAGGCTCTGATACCAAATGTCAGCTGAAACTCTTTCCGCCAACTCTCCTGACTCCAGTGAACTCACTCAGGAACTCAAAGAACACACGGATTCAGACTTGATTTTGCTGCTGAGCAACTTTCACAACTTGTTTGTATATATTAGCAACTATTTAACATAAAAAACAAGCGCTAAAAAGAAAGGGAAAGAGAAAAGGAAAGTCGAGCTGATCTCGTGCCTCTACCATGCGTGCCACCAGATCAGGATATGTTGCGGCCGTGATACAAGGATGCGCTCGGGGGAAAACAATCCAAACTGAGCTAAACAGAAAAGGAAATCAAGCAGAAAATCAGGATTACATGTTTTGCTCATAGCCCCATAGCATCCATGGAAGCTATGAGCTTCCCACTTTCATGGATACCACTTTCACCGCCAGCCACCTCAAACCCCTCCTCACTTCACTTAGGGACCTCGAGACCCCGCCGCCGGCCTTGGCTACACTGATTGGCCACCGCTTCATTGGCCCCCCTTTCCACCCCGGACCACCGCCGCTACACCCAGCCACCCACGCCCTCATGTGACTTCCTAGCCACCGTGTCTCTGCCCATAAGTGGAGGAGGCCTCCATGGGACTCCCCTCGCTGGTCACCCTGGGTCCTGGCTTGGTCAACTACCACGTGCACCAACATTTGCTCAAGTGTAAGCGGGAGAGAAGGGAGCGGATAAGAGAAGAGAGAAGAGGGGAAAGTGAAGAAGACAAGAGAAGAGGGTGATGACCAAGCCTCACCAGCGGATTTTTGGTTAATAGACTAATGATGTGATTAAATTAAAGATGTGTTTAATATGTTAGTATGACAAGTGGGCTCAACCTGTTAAGAAAATGTAATTAAAACACATTTTAAAAGTGTGAGTCACGGGCATGTGAGCCCAAGGCCAATAATTGGGTCAATTTGACCCGTTCCTAGCCCCGCATGTCAATGGTTCGGGACTTTTCCCTTTGAAAAATAATGTTTTTCTGATAATTAAAAGTGTAGGGGACCCACTTGTCAATGAAATAAAACCCTTTTTGCTTACAAAAATAATTCAATTAATAAACAAAATTCTGGCAAAATACACCTTATTATTTCAATGAAGTAAAATCTGAATTTATGTTAGAAAAATCGTAACTAATTCAAATGAACTCCAAATTGAGTGAAACTTATTTCTAAAATTTATTAAATTCAAGCTCTACATGTTGGAATAGGTATAGAAATGGTCACATGTATATTTTATGCACATTTTGCAAGTACACCAAAGTAGGCAATTAATGGTCAAGCTAAAAAAATTGACTTTAGCTGCTAAGTTTTAATCCAAACAAAAGTAGTAATAACCCCAAAATATGATAACCAATAGTTTTAAACATAAAACCTGAATTATGGATGAACCTTAAAAATTCAAACTGTGATAAAGATATAAATAATATGCTAAAACAACATTAATCATATATAAGGTTATCTCGTATACATATATAATCTTGGAAGCCACAATAAACACTCTGTTTGAACTTTGGTCTGAAGGAAACCAAATAAAATATAATTGACTATTAAATTATAGGTGTTTAATACAATCACATACATCATTTTGTACATATCGGTAAAATAAACAACACCATACCCTAATATAAGATCAATTAAATCACCGTACCCAAGAAATGTTATTGTCAATCCCTCGGCCTAACTTCATGAAACTGGAGAAAATCAGGAATAAAAACCAGGTTTACAACAAAATGGAAGTCCACCTTGAACTATCAAGATAAAATAAAGGTTCATTAATTAACAATTTGAATCATTTATAAATTTCTCTGTACTCATATCAGAATAAATCCAATCAAGACACATGACTTGTTTTCTCCATCATCCCAAAATGATTTTAAACACCAATTCTTTGGACAATTATAACCTCAGCTAGCAAATTATTAGCCCAAAACATGGAAAACATAATATCAGGATAATAAACAAAGACCATATGAACTCAAAGTAATAATAATTTTCTTAATAAAATGATTACATGAGCGAAGATATCTAAATGACCATAAAAGATAAATAAAACAAGTTCTGATGTGTTAATAGTCTTATGGCAGGCTTAGGCCATAGCCCTTCCTTAGTTTAGTTTTTCCTAAGCCCTCCAAAAGCCTCCTAATGTTAAAAGTGGGTTAGTTAGCAAAACCTCCTAGTTCAGAAGTGAATTAAAAGCTAGCAGCCACCAAGTCTAGCCCTAGGTTTAGACTTTGATTTTGTGTGATTGATGCTTGTATTTGTTTCTTCTTGCATATTTAGAGCGTGTAGCTGTCATAAGGAACTTGAAGGTGCCAACTAATAAGGAGAAGGCTTGTTAATCCCAAAATTTGATAAGCCCAGAGAAAGATTGAAAAAAATGATCGGTTTAGTAAAAGAGAGTTCGATTGCTATAGAAAAGAAGCGGATTAAAGAAACAAGGAAAGATTCAGTCCAATTATAGAAGACTATGCAAATAAAGCCGAGTTTGAGGAGGAGCCGTGTAACTCACAGCAGGATAATTTATCTATATAAATCATATCTTATATTGATAGGAAGGTTTAGTTAGTTTAGTTTACTTTCTTAGAGATATTTTTCTATTATATTTTTTAGGAAGTAACGTCTGATGGTTATTGTAATCACATCGGACTCTATAATGCCAAGGTATAAATATAGACCCCTGGAAGCCTGTAAATCATCATTCTATCAATACAACTTCGGTATATCGTCACCCTAGTTTATCTAGGTTTTTACCAGTGGGTTCTAGCTCTCGATGCGGGGCTATATCGGTTAAGCTCGATCTCCGGTGAAGGGAAAAGTCCCACCACTATCCTAGTATATCTTGCTCTGTCTAAGGCTGCATCGGTTAGGTTTGACCTATTAGTCAGATTGAGTGTACCGTATCACGTCCATGCAAGATCTATCAGTTTACCACTCTCTCTACCGTCATCGGTCTTGTGCTACATCGGTTAGGTTCGACCTACGAGTCTGCCGATAATAGATTGAGCCGTAGGCCTGTAGGTCTCTGCCCAGCGTTTCATCGGAATGATTAGCCGATGAGTTATCTATACCTTGAGCAACACGTCCAGTGTATCAGCTCCTCACCCGATACGCACCCGTCTTTAGAGACTTCTATCGAACGTCACACCTAGTGCATCAGCCTTTCCGGTCAATGCACGCTTATCTTTAGAGATATCCTCTCATCGGCTCAGCTAGCCTATGAGTTCGCTCTGCCCTTCCTTAAGCACGACCGATCTAGTGTCCACCATTCCATTGCCGTTGGCCTTGGTCTCTTACTGTCTTGGTTACGTCTGATCTTTAAGATCGGTGCTAGCAACGTCATCACGGTGGACGATAGGTTTCATGCTGTGGGAGGAGCGGGCCTCGCTCCTTGTTCATTGCCCACCATATCCGGAGTGGCATTGACTTTGCAGCTGGTGTCTTTTCTACGATTCCTTGCCAGTTTGCATATGCCTTCATCGGTTTTCTAGCTAATGAATGAGCGCTACAGCTTCCGTCGGCAACTAGGAGAGATCATGCGTGCTTTGCTATTCTCTAAATACCCTTTGGTGCCTCCATCGGCTCTACGGCCGATGGATCAGGATCTCGCTTTCGCTACACTCGGAGTCATCACCTCCTTTATAGATATCTGTTCACGCCTTCATCGACTCCCTAGTCGATGGAGGAGCGCCCCAATCCCTATCGGTGACCAGCCCGATAGTAAGAGCCATCCGGACGTGCCCGATGACTAACTCGATCCTATCGACGGCCAGCCGATAGTGAGAGCTCGTATTGGTCTATCGTTCGACTGACCCGTTCACCTCATCTCCTTGTCAATTGCAGAGTTAAATTGACTAGTACACCCTCACCTATACTGTCGCGATAGTGAGCGAGCCGAGATACCCGTGCCGGAGCTAAGTGGACCTCTCAGGTCCTGATGCACGTACCTCGAGCCATAGAGAAAAGATGACAGACCTGCACTGGAGCTAAGCAGACCTTCTAGGCTTCAGCGTGGTCACACTGCGCGCACGAGATCCAGCGCGAACAAGGCTTAAGCAAGGTTATAGAAGCAAGTTAACCAACAAAACGCCATGAGAAAGACAAGCCATCACACCCTCCTCTTTTGATCATATTGATCCCAGTTAAAAAATGTTTTGTTTGTAAATTGTATGGTGTACTTTAATTTATGATTATGAAGAATCAGTTCGTAAACAATCTTCTACCACATTATAAAGGACACATACCAATTATTTGATTATCCAGTCCTTGTAAACTTTATAGGACTAATATATATGCTATATTCATGCTTAGCCATGCTAACGTCAGTGTGAGTTAATAGTTGAATTTCACAGTCATCAGAGAGATGATTGGTTAAAGAAATGGTGAACTGGTTGGGATGTTTTAAAATAAAAAGCAAGCTTTCTAAATAGGACTTGAGTGTGTAGGATGTTAGTGACCGATGTTGGAGGACTTTATTGCATGTCCAAGCCAATTAAGGATAGGTTCCTTTTGCAACCTCTAGCAATTTACATATGCGACTACGTGTCTAGAATAGGACGAATATGACTAACTAATTTACTAAACTTCTTGCATATACCTAAAACAATGGGTGGACTAGGTCTTGCATGCCGAGCTTGGCATGGTTAGTCTAGGTAGGTCCACACCCCTAAGATGATGGGTTTGCAAGACGTCGAGACCATCATATTTGATAGAAGGGCTAGTGATTTGCTCACATTAGACAAAGGCATAACATGTTTGAGGATGTGTAGTTACCTACCCAATGGTGGATTGCCCTAGTGTGAGTGTCACCTACCATATCACATAGGGTCACTACCAATATATTACCAATAGGAATGTATTGGAAAGGTCTTTTCGTTGCACTCACGCTAAATGCCTTGACTAGTTAGATGAGTGTGATGGTGTGTGAGTACAACATATAACCTCTGCATAGTAAAAATTATTTGAATAACCATATTTGCTGTCATGGGAGGAGCTATGAACATTTGAATTAGTTTTCTTACAAAATTTTAGGATTAGGAAAAGAAATGACAATTAAGAGCAAGCATACTACTCCAATGGCTTTTATAGAACACATGCGGGTTTCCTACCTGCCACACTTGGTATAGAGAGGCCAAATGATCTTCGGTGAGTATGCTAAGGTACTCTAAAGCTGAAGGATCTAATATGGATATGGCTTATGGATTATACAGGTTATCCTTTTGTGTATGAGGCTCTAACCCATGATAAAAAGATGTGCAGAAAATCAGTTTGTGAAAATACAATTGGAATCTATTATTAAGCTATTACAACTCTAGCTTTATACAAATTAAACCTATAGCCATCCTTATTATTATCGTACATATTGTATATTTTGTGATGACGTGTTGAGTACGTAAGTACTTATTTTTGCTCAATTTATGAATATCTCAAATATAGGAGCAGAAGACCCTGTTGGTATGCTTGCATACCTAGTAGGATGGACTGAGTGAGTGTTGATCGAGTTCTAGGTTGTGACCCATTTAATTACTTGTGCGTATGTTACTTGGTCTACTACTAATTTGGATTTCCATTGTTGTTTTCTGATAAGACTTGACATTATTAGCTTAATCAAAGCTATTAAATCTTTTAGCCTAATTTTATTTCAATATACTTTTTTTCAACTATCCAGACATTGGTACAACAATACACATGAGGTTCCAAAACCAGAGGCCGACAGCTTCACCCACATTGAGTTCAGCCTCGAGTCCACGTCCACCATCGGGGTCGAGATCGCCGCCCGCAGCCGTAGGCCCAGATTTGGGACAACGCCAGCCAAGAACAGTATGATCTCTCTGCCCCTCTATCCCCTGATCCCCTCTAGCTCTCTGATGCTTGATATCTTATGGGTTTTACGGAATAATTAGATGTGATTTCTATTTGATAATGACGATGAGTAGAGGATTCATTTTATAGTTGTAGGATTCCTGTTTTTACCGCCTCTCTCTTGTAGGCAGTATTTTTTTTCTTGTGAATTAGTCTCGAACAGGACTAGTAATTAGTCTTGTAGACCCTGACCATTGGCGAGGCCTGCCATAGGTACGGCAGCATCTACAGGCGTCCCCAGGGCCTGTACATCAGCCTCAAGGACAAGTGCGTTGTGCTCCTTTGTAGGATTCTGCATCTGTTTGTTCATGTTCAGGTTTCCTTCTGTTGAGGTTGATTACTAACTGCCAGCCTGACAGGAAGGCGTGTTTCTTTGTTGTTGAATTTAGGGGGAAGATCCTTTGAGGTGCTCAATAACTGGCTGGAGAGGAGCATCCAGGTGATCGTCATCACCGATGGCGAGAGCATTATTAGGCTTGGAGATCTTGGTTGTCAGGTACATTTCTTTTTTCATCTCCTGCCCTGATTTTGCTGTCATGAATATGTCAAGAAAATTTAGCTGCAATGTTGTATGTTTACCTAAAAGACGTTGCTGATGCCTGTATCTATCTGTATGTTCACCTGAAAGTTAAGCTTCTCCTGAACATGGGACATCATGTTAATTGCTGCATCCATGTTATTTTCTTAATATCATGTTACTAGGACTTTTTTTAAGTATTTAGAGTTTACTTGTATCATATGTTATTTTAGGAAGACTGCGAGTATGTCTGTAAATATATGGGAGAGTTCTGGACCGATGATTCTGTAGAAGAGTTGTCCTTGCAAGTATCACATGGTAAAAGGTCCAAAGTGTGGGAGTTCTTTGAGCAAGATTTGATATTGACAGATGTACTGTCATTTGATCTTATAGGATTACTTTTGAGTGTAACTGAAACTTATATGTATACCTGTATTTTTGTTTTACCTTTTATTTACGTATGGCTACATTGACTGATGCAAACTAATGTTGCCTCTGTCTTTCGTGCACTTGTTACTTGTACAGGATATGAGGATTTTGCCCCACTAAAATGTTTTCTGGTGTATATTCATATATTGCATACTTACAGTACCATTTTGGTAGTGCATTTTGCTATGCTGTGTTAATTCTTCTTTCTAGTCTGCATTTCCTACTTTAATACTTTTACTGGATACTAGGCCCTTAGCACAATAAGGTTCTATTTGGGGATCTGATTTCTAACTCAAGTGAAATGCTTTTCAACTTGAATCATAATATTTACCTAATTATTTTGTTTAACCCAATTGCACTTGTTATTTTTTCAGGTACTTGAAGTACTTGACCAACAAGTACCTCAAGAAGAAATTGTGAGTGACTTCCTGATATTGAGTTCCCTGGGCTTGTAAAAAGCATGCTGGGTGTTGGATAGATTAGTTCTATCATATTGTCTCTCTCAGAACAAAAAAATAATAATTACTGAGGATGATGTTAAGAATGCTTGTTTGACTCACTGTGTTTGTAGCTATTCATTTAGGTAATACTCTCTGGATCTGTGAGTCCTTGCCCTTTTCCATTTTGCTGTATTAGCTTCTGAACTTTTAGAGAGCATGTGTCGCACCACTGACCTGGTTTGTATATATATATAGACTCGACCCCCTTTATACTCTCGGAGTCTTAGTCATTGTACATATTTCTATATAGTATCAGAACAAGTCTAGATATCTCCAGCGTGCTAGCTTTCTCCCACCGACAAGCCGACCTCTTTTCTCTTCGTCGTCGATGTTTTCTCCCCATCGTTGACCTTCTTCCCGGTACTCTCCTCACTCTCTCGTCTCCATTCCTCTCTTCACCCTGTCTTTCCCGCAATCACTTTCTTTTCTCTGTTCCACCTCCGCGTGACAAGGCGACGGTCTCCATCCGCCTCCTCGTCTCGCCTCGCACCCGTCTCTATCCTTCTTCTTGCTTCGTGCATCCTTTCTTCTCTGATGCCGGCGCACCTCTGCGCCCGTTGTCTCTATCGGCTAAACTCGTCTGCCCTCCCATCAGCGGGGCTTGTCCACCCTTCATCGGCTGGAACCCTCTCTTGGTTCCCGCCTTTCTGACATGCTCAACGTCTCTCAGACGTGAACTTTCTCCCCTCACGTCCGAACCAATCTAACGTGTCCACGTGTCCATGGACACGAATCCCTGTCTCCCGGACGCGAACATCTTCTCTTCGTGTTCGGCCCCTCTTCGCCTTTTTCACGTCGGCTCCACTCCTTGGCCTCCACGAGTCCACTGTTAACGCCAAAATCTAGACGATCCAATAGTGCTAAAGCCGATCGGCTGGGAGATCCGATGGAGCTAAAGTCGATCGGCTGAGAGGTCTGATGAAGGGTTTAATGCAGTCATCGGCTGATGGAGATACTGAGACAAAGCTGATGGAGAACTGTAGAAAAGCCGATTAGATTAGTAGAAGATTGGATCGGCTTGAAGATAGTGGATTGTCCAATTGGGATCAGATCCGAGAAGCCCAAGGGAAGGAAGAAGAAGGATCGGCTTGACTAAAAGAAGGTCCGATAGCTATAGTGGAGAAGCCGATCAGGTTGCAGCAAAGGAAGACTTGGTTACAATTTGGAAGATTATTCAGATGAAACTAGGTTTGCGGAAGAGCCGTGGACTCTACGGCAGGGTGCTTATTTTTGTAAATTATAACCTTACTCAATAAGGGAGGTTTAGCTGGTTAGTTAACTTATTTAGGAATATTTTGCTTTGTTCTTACTAGGAAATAATGTCCGATGGTCATAGATGCGTCGGACTCTGTCTGTAAATCCAGGGTATAAATATAGACCCCTAGAAACATGTAAGATATCTCTTGATCATATACAAATTCGGCGCATCGCCACCCTAGTTCATCTAGGTGTTTACCGGTGGGTTCTGGCTCTCGACGCGGGGCTGCATCGGTTAAGTCCGATCTCCAGCGAAGGGGTAAGTCCCGCCACTATCCTGATATGCTTTGTACTATCTAACGCTACATTATTTAGGTTCAAACTCTTAGTCAGATCAGGTGTACCACATCATGTCCGTGCAGGGCCTATCGGCCTGTTAAGCTCCCTCTGCCGTCGTCAATCTTGTGCTTCATCGGTTAGGTCCGATCTACGGGGCTGCCGACAGTAGATCGAGCTTTAGGCCTATAGACTTCTGCACAGCGTCTCATCGGAGTGAGTAGCCAATGAGTTATCCATACTCTAAGCTTCACAAGGCATCGGCCCCTCGGTCGATACGCATCAGCCTTTAGAGGCGTCCCCTCATCTGCTCAGCTAGCCGATGAGTTCGCTCCTATCCTTGCTACGGCATAGCCGATCCGGCGTCCTCCGTATCATCACCGCTAGCCCGGCCTCGTACTGTCTCGATTAGATCCGATCTTCAAGGTTCGGTATTGATGGTGCTGCCACGGCGGGCGACGGGTCTCATGCTGTCATATCCAGAGCGGCATCGGCTTTGCAGCCCGTGCCTTCTTGTGCTAATCATTGCCTAGACCGTATGCGCACTCATCGGTTTTTCCAGCCGATGAATCACTGTTCGGCTATTTGGAGGGATCCCGTGCGTCTTGCCATCGTCTGAGCACACCCTGGTTCCTCCATCAACTCTGTGGTCGACTTCTCATCGACACCTGCCCATATCGGCTCCCCAGCCGATCGAAGAGCATCCCGATCCTATCGGCAGCCGACCGATAGCGAGTGCCTGTATCGGATTCGCTCGTTTCATTTCCTTGTCATTTGCAGGGTCAAATTGACTGGCACACTCACAAACCTCGAGGCTTAAGGACCTACACTAGAGATAAGTAGACCTCCAAGGCCTTCGCGTGACCGAGGCACCGTCCCCCCTCGATCGTGGGATTTTTTGGCGGTGAGCATCCACAGACGTGAATCTTCCCTTCACGGACGTGAATCCTCGCACGTATGTGACCCAAACACTCTCTGACCTAGCTACTCTGCCACCACCTTTTCCTCACTTACTCCGCTGCCTACTCCACATCGGCCAACCACTCCCTATCGGCTGACCGGCCCACTCTCTATCGGCTTTTTATCTCTTTGATCAGCCGATCCGTCCTCCCATTGGCTTCTTCCTCCCATCGGCTATTTATCCCTGTTCTTTTCTCGTCATGGCCACCGAGTCCACCCTCAACTCCGGCACTCTCCCAGTCGCCGAGTCTGCTCCGGCTCTCGGTGCCCCAGACCACACTTCGAGCACCACCTCGCTGATCTTCTCCCCTCCCTACGCTGCTGTGAACATGAAATCTCTTGTTTCTATCTCTCTTGACCTTAACGCCAACTATTCCATGTGGGTTTTCTTCTTCAAATCCCTCTGTAGAAAGATCGGCCTACAGTCACATATCGATGGCTCCGCTCCACTTCGCCCCGATGACCCCCAGTGGGACATCACCGAGTGCTACCTGCACAACTGGATGCTCGGCTCGGTCGATGACTCTGTCCTCGACCTCGCCATGGACGATACCGACCCCACCTCCCGAGATCTCTAGGTGGCTATCGAGCGGATCTTCCTCGTGAACAAGCAGCCCCGCGCCATCTTCGTCCTCAACGAGTTCTATTCCATGGTACAAGGAGACTCCTCTGTCTCCTCGTACTGCCAGCGCCTTAAGGTCAAGGCTGCTACTCTCCGGGATGTCGGCCACCCTGTGGCCAACTCTCAACTCGTTCTCGCCCTTCTGCGAGGCCTCAACCCCTGCTTCTCAAACACTGCCGATGACATCACCAATGCCACACCCCTTCCATCGTTTGCCCGATTCCATGACATGTTAGTTCTTAAAGAACTCCGTCTAGCCAATGATGAGAAGACAGTGGCCCACATCGCTCTCCTCGCCGTAGCCAATAATGGTTGCCAAGCATCCTGCGCTGCCGCCCCCTCCTGCGGCTCTGGCGGCCATGGCTCCAACCATGGCAACATAGCCCGCACCGAGAAAGGTAAGGGCAAAGGCAAAGGCAGGAACTAGTAGGGTCCGATGCAATCGCGACCTGCCTTAGTCCCTGCCCAGCCTGCCGGTCCCACGGGTCCGTGGCTCTGCTTCAACCCCTGGGCACTTCAGCCCTAGCCACGCAGCCCCATCGGATGGCAACCAGGAGTTCTCAGCACTCATCCTCAGGCTCACGTGGCATCGGCTCCAATTCTGCCGCCTCAGTCGATGCTACCGACACCACCCATGCAGTCTATTCCCTTCTGGAACCAGGCTAGCCTCATCGCCGCCCTCAACCAGATGATGCTCCAGCCACAGCACTCTTGGGTGCAAGACTCTGCGGCGTCCTCCCACATGGCGTCATTGGCCGGTATACTTCGTTCTTGTCTCCCTTCTTCCTCCCCCTTTGTCACCATCGGCAATGGTCACTCTCTTCCTGTCTAATGCCGAGATGACTCCTCTCTGTCTACACCCACCACTAACCTCCTCCTTCACAATGTTCTCATCGTACCTTCCCTTATTCATAATCTTGTATCTATTCACCAATTCACAAGAGACAACAACTGCTCCATCGAATTTGACGCTTCTAGTTTCTCTGTGAAGGATATCCCAACCCGGCGACAGATCCTTCGCTGCAATAGTGGTGGAGACCTCTACACCATTCTCGCTGTACCGTCCACTCCACACACCAGCATCACCCTCTCCACCAACCTTTAGCATCTTCGCCTCGGTCACCCTGGCCCTGACGCTGTTGCCACCCTCTGTCTCAGCGCCTCCATCCGATGTACCCATAGTAGCTCCATAGTTTGTCACTCGTGTCAACTTGGCAAACATGTGTGTCTACCTTTTTCTAGTTCTCTCTGTTATACCTCGCGCCTGTTTGAACTTATACATTGTGATGTATGGACATCTCCAGTTAAAAGTGTCTCCGGTAATCAGTATTACCTTGCCATACTTGACGATTACACACACTATTGTTGGACTTTCCCGCTCATCAGTAAATCCAAGGTCGCCTCTCACCTCACTAACTTCACCACATACGTTTCTACTCAGTTCAAGCTCCCCATCAAGGCTCTACAAGCCGATAACGGTACGGAATTCGTTAACCGTACCATTACAACCTTCCTCACCTCGCAGGGCATCCATCTACAACTCTCTTGCCTCTACACCTCTCTCCAGAAATGGCACAACCGAGCGTCTCCTTCGCACCCTCAACAACATAAGTCGTACTATGCTACTTCATGCCCAGTTACCTATCACTTACTGGGCAGAAGCTCTGGCTACTATGACTTATCTCCTTAATCGGCGTCCGTGCTCCTCCGTTCAAAACAACATTCCATATGCCCTTCTTTACCACACGGCATCCGACTACTCCCACCTTCACGTCTTCGGGTGCCTCTGCTACCCAAACCTCACCGCCACTGCTTCCTATAAACTCACTCCCCGCTCCACCGCCTACATTCTCCTCAACTATCCCTCCTCTCACAAGGGATACCGATGTCTCGACCTTTCCACCCGACGGGTCATCGTCTCTCGTCACGTCATCTTTGACAAGACATGCTTTCCCTTCAGTCTACTTCATTCGAGATCCTTCTGTAACGATCTCGACTTCCTCCTCACCAACACCGTGCCGACCCAGTCTCCTCCTCTGTTCTCTCTATCGGTCCCCTCATCGGCCGCTGCTAAGGACTTACCTTTCACCTATCCCACTACTATTCGGTCCGATGTCCTATCCATCGGACCCCCATCGGCCCCACCACTCTCATCGGCTTCAGCCGATCCCATCCTTTTTCCATTGGACACCCCACTTCCATCGGCTCCCCCCTCCCTATCGGCTGCTCCTTCTCCATCGGATCGACCGGACCAATCAGCCCATCCGACTCCATCGACTCAAGCCGATCTAGTTCCCTCCTTTCCTCTCACCTACAGCCATCAATTTAGAGCCGATGACGCCCCCATCCAATCAGTTCTTCCTATCTCTCTCATACTCCCATCGGCTCCAGTTCCCTCCACCTCTCATATGGTCACTTGTTCACAGACCGGATCTCTCCGCCCCACCAAGCGCTACGGGCTCTCTGTCGTCCATAGCTCAATCTCACCCATCCCGATGACCTCTTGCTCTGCCCTGGCCGACCCTCGGTGACGCGCGGCCATAGCCAACGAGTACAAGGCCCTAATGGACAATGAGACCTGGTGCCTCATCCCCCGTCTTCCCGGCGCCAATATTGTGACCGTCAACTGGATTTTTAAACACAAGTTCCACGCCGATGGCTTCCTTGCCCGTCACAAGACACGCTGGATAGTCCAGGGTTTCTCCCAATGCCCCGGTGTCGATTACAATGAGACCTTCAGTCCCGTCGTCAAACCCGCCACCATCCGGTTCGTCCTCACTTTGGCTGCCTCGCACTCCTGGCTGATCCATCAGCTTAACGTGAAGAACGCCTTTCTTCACGGCCATCTGACGAAAACAGTCTACTGCCAGCAGCCCCCAGGCTTTGTCGACCCTTCTCGTCCCGACGATGTCTGTCTTCTTCAATGTTCCCTCTATGGCCTCAAAGAAGCCCCTTGTGCCTGGTACCAGCACTTTGCTGCCTATCTTCGGCACATCGGCTTCATGGCCTCTATGTTCGATAGCTCCCTGTTCACTCTTCATATCGGCTCCGCTACTGCCTATCTCCTTCTATATGTCGACGACATTGTCCTTACAACGTCGTCGACATCTCTCCTCAATCAGATCATGGCCCGACTCCACTCTGAGTTTGCCATGACCGATCTTGGTCCTCTTCACCACTTTCTTGGCATCTCCGTCACCCGTTCCTCTCACGAGCTTTTTCTTTTCCAGTGCCAGTATGCCATCGATCTTCTCCAGCGTGCGGGCATGGCCGATTGTCACCCCACGACCACCCCAGTCGACACTCGAGCCAAACTCTCCGCTACCGATGGTACACTCATTTGCCGATCCCTCTCAGTATCGGAGTCTTGCCGGGGCTCTGCAATACCTTACCCTCACACGGCCCGACCTCACGTATGCCGTCCAACAAGTGTGCCTCTTCATGTACGCTCTGCGCGAACCTCTCCTCGTGCTGCTCAAGTGCATCATACGCTACGTGAAGGGCACGCTCTCCAGTGGGATACATGTCAGCTCTAGCCCCATCGACTCCCTCACCGCGTACTTCGACGCGGACTGGGCAGGCTGCCCTGACTCTCGACACTCTACGTTTGGCTACTGCGTCTTCGTCGGTAACACTCTAGTCTCCTGGTCCTCAAAACGTCAGACTACAATGTCCCGGTCTAGCGCTGAAGCCAAGTACCGCGCCGTCGTCGAGTGTTGCTAGCTTCGCCAGCTTCTCCAGGAGCTCCATGCACCCCTCTACTCTACGACCGTCGTCTATTACGACAATGTCAGTGCTGTCTACATGACTGTCAACCCGGTTAATCATCGACACACCAAGCACATCGAGATCAATATCCATTTTGTCCATGATAAGATCGTATTAGGACAATTTTAGGTGCTCTATGTACCATCGGCGTACCAATTCACCGATATAATGACTAATGGCCTGTCCACGTCCTTGTTTACCAGTTTTTGGTCCAGTCTCTATGTCCGTTCTTCTCCCGCTGTGACTATGAGGGATGTTAGACCACTGGTCTGATTTGTATATATATATAGACCCGATCCCTTTATACTCTCGGGTATTATTCACTATATATATTTCTACTCGTTCTTTGATAAACAAATTAATCTGCTCTATTGTTAGTGTACTGGACTGGAGTACTACTACTCTCTTATTTCTCTATTTACTTTCAAGAAAATAATGGTTGGTTCCTGTGCTACTATAATCGATTCTCTGGGAATAGTTCAGAAATCGGTTTCCTGTTCCTGTAATGCCAGTCTTGTTTCATATAATTTATTCCTGTAATGTCATTTTCTCATCTATGCAGTTGAGTAGTGTGTGCATTTTGAGCAGTTGATGCTGTTGTTAATTCATTTTTGTCAGCTCAGAAAAGGTTGTGTGATTTCCCTGCGCACTGCTGGTACACTCCTGAGCTGACCTTGGAGCCATGGCCATTGGAGCCTACAGTCCAAGTCCATGGGCTTAAAATGGTTTAAGTCCACTTGACCGAAATGGTTTGGTTTGGGCAGAAATATCTAATGGACTGGATTGGTTTGGAGAGTAGAGGTGGAGAAGTGGAGTGGGTAGGTTGGGTGTGCTGATTGCTAGGAAAATGGTCTGGGGTGGTTTTGGACAGCGTTCTGATGGCCACATACGCCACCAATAATCAGTCTCGTCATCGCAAAACGCATTCTTGTTCGCGCGGAGAGAGTCCATTTATGGCGCAGGGAGGATCAGCTAATCACTGCCAGTTCGGGCAGGGGGAAGGGAGGCTTGTACGGCACTCATTGGCATGGAGTGTGCTTGCGACCAACATATCCATCGATCGATCCATTTCGTTCTCGCGTAACGCCGCCGCCCGTCGATCGGCCGCACCGCACGCACGCCACCCGCCGTGGGAATTCGGAAGGCTCGACGCTTCTCGCTTGATTCCAGTCGTTTTCACGCCGCGTGCACGTTTTCCTCTGGCCCTTGTGTCTGCATGTGTAAGTGCGTGAGACTGGTCCAAATTAACGAGAGCAAGCCGCAAGCGTACGAGCCGCGTGAACTCATTCATGCATGCACCTCGGTCGGATCGGCTCCGTCCGTCGTCCTCTGGTGATGTTGTGTTTCAACTGGCCAATCCGTGCACCTGGAACGCGTGTGTCCATGAAAGGTGCGTCAGCTGAATCGCCCGATTGGGTAGGCACCCTTCTTCCAGGTACTGTAGTACTTATATGTAAGGGGGACGTTTCCATTGGCACCTAATTTTGGGTGCTCCGAAAGTGATTGAAACACATCAAAATGTTATGGTGTGTTTCACCAACCACCATTAGTTTGTTCCTTTTATATACTGTGTTACGATTTTTTGTTAAGAGTAAATAGATACTGTGTTATATTCAAGCAAGTTTTTAAGGTAATCTAGAATTATTGGTTCGTTTCGATGCATAAGATGGGATCATAAAATTTTCCTTTACCTGAAAAAATAAAATTAAGTTTGACAACCCTAAACGTCAAAAGGCGCCATATCACAAGATTTAACATCAAATTTATAAAAGAAATATATTGTTATGATAGCTTTTTTAAAAATATATGTATTTGCCATAAAAAATATATGTAGTCCTGCAAAATGCACTAAAAATGTAAGATTTTGCAAAAAGTAATTATGTAGGGCTATGTGGTTCGTGTACTAATAAGGTTGCCTAATATAAGTTTCATAAAAACATCTCTAAAGTTATACGAACATAATTGGAGCTGCATTATGATTAACAAAGAATAATCATGTCATACTTTTTAAAAGTCAAATGACATATGCTAGAAAAAAAGATAATCTTAAAACAAGTGTAGCAATGATATTTGAATAGATGAAATCTAATTTAGTATAAGTTAAAGTGTGGCGAAGCTAAGGTAATGTGTGGCTATGATCCAAATTAATAGATCATGCATAGCTCATGGTTTCCACAAATTTCAAACTAGTACATAACTTGTGAAACGAAAAAGGCTTTCTTTTTTTTTGCATTTTTTCCGTTTTGCCTCAAATTGTATATGCAATTTACGGTTGTAATTTTGATGGGGGTGGTAGATGGCAACTTAAATTGTGTTATCAATTTTTTTTTGAAATTTTAATAACTATTTGAATAGCTTAAATTGGGTCAGGAATACCCAAATTGTAGTGCTAATATAATGTTGCACTAGAAAGTCCTCGATACATTTATACGTACTTGTAGAGCTACCATTTGGTGACAAAAGGATAATGAGCTCCCTTCCTCCGTCCAAAATAGGTCAATCTATTGTGCGATTCTATCTTTTTCAATTGAGAAACTCCCAACCAAGCCCATCTTTGTTCAAATCAATCCGCATCAAGAGAAAAAACACCAGTGATATGATGGTGAAGTTATCATTATATGACTTTATACAAGAGTTTTTAAGTTTTGATGAAAAAAGATATTCTATACATTACTTAGAATTTAGTAATACTAAATTTGTCACTGATCTCCTTTTTAGCGTGTGTTAGAGGGGTATTTAAGTGTGGTGCATGTGTATGTGTATATATGCACCTTCTGCGTAATAAAAAAAAGGAAACAACCTAGGAAGAATTATAAGCTTTAAATACTAATTACCAAAAAAATGGACTTGTTGCAAGCGATGATTTTTTAAAATGGAGTACTATCTCAATATTCGCTGTTGGGCCTTAATCAGGGAACGTATAGCTTTCAGTTGCGTAGCCTCCACGTACTTTAGGCTCCGCTAGCTAGTTTGCTTTCTGCTCTCAACTTGACTCTTGGATCCTCCTAAATGCAATAGGGAATAACTAAGCCAAGGCCACTGCATCACCCGATCCTAAACGCAGAGAGGGTAAAACTGTACTGACATATTCGTCCACAAGCATCTGCGTTCCTTTATCAGCTCAGGTACAGCCAAGGGTATATGTCAACAGTAGCGAACTATCAATGGACGAATCGAGTGGGTCAGCGAGATACCGGACGCGGACGACTAACCAACGAACCAACCATCTGGCTAGCCGGACCCGGACGCGACTCTCGACCATTCAAATCTCGCTGCTTTTCGCCATCAATAGGCAGTGGCCGCAACCGCATCGGCGTCTCTCCCACACGACGCACCTGCACCCAAAACTTCTTGGGGCAGGTGGTTGCACGTCTCCCAACCCCAATTCCTCCGCGCAAACCTCAAGCTAAAAATCAACCAAACCAACACGGTTAGGCACAACTAATCTAGTACTTCTTCCTAAATAAGTTTATTTCTAACACTGAAAATATAAATTAGTAAAAAACTAAAATAACGTTTATGTCCCTCACTAAATTAGTGCTAGTTGAGGATGAAAAAATGGTTGGAGTTAAAATAGAAAGAAATTTAAATAAAATATGGTTATAGGAAAAAAAAAGTAAGTTAGAATTACACTTTCTTTTTTATAAGACAAAAGCAGTAGTCTATAAGTATACTTATTATAGGACAAAGACAGTAAATCTACGCCTAATTAAAATTTTTAAACCTATCGTTCGCATTGCATCTGATTGCGACCCGGGCTTGCAGTACGATCCATGGGCCCCACCTGTCAGAGGCTGTAACCTGTAGGGCGTAGTAGCCTCCTAAATCCTAATTACGGCTCACGCCTGGCACGTGATGGAAAAGGACGCCGCCGAAAAGGTTAAAAAGTGGGCGCGCGGTCGAAACGGCACGCGGGAAAGTAATTAAAACGGCTGCCAGCTCGGAGGAGGGGGTTTAACGAACTTGATACCACATTGCTGGTCTGTGTAAAGTTACAGCACCTATTATTATTGCGATTATCACTGCCACTAATCGCGCTGTTACTGCAGCGCCAGCTGCAGGGTGAGCTCGAGCCGCCGTGGTAGTCGTCGTGGCCGCGCGGGTCGGCGGTGGCGGCCGCGAGCTCGCCGCCTCCGGGGATGACGACGTCCGGCACAGCTTCGTCGACTCCGTCGACGACGCTGGTGGTGGTGTCGGGATGTGGCGACGGCGTGGTGTCGTGGCCGTTGGTGCGGCCGCAGACGGCGATCCAATCGTCCAAGCTCCAGGTCCAGTCGGGCGCGACGGACGCGCCGGCGGATAATGCGCGGAGGCGGTTGGCGGGGTCGAGCGCCACCGTCGTGTCGGAGTCCGTCAAGGTGTCCTCCCACATGCACTGCTCGAGGATGCTCTTGGGGGAAATACGCTGCTTGATTTGTGTGGCTTTGGAGGTGGAATTGGATGCCACGGAGGCGACGAACGGGTGCTCGAGCAGCTGCTCTGCCGTCCACCGCTTGGCTGGATCTCTGATCAAACATCTTGTCAGGAAGTCCTTCCCTTCGGCGGAGAACCACGCGGGGGACTCCGGGACGTCGCCGGAGTGCGCAACGTGGTAGAGCGCGGCGACGGGGTTAGCGAACCTCGGCCACGGAGCACCACCGGTGGCCATCTCGATGACCGTGCACCCGAGCGCCCAGATGTCCGCGGCCGTCCCCTGCGCCTCGCCGCGCGCGGCCTCCGGCGCCAGGAACATCGGCGTGCCCCTGATTGTCACGCCGCCGGCATTGCCGTCCTCGACCGCCGTCCAGCGCGCACACCCGAAGTCGGCGAGCATCGCGCGCCCGTCGGCGCCGACAAGCACGTTCCGGCCCTTGACATCGCAATGCGCGATCCCGGCTCCGTGGACATACGCCAGCCCGCGCAGGACATCGCCCACCCGCGACCGAATCAGGGGCTCCTCGCACCGGCTGCCGCACCGCTTGATCTCATCGGCCAGCGACCCGCCGGGCGCATACTCCAAGAACAGATCATAGCACACCCCACAGCTCCCGTCCACCGCCTCCGACACGTCGGAGCCGACGCACGGCAGGACGAATGGCGAGCTCAGAGCAGAGAGCATGCTCTGCTCGCGCCGGAGCACGGCGGCGCGCGCCACGTCCACGGACTTCACCGCGAACACGTCGCCCGTCCGGCGGTCCGTGGCGATCGACACCGTCGCCGTCGCGCCACGGCCGATGACGGGACCCCGCTGCCACTCCCGGATCGCGCCCATTCCTGCGCTCGGAGAAAGCGCAATAGGGGGTGAGCTGAAAGCTTCCACTTCCACTCCTCCTTGTTGTCCTTGTTGTGTGCTTTCTTCTTGTTGTTGTCGTTGTTGTTGGTAGCGTAGAAGAGGCAGCTGCAGCTGGACATGTGGAGTACGTGTTTGTGTTTCTGCATATATAGGAGGGGGGAGGGAGGTGATGCTTTGGCATGGGAATATGGTTAAGTGTAGGCTGTTTAACCAAAGCAACAAGGCAAAGAAAAGGGTGACAGAGTCCAAGCTGGCACAGGGGGATTCTCCACTTGGCCACACATGAGTAGTGGAGGCAGGTTTCGGGGAGATGGCAGGAGAAAGGGAGGGGAACTACCTAACAAAAAATTAGGATTTGAGGAGGAATAATTTTCTCTATCTTTTTTTTTAGAAAAAATGGTAGCTAGAAGGGGACACTTGTTCATGTTGTCTTGTGGTTTTGCCAAGCTCATGTGGCCGGAAATGCCTTTCGTTTTTAATTGGTGGGTTACGTATTCTGGTGGGGTTGGGTACCAGTATAGAATTGTAGATAGTTGAAAACGGATAGGGTAAGGGATATTGGATATATGTCGCAATTCCTAAACTAAATCTGGTGTGGTATTAATAGTCCAAACTTAGGTTCATTTTGTGAAGTTATCAGGGTACAACATGGAAGAGGTTAGTTGAAGTAGTTAAGTGTGTTTTGCAATCATTATGACCACTATAGCTTTAATCTGGTGTTTCTCTCGGACAGACCTTTCCGATTGATTTCAGCAACCTAGCTATTGGACTAGTGTCGTTCTACCTTTAGCTTTGAGCCCAAGAATCGCCATGATTATATTATGTTGAAGGCAATTTAGGCAGTTACTTATATCTTCCTCCTTCGGTTTCTTGATACTGATATTAACACTTAATTTTGTTGCTGCTACAAAATACTACCCTGTATAAGAGATTCTGATTATATTTCTGGACAAAAATCCCTTATATTTTAATACAGAGATAGTCAAAAATAAATAAATAAATAAGAGATGGCATCTCTCTTTATATACGCAGAGATTCACTTTGGGAATCATGTAGTAATTAATCATTTAATGTCTGATTAAAAGTAAGTCAGCTATCTTTATAAGAAAAAAAAAATCTGTGATGCAGTTTGCATGATAACTTGGGCACCCTAATTCCCAATATATCAAGTGGCATTATACTTGGAATGGGCACCCTAACAAATAGTGCTTTCCCAATAAAAAAAAGACATTCATAGAGCCACTCACCCCTTAATTTCACAGGTGAATAAAAGTACAAAACACTACTTTCTATTTATGATGGTAGGGGATTACAAAGTCCATGTAAATATAATACCATTAACAACAGCTACTAAACGCCGCCCATAAAAATTGTTTCATTTTACCCAAATATCTTCCTTTACCAGCTGCCCATAATAACACTATGTAGGTGGTTTTCTTGAGACGCCGGTTAGAACAATATGTATATTTACATGGGTGATACTTTGTAGACGAATGTCTGTGTAAACTACATTTTTTAGATGGCATGCTCTTAAATGTTCGCATGTAGCACTGTCATTTTGTCTTTCTCGTGCCATTAATTCAAAGCCTTTAACTACATCCACTATTATTAATTTTTGCATGGACTCAAGTCACTTCCTCATCAAAAGACGAACTACTATACACTGATCACATCCACCACTACCATGCCATGCCTCCTTAGCTCCCACAGCGTCTCTATTTTCTAATAAATAGAGGGCAATAGGGGTTTTCTCGCTACCCTCTTTTGTAATGGCAAACTCACCATGGCAACCATAGTACATCGCCACCAGCAAGGAGGAAGAGAAGAACATCTCAACCAGCTCCTCTGGTGACACCTCCTTATCATCACTATCATGACCACTAAACAAAATGCCTGATAATGAAGTGGACAAAGACTTTGAGCAATAGTATAGGTCCCCGCTAAAGAAGGGCTCTAGCTTCAACAACGACAATGATAAGAGCAATGATGATGTTGATGACAAGAAAGGTTGATGAGGACATCAACACTATCGATACATCCACTCATAGTCTAATTATCCGCACTCGTGCACGTCAACTTAACTATCAGGTGAGTTCATTCTTGAGTTTATGTTCCTCTTCTTTATACTTTGGAGACGCTTGCACTCTTGTTTTACTCAAGAACGATAGAGAGGATCCAACGGGGAGAAGATTAGCGTGGGATGGATTCAAACTGCAGGATAGTACCAAATTCTAACGGCCACCATGACTTCATGCGAACTCCGATTTGGGCTTGCAAGTACTTAATGTAAAGGTTATCAAGTCTACTTTCAAATAGATCTGGCGCCATGTCAATATCTATTCTGGAGCGGCCGCAATTGTTATTTTTCTACCGAGTGTTTTTCTATCCATGGTGCTGCGTCACCTCTTTAGGGGCCCATTAGGGATGCGTCCTAGGGTTGAGCATGACCATAGCACCTCTGTGGTCATTTCCCCCTCTTCTTAAACCTTTAGCCACCGCCAAGAACAATGGATTTTATTGATTAGAGTTAGCGTCTTGCTACTTACATATAGTGCGCGTGTCGGCTAGACCGCCAGTCTGTTTGTCTCCGGAACCCCGCCGTATTGTGAATTCAGAGTGAATCTTTCGACTCAATATCTAGCAAATTCAATACTTGTTTTACTTGTTCTTGCTTGTTCTTCGATTGCTTGCAGGACGAGTGCCCTAGTGGCTGGGTTGTCGTGCACCGCAAGTTCATGTCGACCATCGGAGACGGTGTATCGGTTGCTAAGGCGTATCGTCCTTAGATGGTTGTAGTCAAGCCATGAACATCGCCTCCATCTCCGAATTGAGTTATCCTCCACCTCTCATTGAAAGATCGGGACTAAACCCTAGCGGGTTCTTATCAAAGGTGGTGAAGGCAAGCGAGAAGGAAGACGTGAAGCATAGTGGCAGTAGTAGCCTATGTGGCCATGACACTAGAGGCAGGCCCAACATGGCCATGGTGCCAGAGGGGACCCTAGCATGATCGAGGCATAGGGGATGGGCTATAGCATGGCCGTGGCATAGGGCCAGGCCACCAGTGGGTGTAGAGGAGGCTCTAGCAAAAGCAGAGCCTTCAGAGAAGGCGCAGGACCAACCCCTAGTGCTGGATCCCAAACGAGGCTAGCCACAATGGTCGGACACCGTCACCCAACACCTACTTCAACATATGGTCGGACTCCATGACGATAGTGAGCCGGCATAAAAGAGTTCTTGCCGCAACTAGTTTCGCTTTTTTATCCTAGAGTATGTCAAATGGGTTGTGGTATAATATTTTGTTTAGGAAAATACTTTTGCTTTGTAATATAGCACTAGGTAGTATAGACTAGAGTAGAGTATGTTAAGTGTGTACAGTTAGAATATTTTGTGGAAATTAATATGCGTTATATATTTCATCTCGTACAGTATCTTATGTTGTTTATATTAGAAATATGAATTCTCACTATCAAGAGGACACATATAAATACTGCTTCTCAGTGACATGTGGTCCCAAAAATTTTCTAGACAACTCATATAAGCAACTGCTCTCGAAGATAATTTTCGTATTATTCAAAAAATATAGAACACTCTTATGAAGGCCGATGGAGGTTTAAAAATTTTCACAGTGATCCTTACTACATTTCCGATAGTTTTGATATACCAAACATATGAAACTACTCAATTTTATACAGATTCTCACTAATGTCATAATATCTAAGAATCTAAGGTCAAATGATATGCAACGTAACAAATAGTAAGCAACTCTTGTAAGATTGAATATACTTAAGCAAACTAAAGCCACTTACTACCATATAACTATATAGATATGTTATTTACCTTGATCGGAGTCCGTATGAATTTTCAATGAATTTACATTTTTTTTGAATTTATTATCATGGGTGACGCGTGATTACAACCACCTGCGAAAACGATTTTAACAAGATGCTTGTTGTTTAGCCTGCCCATACAAATATTTTAAACTGCAGATAGTGTTTTCGCCGGTGGTGCAACCTCATAACCACCTACAAAAATGGCTTTGATGGAAGGTTTGCTTGTGTCAATAATTGAGTAAATCATTTTAGATATGTAAATAGACCAAAGTGGTTTATAGCTCTTCGTCCTAGGGTGGTATTGGACTATTATTCTGTCTAAAATCATCAGTACTAACACTGCACTCTAGATATATTATTTACCTCAATTAGAGTCCATATGAATTCTCTATGAATTTTTAAAATTTTTGGAAATTATTATTGCAGGTAGCTTGTGTGTACAACCGCTTAAAAATGGTTTTTATAGGCAGCATGTTATTTTTTCCATTCATATAAGTATTTCCAACTATTGAAAGTGTTTAGGTAGGCAGCTGTTAGATACACCCACTAACGAAACATTTTTTGCGGGTGGTTTTCTTATTACACTGCCTGTGTAAATCATTTAGATATAATAAATAGGCTAAATTAGTTGACAGCTCTAAGTCATGATGTAGTATTCTATCCAAAATTGCTAGCTCCTCCACTACAGTCACCATTGCCCGCTAGTTCCACCAGCACTGTTGTTGTTGCCTGATAGATTTACACTCCTCCTGCTCTTTTTGTACACCTCCTTGACTTGCACTATGATAAAGGTGGACCTAACCACATCGAGTTGAGTGTTGTATCATGCATTGTCTCCCTCATCATTGGAACACCACATCTAGGTACACCATCCCAATTACTACTATCATTGGAGTTTCTCACTAGCTTATAATAGCTGCTTAAGAAGCTTAAAGCAAGTTTGCTATTTGCTCTTTAGGGTTTCAATAGAACTACTTGGTTTCTAGCCTACGGTTTAGGGTTTCGGCTAGCAATATGTAGGGTGGTAATAGATCTACTCCATTTCTTGCCTAGGGTTTAGAGTTTCAACGTGCAATAGTTTGTAGACAATGTTAGTTGATTATTTTGTTAAAATATCACATAGTGCCAAGTCAATGAAATTTCGATGTGGCTTAGACGGTTTTGTGCCTATAATAACTGACTAAGACATTGTGATATGTCGTTGACCTAGAAATGTGTCACTTTTTTGATAATGTACAATAGGTTTCGCATAGAAAGTTGCTTGTTAACAGTATGTGAGATTGTATACAATGTGAGTGTATTATTTTATCAAATTATCATGTAATGGTGGGTCAGTGACATCTCCGTGTGGTTTAGACGGTATAGAGCCTACACTAACCGACTAAGACATGTGGAGATGTTATTGATCTAGAATTGTGTTATTTTTTGACAGTGTTAGTTTAGTAATTTGTTAAATTATCATATATTGTAGAGTATAATACACTAAAAAAATGTTCATTATCTATTTTTTTTGCTTGATTCACAGAATGGCCGCTCCTATATAAATCCACCCATCCAGTATCATACTTCATGATGAACACCGGTGACCTCCGCCCCTAGACACAAGATGCCCAATGTAAGTGTCAAATATGAATCAAATTATAAACAAATATCAAATTAAGAATTGTTTTATAATGCATGGTTTGTATTATGTCTCTTATAGTGTGTTGATCTTCTACGATAGTTGAGACATGTATGCAGCAAAGCATATATTAGTTATCCTAGGTGCCGAATAGAAATTACCGATGATGATACATACAAGATATATATTACCATTAATCAGTATCAAGATAGTAATACCCTAATTGGTGTGCATGCCATGGGTAGACTGTGGCCATCAAGATATATATGCTTGGTAGATGCTATCAGGAATGCAATCAACCAACTTAAGGCATAAATTGATTTCCTCTTTTCTAACATTAGTTATTTCAAATTACAATGGCTTGAAGATTATGATGATTCGTCATTTATGCCTCTCAGACTTTCTAATTCCCATCCGATTGAAGTGGTAGAAGATTATTCTCGTAATTTTTAGTTACATTCTTTCTAATTGTATTGATACTAATAATTATTATAATTATCTTGTGTGTAGGGTGAAGCTCTTAAGATGTAGGGTGAAGCTATTAAAGATGCTAATAGAAGTTAGCCTGCAGCACATCTTACTTAAGATGGTAAATAATCTTAGGTATATATTCACTCAACCTAAGCGCTATTTCAAGCACCAATCATATATCTTACACATGTATTAATTGTTGTTATGTATCTATGTAGAGTTGACATCATAGTAATTAGACTTTGTATCTTATGCAAACTAAGGGTGGAGAGTAAATTAGTATAGCTAAAAACTGTATATGTCATTATGTATTTTGCTTCAAAGTGATGATGTGAACCATATGTATGATTAAATTAATTAACAGTACTACCTCTCTATCTATATAAATATTCAGTAAAAATGAATTTGGCTGTAAATATATAATATGCTAATGTGATCTAAACTGATAAGAAATATGCTAATGTTTAGTATGGGATGTATTGCTATATATCAACTAGATTTTTCTTTTGCTGCAATACAATAATACAGGCAGTTTATAGATTAGATCCATATGTGAAAAGAGTTTTTGTAGGTATATTTTCTCAGTAAAGTCCTATAAAAAAGTATTTCATAAGTGTAGACTAAAGATACTGATATGCGTAAATATATTTTTCCGAGCGGTTCTTGATACAGTTATATAAAAACTGATTCTTGTAGCCACATGGCTAGAGGTGGGTAAAAAAAATGTCCGTGTAAACGGATTATGCGTAGTGTGGATAAATATTTTTAAGTAGTTGTGTCTTTTCATCTTAATATTTTTCTAAACCTAATAAGTGTCTACCTCTGTTGTCAATAAACAAAGAAGTTTCTCGCTCTTCGCATTTATTGTACGTAACAATCCTAGAATGGGTACAGCTTAACCTAACAACACAGTTGGGGCAGACCAGCATTGTGCTTGCAGATCTGGTTTTTACAACTCCAGCATCAAGCGCACCGGATTGAGATTTTCTTGTGTCCTTGCAAAATAATTATTATATAACAACAAATAGATCAAAAATGCCAACTTGGGATTAAATTGATGGTTCTACTTAACTAACCCCCCAGATGATTAATCACGAGTTCAGATTTTAATCACACCGTTAAGTGCTAATTTAAATTGTTCTCCTGCATCGTGTGTGACAGATGCTTGTCTTTTATATATGTTTATTTCTTGACGCAATTTGCTTGAGATCTGTTGCTAATTAGGTGGTTAGAGAATTTATCCTGTTCTGCGATGGGAAGGACCTTGAGAGTGATCTTCCACGAGATATTTAGCGGCTAACAGAATCCCTTCTTGGCTCATTATCCCGCATTTGTTTTAGACAAGCTGCACGCTTAGCTGTGATGTCTATAATTTTTTTTTTAATTTTGGGGATACTTTTGATGGCGCCTTGGCACAGAAGAGAAGAGATAAGGGATCCGGAAGAAAAGATACAGGAGATAAAAGCAAGTATGGTGTGCAAGTAAAGATCCAAAAAGTGTATATTCCGTTTGGACTAATTGTGATGTAGATGACAATTATTTTTGTTACTTTTGCATAAATAGCCTCTAAGTAATATGTAACCTTTTAGACCACGCTTATGACCCCATGGGAACAAGAATTTCATTACAAAGTGTTCAATAAACTCTAGTATAGTAAAAAAATTATGCCGGATCAACAAGCTTTCAAATTATAACAGCTTTGCAAGAATTTCAGAGGAATCTGTTACCACTTACCAAGTTAAAACTCTTGTATTCCAACTTTGATTCCACCTTTCGATTTTGACGGGAGAGATTAAATGATGGATCTAAAGAGAACCATCAGGCCTTCTTCAGTGGGGTGAAAAAACCAACTCATAGAATGAGCTGTCAGCAGTGTATGAGTCGACTCCTAGCCACCGGAGAAAATAAATTCATGTAGTGCAAAGAATCGAATCTCAAATATGAGTTGATGCATACAACATTAAATATTATATTTGAACAGTGTCTCTTCCAGGTCATTGCGCAAGCTGCTCAGGTGGGGGAGAACGAAGATTTTTTTTAAAATTTTTGATGGCCCCACATGATGGATCCTCGCCACCGGAGATCGACGAGTCGGCTCGAACCATTCTTACATGGCCTAAATGAATCGGTTCCTACACAGATGCCCTTCTCTGACCATGATCACTGCTGATCAATACCCACACTTAGGGGCTGGCTAGCTAGCTAAGCAACCCTAAAGACAAAATTCCGCATCGACCAGCTGAACAGTGACCGGCAAGCATAAATGTAGCAGATGCAGTACTACTGCAAGGCGGTAGCTAGGGTGGTGGTGGCCACAACAACCGTTTTTCTCCTGCAAAGATAGTTGTGCGGTGACAGCAACCGCTTCCACGCTCGTGTGGCCTCAGCTAATTGGGGAGGAGAGGACGGGAGAGGACGGATGTACGCAACGCAATGGGATAAGACGTTTTTTTACATTTTAAATCTTTTTAAAAATATATTTTATAAATACATTCTTAATAAACTATTAAAAAATAGACTGTCAATATAATTGGCTCGGTGTTACTCTAAAATGATGCCAATCAAATTGGTGCGATGATTAGAATGTAGGCGCGGCGTCGAGCTATAGGGTCGGTGCTAGCATTATTGGTGTTGACTCCGTTCCTTATCTCGACCCACTTCTTTTCTCCATTTCCTAATTTCTTTTTTAGTCTTTTTCGTAAGTCTGAGCTTACAACCACCCATACATCTCTCCTCCTATATCTAATCCTGTCAAATCTACTTGATTTAGAACTGATTTTCGTTAGATTTTTGTAAAATCGTGAGCAAGGTATTTATATGATGGACTCACTCTAAAATAGGCATTAAGAGGGGTGAATGATTATAATAGTAGATCCGTAATACCGATTGAGCTACAGAATAAATAAGACAAAATTAGTAAACAAACCCAATTTGAATTAACTCAATTGGACTTCTAGTTGCTCTAAGCGATGAGGAGGAAGAGGAGATGGCGGAGGATGAGGATGACGATGAATACACTGTGTATGGCACCGAAGAAATTGGCTTTTCTCAATTATTCGATATGCTGCGACCCTTGTAGTCTACTAAAACATACAACACTCATCATACATATTAGAAACCCAAACATTTGTTATATTATGTTTTAAATAGGCATACTTTTCTATCCTTTGATAGCCATCAATATTTGTGACCGAAACTATTGTACGTCAACGAAGTAGAAGGCGAAGAAAGACAATTTTTAAAGAAGATGGAAATGCAAATGTGATATACTAGTTAAGTAATTATATGGACTATGTGTGTATATGATTATAGTTATGCATATTCTATTATGTTGTGATATTTATTCTATATTACGATGAATTTGTCGAAACATTAGTTTTTAATATCACTATGTTGTGATGAGTCTATCAAAATAATTTATGTTATTATTAATATGCTATAAGAAATAAATAATTGAATATCGAATAGTATGCTAAGAGACAGGATGGTGCTCTCGACACAATCATTCTTGCGCCAAGCCCACAGGTCGGCGATAGCATCATTGGTGCCGACCTCCAAAAGAACAGCGCCAATGACTGTAGCTCCATCCTGTTATACACGGCAGAAATAGTCTAATTTTTAAAAACCTTTTTTAAATCTATTTATAAAATATGTTTTAAAAAATGAGGAGAGAAGGCGGCCCACTTGGGCGTCTTCTGCCCACTGACACCGTTAGAAATATGCCCTGTGCGGCTGCCGCTCTGTCGAGTGTCGAGTCGTTATTCGGCTGCAGTTCTGACCAGTCACCTGACCAGTACTTGTAGCTGCTGCTGTTGTGGCAGAGATCCCTGTCTGTAACGTTGGGTTTGGTGCCACGAAGTGGTTGCTGTTGGGAGTTCGACAGCGAGATGGTCGAAGTGGCAGTGTTGTGTCACTGCTTGTGTCTGCTCTTTTTGTGGAGATCTGTGAGTTCATCTGGATCTGTTCATTTTAGTTACAGTGTAGGTAAGCTAACAAATATTGTTGTTTTTTTGCCCATATATGTGATCGAGATGGCTTGTGAAGTTGAGGAGAAGATCAAGCATATGTTTTTTACCGAAAAGGGGATAGAACGCTGCTCCAAATTAAAACCTGTTCTTTACCCTTTTCTTCTTTTGTTTTCTTTCGAATTATGAATGAAATCGTCCAGAATATCAGCTTATACACAGCCTTTTGCTTTTTCTTCTTGTCGTGATGACTGAAAGTCCGAATCTGGTCTTTGATTCTGTTACTCTTAAGTCTGAATCTGGTCCTCCCTTTTCTGAGCTATGTAGTTAAGAGAATCTTTACCGGTTCTAACATTTCTGGCCAAATATTTTGTTATGAACCTATACGGCATGTGATTTGTACAGATCAAACTTCCCTCATCCACACAACAAAAGAAACTATTAATATTCTGAAAATGACCAATTTAATTTAACAGTGTAAGATAAGCAGGTATGAAAGTACAGATGTTGCAATTTCTTGAGGCATATAACTATGCAAGTCGCGCAGTAGTTACTACTGGTGCATTATGTATAATATGAGATACTATCTGTTTATTAATGTGGTCTGCTTCTTTGCCCTAAACTAAGATGTGTATCTAAGTCAAATAAAACGAATTAGTCATGTGCATCTTGTACTAATTAGTAAATTGGTGGATGAGATATCATCAGTATGTATCACACTCAAGCGGATCCGCATTTGTTCAGAGAAAACATTGCTATCGCTATTCAGTTTACAGTACAAGACTTCCCCCATATACACATATATATCCTCACATTTTTGCAGTATAAAAAAATGGTTACTAAAAAAACATTTTTACAACCACCTCTCATTTTTACACAGGCAGCATAAATAAAATCTTCCTGAAAAAATAACTTGGATCACTGACTGCCAGTGAAAATCTATTATTTTTTAGATGATGTATTAAAAGAAAATATAAAGGTGGCCTTCTTGAGACATCACCGGTAAAAACCCAATTTATACCGCTAAAATTTTTAGAGGACCACCTATAAAAATATAAACACTGTGCAAAAAATCCACGTCCATCCACTCCCGTCTCCTCTCTCTTCCTCCACTCCCATCTCCATACCTCCTCGACAATCTTTCTCCTCCCCATATAAAAAATTCTCTCCCTCTATCTCCACTCCATCTCCTCTCTCCCTCACCCTCTCAACAAACTCTCCTCCCTCTACCTCTACTCCCATCTCCTCTCTCCCACACCCTCTCAACAAACTCTCCTCCTCTGCTCTGCCCGCCATTGCACGGCCACCGACTACACCCACAACTGGCCAACCTTAGGAGGGCGCATCAGAAGCTTACTGGATGCAACAGTGATCGTATGTGATGGCAACCTTGATGGCAACAATGGCTATGATCGAGCTCGGATGAGGCGGAGAGGTGGATCTGCCTACGACGGCCCTAAGATAGACTAATCCATTGCTAACGAGCTTAGGAGAGGTGAATCTACCATCATCAAGCTTGGTTGAGGTGGAGCTGCTGGCACTAGTTTCAATGACTAGGGCCAAGGCGACGGTGATGACTAGGCCTCAAGACTGCCACATATGGCTATGGATGGCCTTGGTACCTTTAGATCTAGCGACGATGGTGATGATGGCAACGATGATAGTGGTGAGGGCTTTGGCTTCAATAGCGATGACGACCGTGGTGAGGTCTGTCTCGGTGATGGCGACGATGACTGCATCTTGGTGCTAGCAATGACGAAAGATGGTGAGCTCATTTGATTGCTTTTGCTCTGAAATTGAGCTGGTCATCGGATAGTTTTTCCTCCTATCTGTGTGAAATAGAGCTGAAAAATTGATTTTGGTTTGGATTCAGTTTTGCATGCACGATTTCAAGGGTGAATTTTAGGATTGGCCGAGGATTTTAGCAGCTAGCGGAGGTTTTTTTAGCTCCAAAAATTATTTTTTAGATGAATGGTGTAATATAGCCGACTATAAAAATCTATTTTCGCAAGCGGTTGACCTGCCTGAAAGTGCTCTATTTTCACTGTCCTTTAGTCATAGGAGTGGTGGCCGGACACATGCAAAAATCTAGTTTGGCTGCTTGTGATTACCCTTTTTTAAGTAATGAGTTATTCCTGGCATCCGCATTGCAAGTATTTCAGCCAAAAATTACATATACATGTGGAAGTCATAGTTCTGTTACTTTGTTAGTGTATAATAAACGAATATATAATCAAGGTAGAATAAGCAGCAATCATTTTCTTAATTGAGGCCCAGAATTTTGTTGCGAAAAATCCAAAATCCATATGTCCATGGACTGAAGGACAAATTGATCCATTTTGGAGGTGTCTTATATGGAGAAGCCACTTTCTGTTTTCATCTGCCAGGGAGTGACTCCAGAAAAATGCAAGATTTTCTGCTTGGTTGCTGGTTAAAGAAATTATTAAGGTGTTTTGAAGGAAAAAAATAAGTAATTATTAATACATGATTTCACAATATGATGAAACTATAGATTAAAGGATACCATACTTCCATTTATTTTGTTCTGTTTCATTTTAGATTAGTATGTTCTTGCCTAAGTTCATTTGACCTCTTCAAATGTAATGTTTGTCTTATAAAACATTATACCCTCTTAGCTCTAAAAGCCGTTTAATCTACCCTCTTACTATAAATTGGAGTGGTTCTCATCTATGTGGCCCACTTGTCAACTCTCCTCTTTTTCCTCCTCTTCCCTCCCATCTCTCCCCAAGTTGCTTTTCACTCTGTCATGGTGGAGCTAGAGCTTTAGCTGATCTATGCAGAACTCATAGAGGAGGAGGCAGTGGATCTTGTCAAGATGAAGCTTGAGAATAAGCCTACACGTGAAGAATATGACAGTGAAGCTAGATCTAGGTAGTTATCAAGGCGACAAAGCTCTAGGACACAAAGCTCGTGGAGCAAGAGCTTTGTGGGAGGGTGGATAGGGGACAGTGGTGGCGGGGTGGAACCAAAGTTTGGGGAAGGGACCATAGTGGTGAGCATGGTGCATCCACTGCACAAGTGGCAGCTTTCATCCATCTTGGCTTCACCAACCAACTCTTGGGAGAGCTTGCCCTCTTTGGGAGAGTTGGGAGAAGACAAGTAGGTGGCATAGGGATATCTGCTAGCCATCTCCCCCTCCACCACTCTGGATCCACCCTCTCTCTCATCCTTTAGCCTCGTCCATGATTGTTGTGTGATCTCCACCCGTGCGGTGGCAGCATGAGACAGACAAGGAGCTTAGAGCAGCATGGGTGGATGTGGTTATCAGGAGGTTAGGGAGGACAAGCGTGGGCAAGATTATCAAGGCAAGTCACCAAGCTTGTTAAGGCATGAGATCAAGGTCAAGGTCAACCTCCACCTCCGTTGTGCCCGAGAGAGAGGGGCAACTTAGGGAGAGAGAATGGAGGAAGAAGAGGAGAGATTACATATGGGTCCTCTCTTTTTTTTTACTTTTTGGCTGATTGGACTATTACATCAATTCCATGTAGATAAAAATCATTCCAGTTTAGGATCAAAGGTGTCATATAAGGGGGTGAATAGGATTTCTAAGAAACTTAGCTAAATTTAAACATAAATGCGAAAGATAAAACTAGCTTAGGCTCAAAAGCTTGAGTGGCCCATGTTTTGCAACCTAGTTGAAGTCCTAACAATTCTAGAACAAGCTAAGTATAGAAAGAAATAAGAATTGAAAGTAAATAACGGAGAGAAAGATAGGAATGCAAACACAAAGATGCGATGAGCTTTTTCTTGAGGTATTGGAGATTTGGTAATCTCCAATAGTTTTTGTTGAAGCACTCTATATAAGAGTCTTGCGCCCTTATGGTGACATACTCCATGAGTGCTCTTTAGGAGTAGCCTTTTCCGCTTTAGATAGGCGAGCTCTAAGCCCTTTAAGCGTCATCCAAGTCTCCCACAATCTTTTTGAGAGATCACCAAAGCCGCCTCCACAACCATCTAGGCATGCTTAGATGCCAAGAGTAACAAGATAAAGCTTCACTTGACTAGCATGAAGTCTAGCAAGCTAGTGAATACAAAAAAAGCCTATAACTAGCACTTAGCCACAAAGTATAATACTAATCCTTACCGAAATGACCATCAAATGATCTATGACACTCTTATAACTCCCCTTAGGTTCTCAAGGTGTTTAGAGCCTCTAAGGGTAGGGGAAAGTCCAAGCAAAAGGGTATATATAGCCACAACTACTCAAACTAGCCATTGTAAGTGTGCTAGAAAAAAAATACATTAGAGCCAGACAATCAAATGCATTATAGGATTGTCTAACCCTATATAAACTTTTCAACGGTCATTGACAACTAGCCATTAGACCATAAAGATCTAAAGAATCCAACCATTCCTAGATTGTCCAAACCATATATGAGGTGGACAGTTTAGTTACACACCAGATTATCCGGTCCATACAATCTTTAGATCCTTATCGTGGCTTGACTAGATTGTCTAACCTCGATCGGACTATCCGATTCATATATCATCTTGGCTTGGATAAACACATTATCTGGTATCTGATTCATATATCATCTTGGCTCAAATAAACACATTGCTTGGCCACACGATGTGTCCTCCGGACGATCTAACACATGGTCGGACTATCTGATCCATGTACACAACATGGTCTAGACCAACACATCCGGTTGATCAGTCCATCCACCGAACGGTCTGACACACAGTCAAAATATCTAGCCCATGCACACTATATGGCCTGAAACAACACATAGTCTAATTGGATGAAACATGTTGGACTGTCTGATTAACATCAGATTATCCGATACATACACACAGTACGCTCGGATTAACACATGATTCATTGGGACGGACTATCTGGTATGACACCAGATTGTCTTGTACGTTGAGCCTCTAGGACAAGTTGTTGATTTTCAAACCAAACTTTACCCCAACTCAACTCCACTTCTGTTCCTTAGGATATAGCACAAATTTAGTGCTACAATAAGATGTTATGTGCATCATACCTGACTTCCTAGCAACATGAGAGTAAAGCTACTAAATTCATCCCCTTTATTACGGTCAACATAAAATAAACCTTATTCAATGACCACATCAGTCCCATCTCCTTTGATGTGGTTAATTAGTGAACAAGGATTCTTAATCTTCACTTTGCTTGTTGAAGACTTGACAATTCTTTGAAGCACATTTATTCACTGGGATGAATCACTTCGGGATGAATGAATCATTGTAGAACATTTTATCACTTGACATCAAAATCCTTTTACACTTAGCAAACATGGTTAATCCCGATAATCATATTGTCATTAATCATTAAAACCTTAAAAAAGGGACTAGGTGCTAGAGTAGGATACATTAAATGGTTTTAAGAGTTGAGGGGTATAATATACGGAATTAAGTTTGAGGGGTGTATCTTAAACAAATATGATAGTTGTAAGGGGTCATGGACTTATCCCTTGTTGGATAGGGGCGAAAAGAAAGTACGAGACTAAACCAGGTTGAGTAAACCAGGTTGAGGGGTTGGGTCGGACTGAATATACAACTATTTTAAAGTTTTATGTAAAATTGAGATTCAGTGAAGACACTAGAGAGAATTCTATATGAAATTGGTGAGTTATCTATATTCTTCTACCCAAATGTACCATGGGCTAGACAACCTAGGCCATTGTATGGTGCAAATTTTTAACATTGCTTGCACAAATATAACTCCCTTAGTTTGCTCTAAAATATAGCTACTTTTAGTATTTCAATTTTATTAAAATATAAATACTTCTTAAATATCAAGGTGTTTATAGTGATGAAATATCCAAAATATCTCTTATCTCTACAACCCTACCCACCACAACTTCGACACAATTAATGAAGGACTACCTAGCCTTTTTATCTCTCTGAATTTCATGAAAAATTTCTGGTTATATTTTGAGGTGCAGGAATAATGAATTATAACTTGGACTATTTCTAGGTCTACATGCCCTACTTCTATGTGTCCCCGCAACTGGATCTAGATTTGGAAGGAGGAAGCGACTCTAAACAAAATTAGAACTTACTCTATAATGCTTCGTGTCGGTCGCCGGACCTGGAAGAAAAATCAGACACATTTCTCTATCTCTCTACGTGCATGACAGTCATAGCTCCCTTCATCCTTCTATTTGTAAATAGTCTCACTAAACAAGGATAAAGGCTCCATTACCGAGCTTCAAATGAATTTTTTTATCTTGAACTGCGATCTTCGATCTAATTACATTGTTGTAATTAAATTTTAACAACAAGATCTTGATTATATTCTAATAAAAAATATATTTTAATCGTTAAAATTTTATGTTTCATGTGTGGGAACAAAATATTTCAATATGCATTTTATTATGTTTCATGTATCTTTTAAATTTTCAATGACTTTTTTTTTCACAATGAATTTCTTCATGTTTCACTTACAGTCAACTGAAACATTTCAATCGTTCGATTTTTCGAACAAATTGAGTACCCGATGCATAGGTTTTCCCGAACTTAATTATTGCCTCCCGGATGACATGACGAGAGGTGGAAAAAAATTAGTTGTACTAACTATAGTCCATTTCACGATCCTCTAAAAACCTACTAGGCCATTTCAGAATTCCGATTCTGGAAGAAGAAAACCGCAGACATATGAGCTTTCGAGGGCTTCAATTCCCACAAACCCATGTGACGCTCAGGTGCCACATGAATACAGCAGTCCTTGCTAGCTTTCAGTCGTGGGCGCGCGCTAAGCTGCGTGGTCGATGGTAGAGGTGCTGCGCGCGCGGCGGGACCATGCACGTACTGACTTACGCAGGCAAGCAGATTGCCTCGCCACCACTCCATCTTGCGTGGACAAGAGCTAAGCAATGCAGGCAGGCAAGCATCGAGTTATGGCCGTAAGGTATATACTCTGGGTCGGGCAGCGCCTGTAGTGTGTTCACTACATTAGATCTCCTTATTTAGCACGGACTAAACTGAGTATAGTGATAAATAGTGTTATCTATAATAAATCGTAAAATAACTCATTGTAGATCAAACCGAGTGGTTCGATTCATCACAGGTAATACTTTACCTATGACATGTCTAACTTTTTACCCATTAGAGATATGCGTACGATATTTCTGATCCAAAAGTTAGCCTATTAAATTTAATTTGGTTATATATGATGGGCCTCACTTGAACCTATGACGGACTTAAGATGACACCTGTTTAAGATGAGTGATCACCTCTAACATGTATATGATTTTAACACCCATCAAAAGGTAACTTAACATATCTCTAATAGGTTATGTATTTTTAACCGATATAGATACAATGACTTCTATAAATATTTTCATTGATGCATTGCTCCACATTATTCAGGTGGAAAAGCAGGGGATGATACTTCAACATAAATTTATGTTAACGGTAAAATAATGATCTAAAGACTAGTTATTATCTGAATATAATTTGTATTAGTATAGCTAAATTTATTGTATGTTTTTCAATTACTCCTAATAGATCATAGTTATATGTAAAACACTAACCATCGGAGTTAGGGGTATAGAAATAGAGTTATTGAATTTTAGAATGCTATGAGGATGATAAGAGAAGGAGCAGTGAATATGTGACTTGTCTATGGGTAAACTGTAAAAATGAGAAGATGTTTGTAAACAGAGTATAGTTATGGTCTCATTTGATATGAAGAGGTTTTATGAAGAACTACATTTGCTGAAGTAACCATAATGAGCAAGAGCCATCAGATATTCATAATGATGAAGTGGACGAACAACATAACGAGGAACAAGAAGATGGAGATGACATGTTAGTCCCTTATCTGCTAGAAGGTAATATCGTTGATGTTGATCCTAATCTTTTCAAGAAGCTTCCTAATGTTGAAGATCCATTGTATAACGAGAGGAATTATGAGAAATTCTCTACTTTGGTGGATGATTTAGAGACATTTATATATCCTAGATATAAGAAAAAGCACATAAAGTTTTTTGTTGTACTCAAAATGAAGATAAAGGTAAGTAATGGTTAGTTAGACAAAAGTTTCACAGATCTATTTGATTTTCTAAAAGACTTGTTTCGTGAGGAGAATGAATGCTGAAGATGACATATGATGCAAAGCAAGTGTTATATCCGTTGGGGTTGGAAGTTAGAAGAATTCACACATGTTAAAATAACCATATCTCATTCTACAAAGAATATGCCCACTTAAATGCATGACCAAAATATAAAGCTTCTCGATATAAGCAAAAGAAGAATATTCTATATGGAAGGAAGTCCAAGAAGGGCGGTCTCTCAAAGGTTGTTTGGTATCTCTACCTATTTTTGATAGTATAAAGTGAATGTTCACCAATCTAAATAAAGCTAAATTAATTCATTGGCATGCAATTGATAGGAAGAAGGATGAAATTCTTTGGCACCTGGTCGATTCAGTGTAATGAAGGAACACCGATAGTGATTACCCTAAATTTATGGAAGATCAAAGGAACATAAAGTTTGGCCTAATTACAAACGTCATGAATCCTTTTAGTGACTTGAGCAGTTGTTATAGCACTTGGCCATTGATTCTCATGAACTTCAACTTGCACTTGGTCATTGATTCTCGTGAACTTCAATTTGCCACCTTGGTTGTGCTTTAAAAGAAACTACATTGTGCTTTCCATGCTAGTTCAAGTACGAGACAACTTGACAATGATATTAATGTGTACTTAGTGTCTTTGATCAATGACTTGAAAACGCTATGTCATGAGGGGTCTTAGACATGGGATTCTTATAGATGGGATAACTTTAGGATTCAAGCCTTGTTATTATGCACTATTGATGATTACCCTACAGTTGTTCGGACTGTATGGATGAAACACGTAGCGTGCGGATGAAGAACTCACACAAGATAGTGTACATGGGCCATAGAAGTTTCCTTCTGCTATTTCACCCATATAGAAAAATAATAAAATATTTTAATAGAAAGAGGGAAAGGGCTAGTGCACCATTGACTCTAACTGGAAGAGAGGTACATACCCTAATGAGGGACATCCATAATGATTTCGGAAAGAAGAAGAAGACCACTAACTCAAAGTTAAATAGTATGTGAAAGAAGAAATCAATATTTTGGTGGCTACTATATTGGAAAGATATGGAGGTATGTCATTGTACTAGTTTGATGCAAGTAGAGAAAAATTTTTGTGAGAGCCTTGCTGAATTACTGCTCAATATTCCAAAAAAGGCGAATGATGGGCTAAATTCACGATGAGATATGGAAGCCATGAAATTTCATAAGGAACTACACCTAACAACCTTTGATTATGAAAGGCTATACTTCACTCTAGCTTACCATACTCTATCGAAAGATGAGAAAATAATTATGTTACCATGTATCATGAGTATTAAGATTCTATTTGGGTACTCATCATAATTGAGTAAGTGGGTTTCGATGATTGACCTCAAAATGGTTGGGGTGTTGTCCCATGACTTTCATGTCCTTATGACATAGCTATTACCATTTACCATTAGGAAGATTGTGCTACTAAAAATGAGGCACGCGGTAATCCGATTATGCTCCTTCTTCAATGCAATTGGATAGAAGGTTATTGACCCAAAGGAACTAGATGACCTATAGGTAGATATCATGAAGACACTCTATCATCTTGAGATGTATTTTCCACCTATGTTCTTTGATACCATGGTACATCTCAATTTCCACCCGATGAAGCAAACAAAAACGTGCGATCCTATGTTCATGAGGCAAATGTACCCATTCAAGAGGTACACGTAAATTTTGAAGGATTATGTATGTCCTGAGGAAAGTATGATTGGAGGGTATACCACCGAGGAAGTCATCGAATTTTGTGTGGGCTATATGTCAGAGATCCGACCAATTGGAGTTTTGCTCACAAGACATGAGGGCAAGCTTGAAGGGGCTGGGACCATTGGAAGAAAAATTATCAATCTAGATTGTGACCAATATGACAAAGCCCATTTCATAATGTTGTGGCACATGACTGAGGTGGTACCATATTTGGAGATACACAAAGCAAAGATTTGACAAGACAATGTCAACTGATTAGCTAGTTGGGTCTGAAGAAAACACATTGCAAACTTCAACGAATGATTCAAGGATAGTGTTTGTAATTCAGAAAACCTCACAAGTAAGATAGTGAAATGGTTAGTGCAAGGTCCTAGATGGGATGTCCTAACTTGGTAAGAATATAATATCAATGGATATACATTCACATCGACGCAACATGAGAAAAGCACATTGCAAAATAGTGGGATATGAATAAAGGTAGTTAATGACAAAACATGTGTGATTAGTACTACGGTCACACAGAAGAAATATGGGAGTTGAGCTTTGTGAAGTTCAAATGGATGTTGTTCCAATGTAGGTGGGTCAAACTAAAGGACGTTATAGTTGTGTTTGCACCAAAATTTGGTAAGTCCCACAGACATGATTAGAGAGACGATCGGCTTATGAAAAGAGTCCGATTAATGTAAGGAAAGAGCCAATTGGACGGATTGAGGATGAATTTAATTTAATCAAGACACGAAAAGTTATCCCGATAGGACCAAGTCTAAAATGGAGTCATGAAAACCATAGCAGGATACTTTTATTTCTATGGAATATATCTTGAAACATAGGCAAGTCTAATTAGTTTTGTTAACTTCGTGAAGTTAGTTTTCTTTTATATTTAGGAAATAACATCTAGAGGTTGTTTGTAACCATATCGGACTCTTATAACTCTAGGGTATAAATATAGACACCCTAAGATCTTGTAAATTATCTCTCAGATCAATACAATCTCAGCACATCACCACCTTATTTTATCTAGTTTTTTTATAGGCGGGATCTAGCTCTCGACGATGGGCTGCATCGACTAAGTTTGAACTCTAGTGAAGGGGTAAGTCTCGCCATTATCTTGGTGTATAAACTCTGTCTAAGGTCGCATTAGTTAGGTCTGATCTCTTAGTTCGATCGGGTGCAACACATCACGTTCGTATGGTTCTATCGGCTTATCGAGCTTTCTTTACTACCATCGGTCTTATGTAGCATCAGTTAGAGCCAACCTACTAGACTGCTGATAGTAGATTGAGCAGTAGGTCGATAGGATTTTACGCGAACGTTTCATCAAAGCGACCAGCCAATGAGTTATCCACATATTGAGCCTCACGCCTACTGTATCGACTTCCTAGCTGATATACATATATCTTCAAAACATTTCTCTCATCAACTCAGCTAGCCAATGGGTTCACCCATTATTTCTATGTGTGTTCGATCTAATCTCTGTCGTGTTTGTGCCATTAGCCTCAGTATTATACTATCTTGGTTTGATCCGATCTATCATGGCTGGCTCTAATGGTATAGTCACTGTGGTCACTGGATCTCGTACTTTTGGGAGATCGAGTCTCGTTCCTTGCCACTCATCGTACATTCTATTTGAAGTGCCATTGGCTTTGTAGCCGATGGATCCTTTATCTTATTCAAAGAGTCACTCTATTCTAGAGTACCATCAGCTCTATATCTGATGTGTCTTTTATTCCCTTCGTCATCATCTATCTACGTCTTTTCATTGGCTTTTCACCCAATGAACGAGTGTTTCAGCCTCTATCAGCAACCAGCCGATAGTAGGAGTACATCAGACGCAGCCGATAGTAAAAGTTTGTATCGACCTATTAGCCGATAGACTTATCAATTTATCTCCTTGTCAATTGTGGGGTCAAATTGACTTGTATGCCTGCAACTTTAGCAACCCGATGAAGGGACCTTGAAGCCAAAGAACCTGCACTGGAACGAAGCAGACCTCATCACATCAGACCTTCATTGGCAAACACGGAGGACTGATTTGGTGCGAACATATTTTTGGCACGCTTAGTAGGATCAAAGATATCGTTTCATCGATTAGTCCATTCATTCATTGACTAAAGATTTCACTCATCGACTGGTGGGATGATATAGTTGCCTAATTAGAAGTCAGAATTTCATTCATCAACCAAAGGGACACAATTTTAATCAATATATCTGAAGAAGAGGTTGATAACAAGACGCACTCGTTCGATGCAGAAGCTGATGAAGATATTATTATTTTGGTTGCATTGGAAGATCTGAATGAAAAGTGGAGGCAGCAGGCGAAGTAGTCTATGAATTATTTTGAGAGGTCGTGTTTGCAATCCTTTTGTATGAGGCAAGATGGTTCGATCTAGATGAATTCATTCCTAAGACCAACTCTGATCTATGAACCAACTCAACCTGTAGCTTCTAGTCCACAAAAATTCATGCAAGAACTAGTTGATGAAGTTATACATCACATCCTAAATGATCAATCAAAAGTGTTGACAAGTATGCTTCAGGACTTGATGAGAAAAAGAGTGGATGGATTATATAGTCAAGAGCCATCAATTCATACATCAGCAGATATTGGTCCATAGATGCCAATGTTCAATTGGTCTAATGGCTATATTTAGCTCAGGGGTAACATGATGAAGACGATGAGTAGATTGTTAAAATATCTAAAGTGATAAAGGAACAATTTGGCTTAGAGCCGAAAGGGGAGAATTTCATGTATTGGCCTCCATATCCTGAGTGGTTCGATAGAGTACCATTACCACGCCGATACAAGATGCTAGACTTCTCTAAGTTCTCAAGGTAAGACAACATGTCAACAGTTGAACACGTTTGCCGATTCTTGCCTCAGTGTGGACAAGCATTGACAGAAGAAGCTCCGAGAGGTAGATTGTTTCCATTATCACTATCCGGATTGGCTTTTAATTGGTTTGCATCATAACCACCATGTTCAATCAGAGGATGAGCCGACGTGGAAGAATAGTTTCATAAACACTTCCTTGTGAGGATCCATGAGATGCGGCTCACATATTTGATTCGATGAAGCAGAGGAAGGAGGAATCGGTTTCAAAATATATTTAAAGATTTTGTAACATACGAAGCTGATGTTACAACTTGGACTTAAGCAATGAATGGTTTGCAGAGCTGTCCATCCAAGGATTATTGAAGTGCATCAGAAGAATGTTTTCTCCCAGGAGTTTGACAACTGACCACATTTGATGCAGACTGTATTGGCTCATGAAAGCCAATCGTAAGAAGCAAGGGAGGAGATTTTAGAGTCATGGGAGCCTGAAAAGATAATTTTGAAGCTTGAGTCCTCATACTTCAAAATTGGGGGGCATGTGTTTGCACCAAATTTTGGTAAGCCATATAGACATGAATGGAGAGCCAATCGACATATGCAAAGAGTCTGATTGATACAGTGAAAGAGCTGATCGGACGGATTGACGATGGATTTAGTTCAGTCAAAACACAGAAAGTTATCTAGATGGGACTGAGTCTAAGGAGGTGCCATGAAAACCATGGTAGGGTACTTTTAATTCTATAGAATATATCTTTGTAATTAGTTTTGTTAACTTTTTAGAGACAGTTTCCTTTTATGTTTAGGAAATAACGTCTACAGGTTGTTTGTAACTACATTGGACTCTTATTACTCCAGGGGTATAAATATAGACCCTCTGAGACCTTGTAAATTATCTCTCAAATCAATACAATCTCAGCGCATTGCCACCCTAGTTTATCTAGGTTTTTTATCGGTGGGTTCTGACTCTTGACGCAGCGTTGCATTGGTTAAGTCCAAACTCCGGCGAAGGGGTAAGTTCCTCCATTATCTAGGTGTATTCGCTCTGTCTAAGGCTGTATCGGTTAGGTCTGACCTTTTAGTCCAATCGGGTGCATCACATCATGTTCATGTGTTTCTATCGGCTTATCGAGCTTCCTCTATTGCCATCGGTCTTATGCTACATCGATTAGGTCCAACCTACAAGATCGTTGATAGTAGATTGAGCAGTAGGTCGATAGGACTTACGTGAATATTTCATCAAGGCAGCCAGTCGATGAGTTATTCATATATTGAGCCTCACACCTTGAGTATCGGCTTCTCTGTCGATATACATATATCTTTAGTGAATTACTCTCATCGGGTCAGCTAGACTATGGGTTCACCCATTATTTCCGTCTGCTTGTTCGATCTAGTCTTCGTCATATCTATGCCATTTGCCTCACTCTTATACTGTCTCGGTTTGGTTCGATCTATTGAGGTTGGTTCTAATGGTACTATCATAGTGGTTACTAGGTCTCGTACTTTCGGTAGATCAGGTCTCACTCCTTGCCACTCATTACACATTCTTTTTGGAGCGCTATCGGCTTTGTAGGTGATAGGCCCTTTATATTATTCGGAGGACCATCACATATTCTATTCAGAGCGCCATCGGCTTTGCAACCAATAGGTTCTTTATCTTATTTAGAGTGCCACTTTATTCTAGAATATCATTGGCTTTATAGCCGATGTATCTTTTATTCTTTTCATCGCCATCTGTCTATGCCTTTTCATTAGCTTTCTAGTCGATAAACAAGTGCTTTAGCCCCTATCAACAATCAGCCGATAGCAGGAGTACATTAGATGTAGCGGATGGTAGGAGTTCGTATCGGCCTATCAACCGATTGACTTATCGATTTATCTCTTTATCAATTGCAAGGTCAAATTGATTGGAATGCTCACAACTTTAGCAACCCCGATGAAAGGATCTTGAAACTGAAGGACCTGCACTATAGTGAAGCAGCTCTCTCAGGCTTCGATGTGTTTGGGCGATCGCATCGAACCTCCATCGGTGAACACAGAGGACCAATTCGGTATGAACAGGTTGATAAAGGGGGATTCAGAGTTGTAAATTTGCAGTCGAATTGATATACTGATGAGCCATTTGTTCTAGCTAAACAGGTTGTTTATGTTTTCTATGTAACTGTTCTGGCAAACATGAGAATTCATGTAGTTCATGAGGGTAAAAGAAGAATTGCCTAGGTCGACAACATACAAGGAAGATTATGACAAGTACGTCTATGGTGTTAGGCAAGAAGCTCATCTTTAAGAATTACAACAAGAAGTCGGTATCATGTATGCATGCTTCAACCATAAAATGGCATCCTTATGTAATATAATCATTATAGAATTAGTAATGTTTGTTCATGATTTATATGAATGTCAATGTTTGCATATGAAGTTTGATTGAGCACTACAAAGTTAAGTTTAGTTAGATTGAGAATATCACGCTTATTTTCATTGAAATTATGAATTTCATTTTTTTTAAAGTTTAATGTACCCCTCATAAAAAATGTATATTTCACACCTATATACAAATGTAATAAATTTTTTAACAACATACTAACTAGGATTAGTCATAAAAAAATTAACTTATGGGTTAAAAACCCAAGTCCTAACAGTCAACTTATATATGGTGGGCCTAGGGTGAAAACTCATCACAGGTAAGTTTGTGATGTGTTTTATTTATAGGCCGTATAAGTAACATACCTATAACGGGTTTTATTTGTATACCCATCAGAGACAACTTATCTTTGATGGGATTTTTCAAACTGTCCTGTTAGAGGTAACTAACCTTTGATGGAGTTTCCTTCTAGGCCCATCGTAGAACCCTGTCATAGGTTGATTGTTATGACTTATAGTTAAAACCCTAAAATTTATAATAGTCAAGCATATCCCACGCCGCTGCATCTAGTGAGCTCCCCATGCATCTACGACCCTATCATCCGCCTCCTTGAGCTCCCTGTGCGTCCACGAGTTCCTGCTGCTAACCTTCTAGAGCTCCCTCGACGAGCTCTTGTCACCGGCCTCCTCGAACTCTTGTGTGCCAGCTACCCAGAGCTCTTGCTCAATGTGGCTGATCCCCCTTCGGCCTGTCTCCACCTCGGTTCAAACCATGTCTGGATCTAAAGAAATACTCAGTTACAATAAAACATATAGTTAATACTTAATCATTAGGTGCTAGCTTTGCTCAAATTAAGAAAACCAATTTATATGTCCTAGTCTTCTACATTACAAGATTGTTCAATCATTATAGAATTTTGCAGCAACTGAAAAATATGGCATTGCATTGAAAAATAGCAAACAAAACTTGTTCTTGTTGTGGGTTCACAATGGGTATCAACGAAGAAGAAATAGATGTTGGGCATTACCAAGGAAAGGCAGATGTTATTACGTTGCCTGATAACGATTTTGGCCAAACAAATGATGATTTTCTTACCAGGCATTATCTCGAGCAATCGTTAGGCATGAACTGACCAAATTATGATGGGCAATATCATAGACGAACACTGCAGGACCTTTGTAAGCAAAATTAAGATCAACAACATTAGATGATTTTTGGGAAAAAAAACATTACAAATGGTACAGGCATCTCAGGATGACTCCGGAGATGAATTTGTGTCAATTGAAGATGCGTTTCCCTGGTAATAAGTGAAGGAGGTCATGGTGAACTCCATGCATTTTCTTCCCATCTTGAACTCATTTGATGTGGTAGGTCACGGTGAATGGTTCTAAGGCACTAGAACATAAGCGAATAAAAACATGTAGGAAATAGATATTACTTGACTAACCAATTTCAGTAGGATACAATAAACTTTTTCTTCTACAAAACTTTTAATGATATTGGAGCCAGTGGCCAAAAAAAGACTATTTTGAACAACTTCCATTGCAAGTCCACGTGAAGATTTATATATTATGGAAAATTTTATATTATAATTGTTCTATTTCTATTGTTTGCAACAGTACCACCTATATACTTTCCTATTTTTTAATGTATAGTTTTTTTACTAATGTCAATTACATATTCTTGAGATTCAAAGAGTTTAGAATGTGTAACCTAATATCCTATGTGAGAGCATTTGTTGTTAGTTTACAATAATTAAGTTTGAAGCTATAATGTCCGGTAACCAAGAGCCTTCAACATCAACTAGAACTAGTGGTTCGACCTCCGTTCATAACTCTAGATTAATAATGAGCAAGCTAAGCATAGGCAGATGATCACAGAGGTTGACAATTCCGATAGACCAACGGAACCGCGATGTGTCATCGTCATTCGAGAACTATTGTGGCATGGTGACAAGAAGGTACTTTGGCATCCTTCACAAAGTTTGATTATCTAGATAAGGTTGAGGAAACACGCACTCTCAAAGTTGGTCAAAGCCAAAAAGAACTTTAAGTCCAAGCTCATCATGGAGTATGTCGTTCCACCGGGCAATAGTTCCCCATATGCCAAGTTGCCTCGGATAACTAAGGTAATATGTGAGTTCTATGCTCAAAAGTCTTATGTAGAGTTTAAGGAAACAAGTGAGGTGCATCATCAGTTGCAAGCTTGGAACAAGCACCCACACCGATTGAGGATGATGGGTTATATTGGGAAAGAACAAATCTAGTCTAAAGAGGATGCAGCTGCAGTTGCAGTTAATATCTTGATTTTGTTTGGTGACATCCCAGAAATAAGGGCTAGAAATTTAGCTCATGCACGAGCAAAGATCAAGCTAGATGGCACCATCTCCTAGCCCAACCCATCGGATGGATTGATCTATCAAAGGCTCATGAGTACCCCTTTTAATTTTCTATCATCTTTCCACTTTATTTACCTTACATATTTTACCCATTCGTTAAAATTTTCTTTATAGATAGAATTATCTGAGCAAACTTCACGACGTGAGGTTGAGTCAGCCCCACACCAATGTGAGGATGATGTCCTCATGATAGTGTTGGAAAACCTAGAACATTCTTGATGTACAAAAGGTGTCTAAGGCTAGATCGGTTAGGTTCAACCTCTTAGTCCGATCAAATATACCACATCACGTTCGCGTGGGATCTATTGGTTTATCAAGCTCCTTTTACACTCATCAGTTTTATGCTGCACCAGTTAGGTTTGACGTACTAGACTACTGACAGTAGATTGAGCCATAACCCAATGGGTCTTTACTTGACCTTTCATTAGAGTAGCTAGCCGATGAGTTATCCACACATCGAGCATCACGCCCAGTGTATCGGCTCCTCAGCTGATACACATACGTCTTCAGTGGCTTCTCCTGAATCTCACGCCCAGTGTATCGGCCTCTCAATCGATACACACATATGTTCAGAGATCTCTCATCGGCTCAGCAAGCCGATGCATTCACCCCTTCCTTCCACCTGCATGTCCAATCTAGCATGTGTTGCCTTGTTACCATTATCCTCAATCTTATACTGTCTTGGTTTAGACTGATCTATCGAGGTTGGCTCTAACAGTACCATCATGGTAGTCACTAGGTCTCGTACTTTCGGGAAATCAGGTCTTAATCCTGACTACTCATCACACATTCTATTTGGAGCGCCATCGGCTTTGTAGTTGATAGGTCCTTTATCTTATATGAAGTACCATCGCATATTCTATTCAGAGCACCATCGGCTATACAACCGATGGGTCCTTTATCTTATTCGGAGAGCCACTCTATTCCAGAACGCCATTGTCTCTATGTCTTTTATTCCTTTCATTGCCATTTGTCTACATCTTCATTAGCTTTCTAGCCAATGGACGAGTGTTTTAGCCCCTATTGGTAACCAGCCGATAGCTGGAGTTCGTATCGGCCTATCGGCTGATTGACTCATTGGTTAATCCTCTTGTCAATTCCAGAGTCAAATTTACTGGTACACCCACATCTTTATTATCCCGATGAAGGGACAATGAAACCAAACGACCTTGGCATGCTCTCGATCCAATCAACAATGCCAAAAAACAATCAGGAGCGCACACCATCCAATGAATCTGAAGGACCTGTACTAGAGCGAAACAGATATCCTAGGCCTCGGCGTGTTCATGAGATCTAGTGTCAACAGATTGATATGATAGTCAAGATAACTACACATCCATCTTGGCTGGCCAATCAATCTCCTTCATGTCGATACACTCAACCGGTGATAGAGGCCCCTCGTGGCCCACTATGATAGAACTTGTCGATGTTATGGAATGGGACTTCATACTCGATGCCATCACTTCGATAAAGATCCCTCCTAAATATGATATTTCCCTTTTGCACAAGAGAACCTAGAATGTTAAGGCCAAGGGAAAGGGGAAGAGTAAGTAGAAGACATCGTGGACCCCATAATGTTCATAGTCAAGTTAGTTCATGTTAGACATGACCTTGCTGGAGGACTTTCTTTAGAAAAAATGAATAGTTGTTGCTAAGAACTACACAGATATAATATGGAAGTCAGCAACTCAAAAGGAAAGCAAAGAGAGTCCTCAATCATTGGACATCATATTCAAGAACCGTTTCTTTTAACCCCAGCGTTTATTGTTGTAGCTTCAAAAATTTCTTCAACATGTATAGGGTGAGAGCAGTGGATACCAGCCTCTTGAAATGCTTCTACTTGTAAGTGTACATGGCTCTATTTATTGTCATAAATACTTCTGTTATGATATTAGTTCTTAATATTTGCACGTTACAGATTATGTTGGAAGGAGTCCTAGAGGTCCACTAACAGGGTTGCTTTCCTTAAGCCATCAATGGTCAATAAGACCAACCTGAATATCTAGTTAGATGAGGTCATCGACTAATTCAACCATTGCAGTGGGCACATCAAGACAAGGACTACAAAATGCTACCGCACAATGAATAGTAAGGGACTTCATATTTTGGGTTTATCACTTTTTGTTTTTCATCCTATAATTTACAAGACTCAAACTTACCACGTCCACATGTTTATAGCACAGAGCCATTGGATTCTTCTAGTAACAAAATAGAATAGTCTTCACTACCTTATGTCCAATCTTTGTGGTACATATGATTTCTCGCATCTTACGTATGCAATGGATGTCGTATGGGCATTCTACATTAGGAATAATGTGAACTTTAAATGTGTGCAACAGGTTGGGGATCAGTGTAGTTTCTACATGTGCCACAACATGACTATCTTGATAAAATAGGTGATCAACTTAGATCCCGAGGTTTGTGCCCAAAAGTGCATCTTATTTGTGTTTGCCAATAGTATTTATAGTCACAAACTAAGTATAATCTCTATGCATAGATGAAGACATGGATCTTTCGACCAATCGACTTATAGGATAGATAGTTGATTTTATCGTCAAGAAATCATAAGTCAAAAGGAATATTCAGTTTGAAATATACATTGAGAATTGTCTGGCTCCATAAACATTCTTTTCTATTTAATTAAGAGTTGTAAGACATAAATAATATTACATCTTATATTACAAATTAATAATTATATCTATTGTATATATGTGTTTTGGATTTGTGCTAAATCGTCCTATTAAATTAGTTTACACTTATGTACTACATAAAATTTATTGTCAAAACATGTGAGTAGAGTCTCCAGCATACTAAGTGAACTAATAAAGCTATGGACTAAGTTCACATGAAATTTTGTCATTTTTTTTACATCATTATAGAAAAAAGATGCTTTTTGTGACAACTTACTAATTCAAATGTACGCCATTATTCCAATATTTAAAAATATAATTTATAATTTTATAATATTTTTGATCATATTTTATATTATAGGAGTTTGTACAAAGTATATATTTTTCTCTAGTGTTTTTTTTGCAAGTATCAAATGACATCACTCTATCTATGGTAGATTTTGAATATATGTCATAAATTGTAAATTTATATACATTATGTTCATGAGTAATTATGTTGATTGTATTATCTATTTTATTTGTATTTTTATTTTTAGAGAGTATGGCTCGTAATTTTTGAAGTTAGCCGATTAATTTTTTTTATTTATCATATCAGTATTTTGTTTTAATATAGATAACCTAGAAGTACGGGCTATAAAAAAAACTCAACAGAAAATGTTATTTATGACAGGTTCAGCCTGTTAAAAATAATTAGGCTACATGGGTTTTAATAGCAAACGTAGGTACGGATTCTTACTTCGATAATATTACTTTTTGACGATCCTACATCCACGTCTCCACGCAACTCATTTACTCGCGCGCCTCTCAACCCAATCGATCCCACCTGGACCATGAATGGCATGCATGGACTGGCACGTGGTCTTGGCACGATTCAGCGAGCGAACCGTGGCCGTCAATCCGTCATACTACCGCACAGCAGTACAAGTGGAAAGGGATCTGTTCGTCTCATCCCCTTGAATTATTCTCTAATGGATGGATGGATGATCGTGTATACCCGAGGACGACATACTTAGCTAGTAGAGGACGAAATACACGATGGATGTGCTTGTGCGTCTGCTCGCGTGTTGATGGGTTTATATTTCTATATGGTTATGGTAGCATTTTAACGGCCCTTTGAATCATACGATAAGAAATACATGGGAATAGAAAAAACACGGAACTCCATATTTTCCTAATTCTGTAGGAAGAGAAGGCCTTCGATCATGTCACAAGAAAAATTCAACTAAAAAAGTTTTCAAGAGGTCCTCTTGCTTATTTTTTTAATGAAATTGAACATAGGAATACAATCTAATGAAAAAGATATCTTCTTCCTATGAGTAAAAGAGGTTTATAAAAAAATCCTTAAAAAATTGAATATCTTTGCAATCTTCCATTTTAAAGGGCCTAGAAATATCGGTTAAGACTCCTTTCAAACACAGGATTAAGAAAACAGACTAATAGAAAAAAAAATATTTTAATAAAAATACAAATGTAAAATAGAAGATCTTAAAACACAAATGATTATTTCATTTGACTGCAGGAGAAAGGAAGATTTGGATGAGAGAGAAAGACTCAAAAGAAACATTACATGAGGTTGGACCTCATGTTATTAGTCTCCCATTGGACGATTTTAATCCTATAGGAAAAATTCCTACCAAATCCTTTCAAACGAATGATAAATTCATATGGATTGAACAATCAAATTTTCTTTTAGATCATCCAATTCCTGCATTTTTCCTATCGCCTAATCAAACGAATATTCCTATATTTTTTATGTGTTGTACAATCCTCTATTTTATACTTTCATTCCTATCAAAATCATGTCTTTTCATGTTCCTCTATTATTTTAATCCTATGTTTCAAAGAAGCCATAAAAATCCTAAAAACATTGAATGGATTGAGGGATTCCTTAGAAATTTCATAGGATTCAATAGTTTTCAGTCATTTTGCTAATATTTTGTATCAGCAATAATTTAAGGGGTAACGCACTAAGACGGTGGATGGATACAGAACTCACCAGATGCTCGATATAATGCAATTCCACATTCCTATTTTGATGAATTTGTTCCACTGGGTGTATTGATTTGCTATGTGTTGTTGTAGTTGTCTATACTCTCAAGAGTATCCCAACCTGCCTTAGGTGTAGAGTTAAGATAGGAGTCTAAGATAAATTGGGTCTAAATTTTTTTTATCTATAAACAGTAGTATTTGACTAGGGTATTATACTATGTCTTAGGATAAAAGGGAATGTGGCATCTGAATACTGAGTTATACTCTATCTCTTATTACATAGATTTAGCTCACCACCTACCTCTAGTCGGATAAGTAGACCGTGTAATTATCAGATACCCATGCTTTGTATGGTAGCCCCCGAAACCTTTACAATTGAGTTGTACTCTTTTTTCTCACAGTTCAAGACCAATGCTAAGTGCTACAACTCTTCTTGCGAATTCTTTTCAACTGCTTCCTTGTTGAATCCCCTTTGATTTCTTACAAAGATGTTGTAGAGGGCTTTATCAAAAAATGAATATGGCATCGAATAGATGCACCTATTAAGTCTAGCCTTTGACTCTACGCTCAGTTAGAAACAACTAAATATGAAGTCAAGTATGACTATATCCGAACAAATAAAATTGTTAGGTACACTAAATAGTTGTAGCCATCGACTCTATGCTTAGTTGAGAGCCAAGTAAACATAGAGTCAAAAAACATTAACACCTTTATCTGAGTGAGACAAGCCTAATACCAACCACCCAAGTGTCTTTTGCCCAAGTACTTCACTCTCGAGTAGCGTTTTCCTAAGTAGTATACTAGTATTAAAAAACATGTATAGCTCAAAGCCCAATGAATTGTAAACTGAGTGTTTTTAAACAATATCCACATCCCATATTTATTGGCGATTAGCTATACGTCTCTTTTTAAAAGCATGTTACTAACACCTAAAAAGTTGTAACACTTTGTTGTAGCTATTTTATAGCCTTTAAGTTGTGCTACAAATTGATAAAAGTTTTGACCAAAATAGCACCTAGACCATAACCATCTTATGGCTCCTTGGGCGTGCCAAGTTCACCATCACCTTTTGTGAATAGGCCTCAAACGCTTATGCCCAAGCCCATTGCGCCTAATGCAACCTTTTATTTAATTATTGGCACGAAGATCATTCCTTCATGACATCGCACCATTTCATCTTCCTTGCTAAAGCACTTCAAGCTCATCGTCATCGCCCAAATCACCTCCACAGCTAAATGCTAGGATTAGGGTTCCCATTGCCACATATCCGATTTCGCTACTAGCGATGTTCCTCTGTCTCTTCCGCCAGTAGATCTAGAACTTCAAGCCGCCTTCTGCCATAGCCACTGATCAAGAGGAGAGTGAAATCCCCTTTGGTGAATGGGTGAAATACACAACTACCGAGGCAAAGTTGAAGACCGTGGTGAAGGACGTTGTCTGTTTGGTGAAGGAAATAATAGGCCGGTGGCTTGCTATCGTTGATGGATTCCCTATCCCTATTTCCGGTGAAATTATTGTGTTTGAGTCTTTTTTCTATCGAGGGTTTGGGCTCCCCACTTGAAGCATCTTGGATGACCTCTTTGATTTTTATTAGTTTGAACTTGTCCATTTGAACCCAAACTCCATCTTCCAAATAATTGTTTTTATCCACCTACATAAAGTCTTCCATGGCATCCTCTCCTACTTTAATATCTTCTGTTATTGGTTTTTTTCTCAAACCTCAATCGAGCAAGCTGGTATTCAACTCCAACCCGTTCTGTAGTTGGAGGTTCTCGTATTCAACTCCGTAATAAGTTGAAACAACATTATCTTGCTTTGCCTTTGCAAACCTCAAATAAGGGATGGCATTCCAAGTGATTTTACTATTCCAACCCCAATCCATTTCTTCATGCCTATGTTGGCCTTTCCCTCAAAGTCTTGCCTTCTTAGACCTATCATCTCAATCAATAAGATCTGGTTGAAGTTGATAGGCTTCTCACCAGGATTGAAGCTTTGAAGCAAAAGGGGTTAACCATTGTTTGGGTCACTTGACACTTTGTGAAGAAAAGGTTGCAACCTCTTAAAGATCGAGTGCAATGAGCCTTCGAGTTCTCATGTTTTGATGACCCTTCCTGGGAAGTCTACGAGTCCTTGTGGGCTGATAAAATTGTTGACCACAAAGTCTTCTCAAGTGGTATCTCAATACCCACTTAGGCTGACAAGTTTGCACCAACATAAAACCTCCTCAACCTTCCTCTACCGGTTAGTATTGCTTTCTTGCATCTTCTTATTGTTGTTGCTTGCCATAATAATTGTCATATGTAGGAATACACCAATATCATCTCTCATCCCTTTAGCCAACAATGTCAGGCTCCATGTAGGCAGGCTACTGGCCCCACCATGAAAAAGCCTAACCCCACTTGGGTCCAGAAGCGACGATTGATCGTGTAAATAGACAATGAAAAGGATGAGAGCTCACTCCCGACTAGAGGTAGCAACGAAACTACTACCTCTCTGACTTCTACACCCCTGACTGCCTAGTCAAGTCCCTCCTTTTCTACACTGCCTCCTCTAAAGCATAGAGTCAGATTCAAATTCCGGACTCCAACCAGGTAATGCCTTTATAATGAGTAGTTTTTATAATTAGTAGTGGTTTTATCTTTCACTTTCCTTTTGTCTATGAAGCCTTGTGATGATGATCTATCTGTTGCCCGCAAAGCTGCCAACCAACAAGCGCCAATTGATAGCCAAACTAGCACTCATCCAGAAATTTCTAGCCAATAGCCCCTATCTGGTGATCAATCCAACAACCAACCAAGTGAAGGTATTTGGCCTTCTCCTCCTTACCCTAAAGATCCACAAAGCAAAGCTGCTCTCGAGCCCGGCAATAGTGCTATCAGCGCAGACATTGTCATGTTGGACTCAGAGCAAGCCATAGATACATGAGCATAGTTGTAGCCGATTCAATTGGAACAAGGTATACCAACTCTTTAAATCCCTAAGTGAAGACCACGCTCCTCCTCTAAAGATTAGTTGGATAAATGTTGATGGTGTCAAGGAAGGCATTGTCCTCAACGAGGAGAAGGAGGAATAAGGGAAAGAAATGTTGAGTCACCAACAAAACCAGTTAGCTACTTTGATGAATGTAAGATTGGTTACTTCATCTTCAATATCTTGAATGTTGTCGTCTATATTCCAATGCATTTCTTTGTGTAGAAAATTTATAATAAATCCTAAGCCAAATCAAAGAGTTTATGAAAGCTTGTGCCTCCACCTCACCCAATTGGAGAAGGCAAGAAAAGACAATGAAAAGGAACTTGCCAAATTAAGGGCTAGGGAACAAAACTTGTTGGCTAAAACAATCTCGTCCCTTTTTTATTCTTATCCTTATTTTTGATTTCCCTTTTCTTTTCTTAGTTTGGGGCTCCAAAATTAGTAGCCTAACAGACACCAAGGCCAAGCTAGAAGAATAAATTAAGGTGCTCAAGGTTGTAAAGACTTCGAAGGTAACTATAGTCCGATGACTGCTCTTGCAATTTTGTCTTCATGATTTATCCTTTGTATTTGCAGATTATAAAATTAAAACTTGACCCTAGTTTGATGTGCTTTGACTCCAAGGTAAAATAGGCCTAAGCCACCTAGGACAAACTAGAAAATGCTATCAAGCCTATGCTTGGTATCTTGTACTCAGACTGAACTAGCTCCAGCTCTAGTGATGCCGAAAGAGTGCTTTGCATACTGCTCCAGAAGAATTGAAGAAACTACTAAAGGAGAGGGAAACACTTGGAACATGCTAAGCTCTTGCCATTATGAAGTCTTTATATCCTCTGTTGGATGTAGGCATAGTCGGTGAAAGTTGCCTCCACTTGTACTAAATTACAAGAAATCGAACTTGTCAATGAAGCCCATGAATTGGTAACCTCCATCGCCAAAGATGTAGAACTGTAATACGCAGAAATCTTTTAAGTATCATCTATGTTATGTATGGATGGAAATAACTTTAAGCATTTTTCTATTCGTTCTTATGTTTTTATATCATTTTTTTTATATATTTGAGTAATAAGTTAGCACCTTACGTTATTCACTGTACCTGACTAGCCCCAGAGTGCTAGGATGGCCCAAAGCAATCATCCTATATACACCAAACGAAAAACATTGGAAATAAAACATCACTACTCATCACTTATCCTTACTTGAATTTAGTTGCAAATAATCAAAACAAACTTTGAAAAATTTCTTGAAGACAAAACATCATAGTATATTGCATATAGCGCTCGGCTCGCCACTCAAGTGTGAAAGTACTTGATGTAGGTAGTTTGAGTAAAAGAAAATTACATTAACAAAGGTATGTAAAAGATACAATACTCAAGTATAGAAAAAATGTAGTTATTATATATTCCACATGTTTTCCACCATGTGCCATCCTCATGCTTGAGTCGATAAACCCTCGAGCATGTTACCTCAGCGATAATGTATGACCCTTTCCAGATAGGAGATAATTTATATATGTCTTTGGTACTTTAAAATTTTCTTATAATGTGATCACCATCCGAAAAAGCTCACTGTGAACATTTTGATTGTGATAATGACATAACCCATGGAGGTATTTTATTGATTGGATTGTTGCAATGTCATGTGCGTCTTCATGATACTTGTGCACCTACCATCAACTCAAGAGTCCACTTCACTACTACACTATTTCCTGCCGATTGTGTAGACATCCCCATTTAGAAAAGAAGTGACCATAGACACCAAGTATCTTTAGAAATAGTGCAAAAGCTTTCGAACTGTAATCAGCATCCCAAAGAGCAGCTTCTATATTTGTGGATATCGAATATTGGAGTTGGCCAAACACATGGAGGTAAAGTATACTAGACATTGAACTTTTGCACATGCCCCTCTTTATTTGTACTCCACAACAAGAACATTACTAACAATTTAGGGGTAAACAATACATACAGTTGTAATAGCTTCTATGGAATTAGCGGAACCAGAACTAGTGGTGTTGTTAGATATTTTTTGACGTTTATGCTTCTAGCATCCATTGAAAATTGTCAACCTTCTTCTTCATCAGCTTAAAAAAAGGCATACCTCATTGCCCCAGTCAGGAAAAAAAGTGATTGAGTACCGCCATATTTGATGTCGCCATATTTAATATGGCTTTAATCTTCTTTGGGTTGGCCTCAATGCCATGATGCAGTACCATGAAACCAAGTAGCTTTCTTGATGGTACTCCGAAGATGCACTTTTTGATTTAACTTCATCGTAAAGGTCCTAATACTCTAAAAGGTCTACTCTAAATCAGCAATAAGGTTTTCTTTGAGTTGTATTCTGATCACCACATCATCGACAAAAGACTACATATTATGTCCAAGTTGAGTTTGAAAACATTTTTGAATCATGTGCTGGTATGTAGCCCTAGTGTTTTTTTAACCCAAAAGGCATTGTGATGTAACAATATGCTCCGAATGGCATTCCGAATGGCATGATGAACAAAGTCTTCAAGCATTTGTCTTCCTTCAAACTGTTCAATGGTATCCCGAATAGTAGTCAAGAAAGTTAAGAAGTCCGCACCTAGCTATTGAGTCAACCACCTAGTCAATGTGAGAAAGGCCAAAGGGGTTCTTTGGGCATGACTTGTTGAGCTCTGTGTAATCCATGCATATGAGCCATTGTCTAGTCTTCTTCTGAACAAGGACTGCATTTGCCTGCCAATCTAGATGATAAACTTTCTTAACGAATCTGGCTAACAAAAACTTCATCAACTCCTCTCATATGGTGTTACGTCTATCCTAAGTGAACCTATGAAGTTGTTTGATTGGGTTAGCATCCAACTTCACATACAAAGATTGCTTGATCACTTCCCTAGGTGTTAGCATCGAACTTCACATTCAAAGATTGTTTGATCACTTCCTTAGGTATACAAGGCATATCAGAAGGTTTTCAGGCAAAAATATCTTTATTACCCTATAGGAAGGTGATGAGAGTGTCTTCCTATTTAGGATAAAATTAGCACCAATTAGTGATGTTTTAAAAGGATTAGTTGGTCAAGCAGAATTTTCTTAATCTTAGTGCCATCATCTTCTAGCTTAGCAGTTTTCTTTGCTAGAATCTCTCTACCTTGATCAGTAGCCATCGCTAGTTGAATCTCCAAGCTCCTGACTACACTCTCTAGGGACTAAGCCAGTTTGCAACTCTCCTTCTCAAGTAAAGGCTTATTTGAAATCGCTATGCAAGGATATCATTCCTTATGTCCAAGGCATATTCATCATTAGATATGTATATGTTCACGCCGAGGTCCCTCACGCGCCCCGGCGTGAACACGCCGGTCGCCTATGAGGTCTGCTTAGCTCCAGTGCAGGCTGATTAGCTTTTCTGCGTGGCTTGAGGTACGCGCGCCAGGGGCCGTGGGGCTCGATCGGCTCCGGCGCGCTGGTACGGGTGCAAGCGTGGCAGTCAATTTGACCCTGCAATTGATAAGGAAGTAAGACGAGCAGGTCCGTTGGATGGTGGGCCGATACAGGCGCTCGCTATTGGTTGGCTGCCGATAGGATCGGGAAGTTCTTCAATTGGCTAGGGAGTCGACCTGGACAGGTGTTGACAAGGGATTGACCGCAGAGCCGATGGAGGAACTAGGATGTACTCAGAGGATAGCAAGGCACACAGGATCCCTCCGTATTGCCGAACAGTAGTTCATCGGCTGGAAAAACTGATCAAGGCACATGCGAGCTGGCAAGGAATATTATTAAAAAGGCACGGGCTGTAAAGCCGATGCCGCTCCAGATATAACAGCATGAGACCCGTCGCCCACCGTGACAATACCATTAACATCAAACCTCGAAGATCGGACCTAACTGAGACAGTACGAGGCCGAGGCCAGCGGTGATGATACGGAGGACGCCGGATTGGCTATGCTGAAGCCAAGATAGGAATGAACCCACCGGCTAGCTGAGCCGATGAGGGGACGCCTCTCTGAAGGCGGGTGCGTATCGGCTGGGAGACCGATAGTCTCGGCGTTACACGTCAAGGGATACCTCTAAAGGTTGATGCATATCAGCTGAGGGGCCAATGCGCTGGGCGTGAAGCTCAGAGCATGGATAACTCATCGGCTAGCACTCCGTTGATACGCCGTGTAGAAAACTGTAAGCCTGAAGCTCGATGTACCGTCGACCGCCCCGTAGGTCGAACCTAACCAATGTAGCACGAAATTAACAACGGCAGAGGGAGCTTAACAGGCCGATAGGCCCTACACAAACGTGACACGATAAGCTTGATCGGCCTAAGAGATCGAACCTAACCGATGCAGCCTTACACAGAGCAGAACATATTGAGATGGTCGCGGGACTTACCCCTTCACCGGAGATCAGACTTAACTGATGCAGCCCCGCGTCGAGAGCCAGAACCCACCGGTAAAACCTAGATGAACTAGGGTGGCGATGCGCCGAGATTGTATTTGATCATGAGGTATGTTACATATTTCCAGGGGGTCTATATTTATACCCTGGATTTATAGACAGAGTTCGATGCGTTTACAACCGTCGGACGTTATTTCCTAACAAGAACCAAGGAAAATACCACTATAGAAGTTAACTAACTAACTAAACCTTCATAATAAGGTTACAATTTACAAAGATAGAACATCCACAAACTCGGTTTTATCTGAATAATCTTCCAATTCAGAACTGAGTCTTCCTTCACTATAACCCGATCGGCTTCTTCACTGTAGCAACTGGACCTCTTTTTACTCAACCTGATCCTTTTCCTACATTTCCTCAGGATTCTCGGACCTAACCCCGATCAGATAATTCCCTGTCTTCAAACCGATCCAATCTTTTACTAATTTGATCGGCTTCTCTACAGTTCCGATCGGCTTCATCAAATTCTCCATTGGACACCTCTCAGCCGATCGACTTTAGCACCATCAGATCGTCCAAATTTTGGCGTTAACACATGCCCCCTAATTTCGAAGTTTGCCAACAGACTACGAAATTTCGAGCTGTTGGAAGTATCTGCAAACCAGGATGATCTGTTAAAACCCACATTAATCGGCTCAAATTTCTGCCTAGGTTGCTCTGCCTCTATAAAATACATCTCCGCCTTAGCCTTCTTCCACACACTTCTTCCAATCAAAACCCCCAAACCTTGATGAGCTCCTAAGGTGAACTTTTGCAAATCTCCAAAGGCCAGCTTCCGTAAACCTCGACGAGCTCCAAAGACTGAAGGCGAACTCTCAGAAATTACTTCATCAGCCACTACTCCATCCTCCGTGCGATGGCTTGTAAACACATAATCCCTGAGGTAAATATCATCTGCTCTTTCATCCTATATTTTGCATGAATCTTCCCCATCCCGACTTCTCATCAGTAGTCGTGTTCTTGTTTTCTGTAGGATCTCAAGAGTCAGATTGCCATCCCGGTTTCCGACCGCCTCGGTCACTTCTATCTTGGCCTTATGGGTAGCGAGGATCCGACTGATTTCATAAACTCTGAAACAAAAAAGATCCCATTCAAACACTCATCTATGGCCATCACCGATCGGGCTAACAGCTTCAGATCTTGGCCTAGCAAACTCCCGGAATGGAGGAACTGGTATCTTAGGGTTTTTGCCTCCAAAAAGTCTTTCTGGGAAGATTTAGAGATAGACCATTGTATCAACCTTTCCTTAAACGATATGAAATATAATGAACCTCTACTTGCATCGGCTTCTTACTTTTGGTCGGATATCCTAAATGCCTTCATGTTCAGGCATGGACTGATGACCCCCACTTTGATGGACGTTATCATTTTGACCTGCCTCAACACCACCCACTACATAAACCCGTTCAGTCTTAGATTCAAACCCACTCATCAGCTGAACACCAAAAACATCGGAGGTTGGACTAAGTATATTTCCCTGCATAAAAAATCGTCCGGCCAAGTCGACGGGCGTGAACACGTAGCGTTCTTGAATCTCTGGTTGGAGCGGTTCGTCTTTGGTGGTTCGACTCTTGGTCTAACAACCAACATGCAATGCCTGGTAGAGCTCCTGGCTGATCAACACCAGATTCCCCTGGGGCAATATCTTCTCGGAGCTACTTATCAACTGCTCCATCAAGTGGCGACCAAGCTATCGGCAGGCCAACCAGTTGGACATATCGGTGGCCCCTGGTGGTTTATACAACTCTGGTTGAACGTCTACATCTCGAGAGTCATTGCCAGGTCCCCTTTCCCTTCCATGACATACCCGACTATCTCCACCTTTGAGCCCTGTATATCCAATACCAAAGTCTTTGCTCGATGGTGGTCAGAATGGGAAAGGCACCTGTTCAGTCTATTGGCAGAAAATTACTGCCTTCGCCTCAACCCCGACTATGTGGAATTCAATGAAGAGGTAATCTTTCTCCTTTCACTATCTTTTCTTCATTGTATTGAATTTTAACTGTGCCTTGCTTCCCACGATTCCATAGGCTAGCGACAAAGATGCACCTACGACCAGCGCAAGTGGTCAGTTGATTATTTATCAACCTCCATTGGCCAGATCCCTCCTTGGGCAGGGTAGTCCACCTCCATCAGCTCTCCTCCGAGTGTCATAAATACCAGGGCTGAAGCGCAAGAAACTGGCTACTCGAACGGTTTCTAAGAAACAGAAATCCGACGCTGATGTTGCCATCATTACATCGGCCTCGCAAAGGCCTTCTCCCGTGGCAATCCTGACTTCTTCTGCATCTCCATTGGTATGTGTCAGCATCAATTCTTCGTTGCCTTTGCTTTTATCTTGACACCTTTGCTTTGCAGCCTGAACCATCGGCTCCTAAAGTCCAAATGCCGGATACTGTTACTGGGGCTGAGCTGATGGTATCCTCAGAAGTCACAGCATCTACTCCTCAAACTCAAACTGCCCACATCAAGCTTATACCCGCATAATCGCTCAAACTACTCCCGCTGTATCCTAGGTACCTCCATCCTACATGTCATTTCTCTTGACTCATGATCCCCATATTTACTAATATTGTCATGCAGTCATTAGCCGATCTATTTCCTTCGACTTCAGTAAATACTTGGAAGCAGAGGAAGACTCAGCCACCAGCGTAGCGATCGAACCATTTTTACCAGCCGATGCACGCGAGCAGTTGTCAGATATTATGCATCGACTAGAAGTTCCGATTGACTCGCTGGTGGAAGATTGCGAGCCAATCTAGGAAAGACTTGCTGAAATCGAACATCTTCTGCCTGAGGAACTGACAGACGCACTCACGCCTGCTGCCTACTTGGAATTCTGAAGGACCTAGCTGATCGCATCAAGACGACGTATAGCCGATCGCGTTGAGCAAAGCCATCTGGCTCACAACGAACGGCTAACTGCCCAAAGTGAAAAGAAGAAGCATGATGAAATGTCAGCTGACCTTCAATGCACCAACACCAAGCTTGGCCTCTTGAAGAAACGAGAAGCCGATTTGATGGTGGGACTCCACAAGGTTTGTGAAGACATCAACTCCACCGAGTCCCACCTCATCGGCCTACCAAAATCAATCCACGACTAAGAGGCCAAGGTAGCAGACCAACTGTGTCTTGCAATTCGTCGGCATAGGAACTTGAGGACTATATCCGGATCAGATGAGGATGACATCCGTGCCATCAATGAAACAGATCAAATCTGTCTGCGCGCGATCGAGGCCATTAAGAAATTCTTGTAAAACTTTAGCCTTAGAAAAAAAATCCAGATGTCATTCTGAACATAAACTATTTGCAATAGAGTTCAATCATCTTGATCGACAAAAGTTTTATACACATATCCCCTAACGGCGATGGCTAAATGATATCGGTCATCCGTAACCAATATAATCATATCGACTTCCGTACATTAGAAATCGGCTACACCTCAGCCGATTTACGCAAACAGTATCATTAGCCGACACCACTTATGAGAACTCATCCGTCTTAAAAAGAAGAAATCAGCTATGCTCAGCCGATTTCGGTGTCTTTCTGATTGGTTGACCATTCTCTAGACTTATCATCCCAAGACCCAATCAGTAACTTCCAATACGTTGGCATCTCCTCTTTTCCTGATAATCGGTTCTCGTAAGCCGATACCACATGCATCAGATGTGTTAAACTGTTGAACTCTTGGGCAGAATATTTCCACCTGTTGTTCGAGGGGTTCCGACGTGAACATATTTTTGGCACACCAAGTGGGACGAAAGATTTCATTCATCGGCTGATGCGACTCGATAACCCCTCGAAGGCCAAATCAGCTAATTGCTCATCGCTCAGAACAAGACTATAACATCGGCTTCTGATGTCCGAAAAACGTTGGATGTATTCTAGAACTAACTCATTAGGCCTCTGTTTAACCGATGTTAAATCTGATAGTCTCATCCTTCAATCGAGTTCGGTGGTAACGAAGAAAACCATGCAAAGGCTGATCCAGAGAGGGATAATGGAAATAGACGGACTTTGAGAGCTTCCTCAGCTGATGCTTCCCCACACTGTGCTAAGAATCAGCTGATGTGTTTCATTGTAGATATGTTGTCTTGTCCTGAGAATATTGAGAAATCTGGTATCGTGTATCTGCGAGGTAATGGAACTCTGTCAAACTATTCTAGATATGGGTGCCGTTACATAACTGCGGGACACCAAATTGCTCTTCCACCGTGTCCACAATCCTGGTTAACCAATTCTTCTCTCTTAAAGTATCTTTCTGATCTTGTGGAGGTGGATATGGTACCCGATTCTGCTTATGATATTCTCCATAATGATTTCTCTGAAAAAATTCTAGAGATACCTCCTGCCGTTGCCCCCCGAATCGATCTTGTATTGGTGGATACTTATTTGCCAATAGGTCCTTGTTTTCCACCATCTCTATCAGCAAAGGTACATGATCCTGATTAGGCTCTTGAGCCGATGATTCTTGTATCGTCTTCTTGATCAGATCTAGCAATGTATCCATCCATACTCCCGATGGATTACTAAATGCTTGATAAATTGATTCATTGAACATCTCTTGCAACGACTTAGAAGAATTCACAGGTGCTGAATGGCCTGATTCATTCATCAAAACACATTTTGGTAATTGTGCTTTTTGAATCGGCCCTTGTTTAGTCATACTGAAGGATTCCAAACAGAGTTTCTGAAAGTTGTCCATGTTTTGCTCTATATGCCGCCTCCAGTCTTCATTCAGATCCTTCATGGTAACTGGAATTGTAATCTCCTCATCGGCATCATCTTCAGATAAATATGTCTTCAAATCTACCTTTTCTTTAGACATATTGACAACAAGATGCCCCCTGGGTTGATGAGTAAAAATCTGACTTCTAATTAGGTACTTGTAGAGTCCCGCTGGTTGATGAATGGAATTATATCACTAGCCAATGAAGGATCTTCAACCGATGAACGGCCTTCAGGTTTCTCCAGCCGATGAATCCAGTCCAATCGGCTAAAGAATGAAGATTTCTACCCTATTGGCCAATGAATATAGTATGGTTCTTATCGGTCGATGAATGAAACCTTTGGTCCCACTGGGCATGCCAAAAATGTATGTTCGCGCCGAGGTCCCTCGCGCGCCCCGGCGTGAACACGCTAGTTGCCTGGGAGGTCTGTTTAGCTCTAGTGCAGGCCGATCAGCTTTTCTACGTGGCTTGAGGTACGTGCGCTAGGGGCCATGGGGTTCGATCAGCTCTGTCACGTCGGTACGGGTGCGAGCGTGTCAGTCAATTTGACCCTGCAATTGACAAGGAAGTGAGACGAGCAGGTCCGTCGGACTGTGGGCCGATATAGAAGCTCGCTATCGGCTGGCTGCCGATAGGATCGGGAATTTCTTCGATCGGCTGGAGAGCCGATGTGGACTGGTGTCGACGAGGGATTGACCGCAGAGCTGATGGAGGAACCAGGATGTACTTAGAAGATAGCAAGGCACACAGGATCCCTCCGGATTGCCGAACAGTAGTTCATCGGCTAAAAAAATCGATCAAGGCATATCCGAGCTGGCAAGGAATATTATTAAAAAAGGCACGGGCTGCAAAGCCGATGCCGCTCCAAATATAACAGCACGAGACCTGTCGCCCACCATGACAGCGCCATTAACACCGAACCTCGAAGATCGGACCTAACCGAGACAGTACAACGCTGAGGCCAGCGGTGATGATACGGAGGACACCGGATCAGCTATGTTGAAGCAAAGATAGGAACAAACCCACCGGCTAGCTGAGCCGATGAGGGGATGCCTCTCTGAAGGCGGGTGCATATCGGCCGAGGGGCCGATGCGCTGGGCAGGAACCTCAGAGCATAGATAACTTATCGGCTAGCACTCCGATGATACGTCGTGTAGAAAACTGTAAGCCTGAAGCTCGATCTACCATCGGCAACCCCGTAGTTCAAACCTCTACAGTTCCAATCGGCTTTGTCTCATGAGCTGACTAGTATCTCCATCAGTCGATCCTGCTTACAGGCTGCATCAAATTCTCCATCGGACACCTCTGAGACGATTGGCTTTAGCACCGTCGGATCGTCTAGATTTTGGCATTAACAGTATAGTAGGGAACAACCATGAATTTTGCAAGTGTAGGCCTACCTAAGATAGCATGATATGCACTCTCAATGTTAGCAAGCGCAAAGCAAACATTTTTTGTCCTGAAGTTGTCCCAAGCGCCAAAGGTGATAGGAAGCGTGATCTATCTAAGTGGTGTTGAAGAAACCTTGGAGATTACACCATGTAATGGAGTTGTACATAGCCTCAACTCATAGCGTGGAATCTTTATCTCGTCTAATGTTTTTGAAAATAAAATATTGAGAGCGCTACCACCATCAAGCAAATTCTATTTGAGCTTGATATTCTTGACTACCAGTTATAGATCTAGGGGATACCGCCCTAGGTGGACCACTTGGTCAGGACAATATGAGCAATCAAACATGAATGCCACCTCAAACCACTATAGGAATTGGGTACATTAGTTGAAACTATGTTGATCTCCCTATTGGTTAACTTCTACTTCTTCTTGGATTCATAGACAAACTGGCCACTAAAAAAGTGATTCAAATCGGCCCTAGAATCCTCGAACCCCACTTGAGCCAAGCCATCAATTTTGTTCTTCTCCGTATACTTCCTAGAGTCGCCTTCATCTCCTCCTGACTTTATGTCCTTGAGATGTTCTTCAGAAATCTTCTTCAACATATAGCAATCCTTAGCCATATCTCCCCATTGGGAAGATATGGACATAAGCTGTTGTTCACACTGGATCTCGCATGCATGGCATGACCACGTCGAAGCCTGAGAGATCTGCTTAACTCTAGTGCAGGTCTATCGGCTTCTCTCTATGGCTCGAGATACGCGCACCAAGGCCTAAGAGGTCTGCTTAGCTCCGATGCGGGTGCCTCGGCTCGCTCTCTATCGTGACGGTGTAGGTGCGGTCATGCTAGTCAATTTGACTCTGTGGTTGACAAGGAGGTGAGGCGAACGGGTCAATCGGACAATGGGCTGATACGCACTCTCGCTATCGGCTGACCGCCGATAGGATTGAGTTCGTCATCGACCGCGTCCGGATGGCTCCTGCTATCAGCTGGTTATCGATAGGGTTTGGGATGCTCTTCCATCAGCTGTGAAGCAGATGAAGGCGTGGATAGATGTCGACGAAGGACATGATAACTCCGGGTGTAGCGAAAGCGAGATCGTGATTCATCGGCCGCAGAGCCGATAGAGGCACCAAAGGGTATTTAGAGAACAAAGCACACGGGATCTCTCCTGGTTGCCGATGAAGCTGTACCACTCGTTCATTGGTTGGAAAGCCGCCAACCGATGAAGGTATATGCGAACTAGCAAGAAATTGTGTAAAAGGACACCGGCTGTAAAGCCGATGCTGCACCGGATATGGTGGGTGATGAACAATGAGCAGGGCCTGCTCCTCCCACAGCACAAGACTCGACGCCCACCGTGACGATGCTGCTAGCACCGATCTCAAAGATTGGACCTAACCGAGACAGTAAGAGACCGAGGCCAACGGCAATGGGATGGCGTACGCTAGATCGGACGTACTGAAGGAAGGGCTGAGCGAACCCATCGGCTAGCTGAGCCGATGAGAGGACATCTCTGAAGATATGCGTGCACTGACCGAAAAGGTCGATGCACTAGGCGTGATGTTCGATGGAAGTCTTTGAAGACAGGTGTGTATCGGCTGAGGAGCCGATACATTGGGCGTGTTGCTCAAGGTATGGATAACTAATGGGCTAACCATTCCGATGAAATGCCATGTAGAGATCTACAGGCTTACGGCTCAATCTACTATTGGCAGCCTCGTAGGTCGAACCTAACAGATGCAGAACAGGACCGACGATGGTAGCGAGAGCTTAGTAAACCGATAGATCTCGCATGGACATGATGCGGTAGACTCGATCTGACAATGAGGTCGAACCTAACTAATACAGTCTTAGACAGAGCAAGATATAACGGGATAGTGACTGGACTTACCCCTTCGTCGGAGATTGAACTTAACCGATGCAGCCCCGTGTCGAGAGCCAGAACCCGTCGGTAAAAACCTAGATAAACTAGGGTGGCGATGCGCTGAAGTTGTATTGATCGAAAGATGATTTATACCCTGGCATTATAGAGTCCGACGTGGTTACAACAACCATCGGATGTTATTTCCTAAAAAATATAATAGAAAAGTATCTCTAAGGAAGTAAACTGAACTAACTAAACATTTCTATCAATATAAGATACGATTTAAATAGATAAATTACCCTACCATGAGTTTCGCGGCTCCTCCTCAGACTCGACCTCATTTGGATAGTCTTCTATAATTGAACAGAATCATTTCTCGTTTCCTTCAATCCAATCTGCTTCTTTCCTATAGCAATCGGACTCTTCCTTACTAAACCGATCGTCTTTCCAATCTTTCCCTGGGCTTACCAAATTTTGGCGTTAATAGCTGTTCATGACCTACTCATAGTCTTTGGATTGCAGGTATCATGAACGAGGGCGTTTTATAATTGTAAACAACTCCTCTATCTTACGCTTGTGCTCATGAGATCTGGAGTAATCTTCGGTTTGTCTTCCCTTATGGAGGCAATAGCATCAACAGACAATGCATATAAATTTGTGATCTCAAAATGCCTCTTGACTATAGTCGAGGGCTTGTGAGTAAACATGCCAATGAATTGTCCATCTTTGACCTATTTTCAGAAGGCAGCGATGATAGCCTCGTCATTGATCTCTAAGATCTTGTTTCGTGCTTCTAAAAAGCTCTTGATATACTCATGAAGTGTCTTGTTCTTCCTCTTTTGAATGTGTATATAGGTCATATTGTGACCTAGGAAGCTCGAATGTTCCTAGGAAATTTACAATAAAACACACTCAAAGCTTGCCCAGGAACCAATAGATCCCCACGGAAGCCCAAAAACCAGCTACTTGCCGATTTTGCCAAAGCAACAGGAAGATATTTTGTCACAACCTTGATGGCACCTTTAACTATTCTGATTGCCATCATATACACTATAAGCCAAGGCTATGGATTTGTTTTGCCATCGTACTTTTTGGTTCAAGTTAGCTTGAAACTAGCTGCCTAGTCCACTCTGTGTAGGTCAAATGTAAATGGTGGAACTCCTTCATCACAATCATCAACTGGTTACCAGCATCATTGAGGACATAACTTCTTATGTTGAAGTGTTCATGGTGTAGGCCAAAGTGATCATGCTCATCCTTCAATCGACATTGTTTCCACTCTTCTCACTCATGGCATTTGGCTTCAAGTTGGTGCCACAAATCATAATCGATTATCCTATGTGCATCCTCCAAATAATGACACCTATCATTTTGTTTTTCACGTTCTTGATGCTAGTGATTGTGTTGCTCTAAAACATGGTGCTGATTGTCTTGGCATCCTCCTCCTTGATTGATGTGGGATGGTTGTTGCTGATCTCTTGACTCCTCTTTAGTTGGACACCTCCTAGGTGGAGGCTTAAACAACATGGCCTCCAACTGGATCAGGGTGTTGCTGGTTCTATCATTCTGCTGGTCCACTATTGTTGCCACCATAGCTTTTATTATGGCAATAGTTAACAAGACAACATGGTCTTGCAATGTGTCAAGTATAGTATCAAGGAGAGTTGCCGTAGCAACAACATTCTGTTAAGGAGTAACAAAAACGTTGTGATCTTAAAAATTGAGTCTGGATGAACTCTTGTTGGATCCTACGTTAACCTAGGCATAATTCTCTATTATGGTTCTCCCTTTTGGCTCTGCGTTGCTCTTCTTCCTCTTGCTACTTGTGCATTGTTCTTCTTCTCGAGCTTGTTGTTCCCTTCAGCAAGTTTCTTTGTTTGGGGCATTTGAGGCCATAATGACTTCATGTGGAGGAGAATGGCTATCATTATTGCTATCTAATTCACCAAATTGAATAGATTCTATGATAATGTCAACCTTCCAAGGCTCATACTCAAGTGGCTCCGGGCCGTATCCAAGTCAAACTCCAGAAGGCTAAGGCGTGTCAGACATGAAGCTATGGATTGCATCTAGATCGTGCCGCATGAAGAGCTTGGAGAAGATTGCTACAATGTTCACATATCCGAATAGTATTTGGTTGATGGTTTTTTTGGTCAGTTTGAATCCAAGTTGGAGAACTTGAAGTAGATCTTTGCTACATTCGGAAGACCAAATGGGATCTTGCTAGTTTTTCTCCCTAGCTAGATCGAAGCTAAGTTGGAACGGGAAAGCTTGCCAAAGTCATTAGCGAAGAAGTTGAGGCTCTTGAAGTAGAAACACCTGTCCTAGAGCGAAGATAAAGCCGATGGCTTCTAAAGACGATTTAATCACACTTGTTAACAAAAAACTTGACACCACCCTTATCTGGCATGCCAACTAGATGGTTTGTATCAATAATAATTTAAGGGGACAACACACAAGTGAATGGATGTAAAACACATAGGATTTATATAGAGTTAGGTCAGTGATGTAAAGTAATACCATACTCCTATTTTAGTTATATTTTGCTTGGTGTATTGATTCACTATATGTTGTTGTGATTGTTTATATCCTCGAGAGGCTCTTTGCCCGCCTTATAAAGGGTGGGGGCAGAGTTACAAGATAGGAGTCTTATCTACATATGACCTAAAATTTTGTTGTCTATACATATTAATATTTAGCTAAGATACAATAAACTGTCTTGAGATACAAGGCAATATGATAACCAAGTCCTGCTCTATCTCTTATTTGGTCTACCACCTATTTTTAATTAGATAAGCAGACTATGCAGATATCTGGTACCTATGCTCTCCACACTTTTGTTTCAGAGGGCCAAAAGGAAAAAAATCCTATAGGATTCCAATGCTATAAATTTTTTAAGTTTTTCCTTCAAATCAAAAGGGCTAAGTGTATTTGGTGGATTAATTGTCCGTATAAATGAAAAAATAATTTCTAAAGTGGTTACTATTTCAAGAGGCACTTTTGCCTATAAGGGAGTACTAAATTATACTACCATACCAAAATAGTGAGGATTAAACTATGCCATTACTATCAAAACCTATTAAGAAAATCAATCTTATTTTTCAATCCTATTTCTTCAATGTACTAAACATCTCAATCTCATACCATGCGTCTATATAATTTGTTTCTGCATGTCTTTACTGTCTATATCATATTCAAAATAAATAAAACTTCTGAAATGAAACTATACAAAACTAAAAACGTCTAAAAAATGCATCTACAAACTATAGGTTACAGGGTTGTTTTGCACATATCTTTAACATGTCTCTAAGAAACTCATATAAACTTGTAACTCTTGGTTTTCATGACAGTATCAAAATTGCCCCTACGAAAACGTCTTGATACAAGTTTCAATGCTTTATTTATGCAAATTTTGTTCTAGGATATCTTAGACTTTGTAACTTTAGCTCCTAAACATGGCTCAAAATATGGTTATTTACTGTTGGATACTCTGTACAATAGAATATTCATTTCCAGTTGAAAAGAAGAATAACAATATAAAATGCTATAAATGTCTTTGGCTCCACTTGTCATATTCTTCCTCTTTTTCACTTCTTCCCTTCTCTCCCATCAGCCTCTTCCAGCCGCATCCAAGGACTGGCTGCTGGCCCCTTGTTCCGCACAGTTGTCGCACATCCATCGGCCTAAGCCTTGCCTGAGCTCGAGCTCCCCTAATTCGAGCTCTCGTGCTGCCTATAGTTCCACTGCCGCTCTACCCTCACCTCAGCCGCCGTCATGGGAGTCCATCTCAGGCTGCCATCAAAAGCAAAGGAGCTCATACCGACCTATTCTACCCTCTACCCAGAGCTGCCCTGCCAGCTGCCATTGTGTTCGCCGTTGTTAGGCACCAACTCAGCAAAACACTAGGTTGACTACCATAGAAGAATTCTCCAAATTTCCTGCACTTAAACTTCCTCATTCAAAATTGAGGTGTCCATCTTCTTTCCTGTGCACTAATCACCCTTTGTGATCTCCTCCCACTGTCCTCTCGCCACCGGAGCACGCCGGATCGACCCTCCTAACTGCTGCCTCCGTTGTAGCTCTGCTTTGGCCTGTCGAGCTTGCACGGTGTACCACCGCCCCTGACCATCTTAAGGCGGGACACCACCACCGTGGGCTCTGCCTCACCTCCATGATGCTATTCGACTGCTGCACCCTGTCGGACCCTCACTGGAGCACCGCAACCACAAGCCTTGCATCGCTTCTCGCTGCTACTCCTCCCATGTGCTGCCGCCTGCACCGCTGCTCGCAGCACCTATTTCCTTCTGCTGCCATCTGCGCTGCTGCTCGCTGAAGAGATAGCGCAAAAGAGAGAAGAGAGAGATGGGAGAAGTGACCCTGACATGTGGGGACAGTGGCATTTCGGACCTTTCACAATGTTTATTCCTCCGGTTTAACTAAAAATGAATATTTTAATATGTGAGGTGTTTAGTAGCAAATAGCTAGTGTCTTCATCAAAAAATTGACTTTTGTCCTAGAGATAAACTACGAAGTCGTGATGTTGTATAGCAAAATTTATCTTTTATTTATGCTTTGTTGTCTACAATTCAATATGCCGTCTGTTTGGAAATGAGGTAATTTAGTTTGCTACGCTCAACCACGTTTTTATACGTTGACAACTTGTGCATACAGTTTATATTGGTCAATCATAGTTTATATGATGTGGTACACTGAGGAAGGTTTTCCACATATATGATTCAATTAGTGGGTAGTCATCGTCGTCATCATCATTATATATATATCGACATACACTATGCACAAATGTATGTAGGGTGCGTAATAATTAAAATACACTAAAAATTCTTACTGTGAGGTATTTAAAAATGATATAAGTAAAAATTTTAGTATGTAAGGAGCGTATTTTAGTTATTAGGTGTATGTATATATATATTCACATAGTAAAATTTTTAGTTTGAGTTATATCGTCCTCTATAAGATATTTAAGGATGATATAACTCGTAGTAAAAATTTTATTAGGTGAGTAACACATTATAGTATTAGAATATATAGGATCGAAACGCCAACCAGAGCTGATGAATGATAGTATTACTTAAAAACTGATTTTTTTAATAAAAATAAGTGTCTGACCTATGTACTACCGTATATCACTGATTTAATTATCTACCTATCACTAGTCTATTTGTCATGCTGTCAACACTCTGACCTTAATGCCACCGGTGCATCCGACACCTTGGTGTCGATCTAACTGCTTGAACATAACTTAACAAATGGATCAATTTTATTACATTAAGATATATCTATAAAGTGCATATAAATCATTCATCTTTTTCTTAAACTAATTCTAGCTTTTCTTTCATACAAAATTTATACACGTCTGTTATCAACATCTCATCTATTTATACCAAAAATATCCATCTCCTACTAGAAGTAGAACTCCTACTATAAGAGTCAAACTCTCAAATTTCAAGACCAATTAGATAAACAACTCCTATTCGTAATATAAGTCAACCTCCCATATTTTAAACCTTTTATAATTTTATAATTTAATTTTTATCTTTTTTTAGTGTCATTTTAAATTTATTCATGATTTCTCTTATGCTTATACAGACAACATGTGAAGCGTGTTACGAAATCCTTGTGTGTCTATTAACTATGTGCTAACTTATGCTCAAGTTACCTGGTATTCTTTTAAACCTTAGCTCCCCTTGAAGTTAAACTCGGTTCTGTAATTTATAGCTGTTAGTATAAGACATCTTGACTCTAGTCTAACTTTATTAGATAGCGTCTTTTATTAGATAGCGTCTTGACCCTGTTAGCTCTTCACTCCTCCTTAGTCACAATCATCATTATTAAATAAGATTATCTTAAGTTATCTACACATAAATAGACAAAATAATTATTTCTAGATATAGATATCACAACCTGACCCACATCGATCATACACACTCACACAATATCGTAAATATTTTTAAAATAATTTTTATTAATTAAATCATTTAAAAAACAATTGTTCATTATAAAATATTAATTATAATAATAATTCAACGGGATATGCTTTTGGACGTATACTTTTCCTGCACTGTTGGTCGTGTGCTTGCCATGAATTACTTTGCAATCCGACAATGGCTTACTGTCACAATGCCCTCTGCAATAACCTTTTTAATTGCAAAACCAACCCCTGCTACGGTCTGAAAGCTCACTCTACAACTAAGCCGTGATTTGCAAGCCAAACAAGCTCCACTTCACCTTTGTTCCCAACCACCCTATCGCATCCACAATGAATCTCCCTCCAATTGCCAGCCAATTCAAGCGTAATTACGACATAATTCTCGCAAAAAGAAAGTAATTACTACATAATTGCAAGCAAGGCATATTCTTCCTCTTGGCATCCTAGTTATAGCTTGATCATATTCATTTCATTTCAATGTTTCTTTGTTTCTTTGTATATGTATACCCTACCCTCCTAGATTTGATTACCTTCATTCCAATTAGCAAAGCAGGATCGATCGATCAACTGACAAGCTGCTTGCGTCGGAACCCGACGTGAGCACGCCGATGCCTGTGAGGTCTGCTTAGTTTTAGTGCAGACTGATCGGCTTCTCTCCGTGGCTCGAGGTACGTGCGTCGGGGGCCATGCGGTTCGGTTGGCTCCAACGCAACGGTGCGGGTGCGGGCGTGCCTGTCAATTTGACCCTGCAATTAATAAGCAGGTGAGGCAAACGGGTCAGTCGGACAACGGGCCGATATGAGCCCTAGCTATCGGCTGACTACCGATAGGATCGAGTTAGTCATCAGTCGTGTTCGAATGGCTTCTGCTATCGGCTAGTCATTGATACAAATCAAGACGCTCTTCTATCGGCTGTAGAGCCGATGTAGGCAGATGTGGACGAATGATACGATGGCTCTAGGTGTAGCGGATGTGAGGCCCTGATTCATCGACCGTAGAGCCAATAGAGGCACAGAATTGTACTCAGAGAATAGCAAGGTGCGGGGATCCCTCCTGGGAGTTGACAGAACCTATCGCGGTCATTCATCGGCTAGAAAGCCGATGAAAGCATATGCGAAGTGGCAATGAATCGTATAAAAGGCACGGCCTGCAAAGCCGATGCCACTCCGGAGATGGCAGCACGAGACCCGTCACCCGCTGTGACGACACCGCTAGCACCAAATCTCGAAGATCGGACCTAACCGAGACAATATAAGAACGAGGCCAAAGGTGACGGGACGGTGGATGCCGGATTGGACGTACTAAAGGGACGGTGAAGCGAAAGCATCGGCTAGCTGAGCCGATGAGAGGATGTCTCTTTGAAAACAAGCGCCCATCGACTGGAAAGCCGATGCGCTTGGTGTGGCGCTTGAAAGTCTCTACAGACCTGGTGCGTATCGGCTGAGGAGCCGATGCGTAGAGCATGTTACTCAACGTATAGATAACTAATTGACTAACACTCTGATGAAACGCCATATAAAGACCGATAGGCCTAAAGCTTATTTTACCGTCGGCTGCCTCGTAGGTCAAACCTAACCGATGCAACACGAGACCGACGATGGCGGAGATAGCTTAATAGATCGATAGATATTGCATGGACATGATGCGATACATCCTATCGGCCTAAAAGGTCAAACCTAACCGATGCAGCCTTTGATAGAGCAAGACATATCGAGATAGTGGCGGGACTTACCGCTTCGCCGAAGATCGCACTTAACCGATGCAGCCCCATGTCGAGATTCAGACCCCACCAGTAAAAACCTAGATGAACTAGGGTGGTGATGCACCGAGGTTGTATTGATCGAAGGATTAAAGATCCATTACATGTTTCCAGGGGGTCTATATTTATACTCTGGGTTTATAGAATCCGACGCATTTACAACAATCATCGGATGTTATTTCCTTACAAGGATAAAGAAAAATATCTCTAAGAAAATTAACTAACTAACTAAATCTTCCTATCTATATAAGATAGGATAGAATACCCTGCCGTGAACCACGGCTCCTCCTCAAAATCGGTCTTATCCGGATAATCATCTGTTTTGGGACTAAGTCTTTCCTTTCTTCAATCCGATCGGCTTCTTCCCTGTAGCAATCGGACACTTCTGCACTCAAGCCGATCATTTTTGCATTCTATCACTGGGCTTTCTCAATTTGGCATTAACACATGCCCCCAATTTCAAGGTATGAAGGTTCATGCTTTGAAATTCTTTTCCTCAGGCCTCCAATACATCGAAATCTCCTCTTTTTTGATAATCGACTCTCGTAAGCCAATACCACATCGTCAGATATGCTAAACTGTTGACCTCTTAGGAAGAAAATTTCCACCTGATGTGACTCGACAACCATTGGAAGGCCAAATCAGCTAACTACTCTTCACTCAAAACAAGACTATAACATCGGCTTCTGGTGTCCCAGAAACATTAGATGTACTCCAAAACTGACTCATTAGGCCTCTGTCTAACCAATGTCAAATTTGACAGTCTCATTTCTTGAAGCCCAGTAAAGAAATATTTATGGAATTGCTGCTCTAGATCGGTCCATCCTTTAATCCAGTTTGGTGGTAACGAAGAAAACTATGCAAAGGCCGATCCAGAGAGGGACAATGGAAAGAAACGGACTCTGAGAGCATCCTTAGCCGATTCTTCTCCACACTGTGCTAAGAATCGACTGATGTGCTCCAGTACAGATATATTGTCTTGCCTTCAGAATTTGGAGAAATCTGGTATCATGTATCGGCGAGACAATGGAACTCTATCAAATCATTCTGGATACGGGTGCCAATATATAACTATTTGAACTTTGGGCTTGATACCAAATTGCTCTTTCATCGTGTCCACAATTCTAGTTAACCAATCCTTCTCCCTTCGAATATCTCTCTAATCATATGGAGCTGGATAGGGTATCTGATTCTGCCTACGCTACTATCCATAATAATTACCCTAAAAGAATTCTGGAGTATCTGTTAATGCTAAAATCTAGACAGCCCGATGGTGCTAAAGCTGATCGGCTGAGAGTTGTCCGATGACTATAGTGAAGAAGCCGATCGGATTGTAGCGAAGGAAGACTTGGTTCCAGATTGGAAGACTATCCAGATAAGACCGAGTTTGCGGAGGAGCCGTGGAATCCACGGTAGGGTATTTTGTCTTTGTAAATTATAATCTTATCTAATTAGGAAGGTTTAGTTAGTTAGTTAACTTCTTTAGAGATATTTTCCTTTATTTTTGTTAGCAAATAAGGTCCAATGGATGTAAATGCCTCGGACTCTGTAAATCTAGGGTATAAATATAGACCCCCTAGAGAAATGTAATCTATCTATCAATCAATATACAACTTCAGCGCATCGCTACCCTAGTTCATCTAGGTTTCTACCAATGGGTTCTGGCTCTTGACGTGGGGCTGCATCGGTTAAGTTTGATCTCCAGCGAAGGGATAAGTCCCGCCATTATCCTGGTATATTTTGTTCTATCCAAGGCTGCATCATTTAGGTTCGAACTCTTAGTCAGATCAGGTGTACCGCATCACGTCCGTGCAAGATCTATCAGCCTATCAAACTCCCTTCGCCGTCGACAGTCTTGTGCTCCATCGGTTAGGTCCGACCTACGGGTTTGCCGATGGAGGATTGAGTTTTACGTCTATAGGTCTCTCTACGGCGTTTCATCAGAGTGAGTAGCCGATAAGTTATCCTAGATGTAGGTCCCCATCGTCGTGCGGCCGATGGGTTTAAATGTAGGATCACATTAGGCGTTAGGCCTGTAGATAGCCGATGGCATCTTATCTTTCCTACCTCGTCGTCATGTTCGGTCCAAGCCCCCGCCGTCTTGGTGTCGTTAGCCTCCAGCCTCATACTGTCTCGGTTAGGTCCGATCTATAGAGGCTGGTCCTAACGGCGCCGTTACTGCGGTCGCTCGCCCGCATGGCCTCGTAGGGGATCGGCTCCCGCTCCGTTTATCAGATACGGGTAGCGCCATCGGCTCTTTGGCTGATAGGCCCTTTAGTGCGTTACACGTGTCTCTCTCGCACTTCCATCGGCTTTTTTGCCAATGCGCTAGCATTCTCATCTCTATCGGCATCCAGCCGATAGGGATGGTCGGGCAGGCCTTCTGGCCAACCAGCTTACACGTCTTATCCCTTTTCCTTGTCAATTGTAGGGTCAAATTGACTAGCATGCTCGCGAACCTTGAGGCTTAAGGACCTACACTAGAGTTAAGCAGACCTCCTAGGCCTTTGTATGACCAAGCCGCCATCTTTCCCCGATCGCAGGATTTTTGTCGGTGAGCATGCTTTTTGGCACGCCCGGTGGGACCGAAGGTTTCATTCATCGGACGATAAGAATCATACTATATTCATCGGCCGGTAGAGTAGAAATCTTCATTCAATAGCCGATTGGACGGGATTTCATTCATCGGCTGGAAAAACCTGAAGATCGTCCATCGGCTGGTGTGGTATAATTCCATTCGTCAACCAGTAGGACTCTATAAGTGCCTGATTAGAAGTCAGATTTTTACTCATCAACCCAGGGGGCATCTTGTTGTCAATATGTCTAAAGAAAAGTTTGATTCCAAGGCATATTCGTCCGAAGATGAAGCCGTTGAGCAGATTATAGTTCCAGTTACCATGGAGAATTTGAATGAAGATCAGAGGCAGCATATAGAGCAGAATATAGACAATTTTTAGAAGCTCTGTTAGGAATCCATTAGTATGACTGAACAAGGGCCGATTCAAGAGGCGTAGTTACCAAAATGTATTTTGATAAAGGAATCAGGCCATTCAGCACCCGTGAATTCTTCCAAGCCATTGCAAGAGATGTTCAACGAAGCATTTTATCAAGTATTCAATAATCCATCGGGAGTATGGATGGATACATTACAAGATCTAATCAAGAAGACGATACAAGAATCATCGGCTCAAGAGGCTGATCAGGATCACGTGCCTTTACCGATAGAGACGGAGGAAACTTGGCAAAACAAGGACCTATCGGCAAATATGTATCCACCAATACAAGATCGATTCGGGGGGCAACGGCAGGAGGTACCTCCAGAATTCTTTCAGATGAATCATTATGGAGAATATCACAGGCAGAATCGGGTACCATATCCACCTCCACATGATCAGGAAGATACTCTAAGGGAGAAGGATTGGTTAACTAGAATTGTGGATACGGTGGAAGAACAATTTGGTATCAAACCCAAAGATCAAACAGTTATGTATGAGCGCCCATTTCCAGAATGGTTTGATAGAATTCCATTGTCTCGCTGATACATGATACCAGATTTCTCCAAATTCTCAGGGCAAGATAACATATCTATATTGGAACACATCAGCCGATTCTTAGCATAGTGTGGGGAAACATTGGTCGAGCAAGCTCTCAGAGTCCGTCTATTTCCATTATCCCTCTCTAGATCGGCCTTTGCATGGTTTTCTTCGTTACCACCGAACTCGATTGAAGGATGGGCCGATCTAGAGGAACAGTTCCATGGACATTTCTATACTGGGATTCAAGAAATGAGATTATCAGATTTAACATCAGTTAAACAGAGGCCTAATGAGTCAGTTCTAGAATACATCCAACGTTTTCAGGACATCAGAAGCCGATGTTATATTCTTGTTCTGAGCGATGAACAATTAGCTGATTTGGCCTTCGAGGGGTTATCGAGTCGCATCAGCCGATGAATGAAATCTTTCATCCCACTTGGTGTGCCAAAAAATATGTTCGCGTCAGAACCCAGCACGAGCATGCTGACACCTGGGAGGTCTGCTTAGCTCCAGTGCAGGCCGATCGGCTTCTCTCCATGGCTCGAGGTACGCGTGCCGCGGACCATGGGGCTCGGTCAGCTCCGGCGTGACGGTGCGGGTGCAGGAGTACCAGTCAATTTGACCCTGCAATTGACAAGGAGGTGAGGCAAACAGGTCAGTCGGACGATGGGCTGATACGAGCCCTAGCTATCGGATGGCTACGATAGGATTGAGTTAGTCATCGACCACATCCGAATGGCTCCTGCTATCAGCTAGTCACCGATAGGAATCAGGACGCTCTTCCATCGGCTGGAGACCCGATGTAGGCGGATGTGGACGAAGGATACGATGGCTCCGGGTGTAGTGAATGTGAGGCCCTGATCCATCGGCTGTAGAGCCGATGAAAGCACAAGATTGTACTCAAAGAGTAGCAAGGCGCGGGGATCCCTCTTGGGAGTCGACGGAACCTGTCGCAGTCGTTCATCGATTGGAAAGCCAATGAAAGCATATGCGAAGTGGCAAGGAATCATATAAAATGCACGGGCTGCAAAGCCGATGCCGCTCTGAAGATGGCAGCACGAGACCTATTGTCCGCCGTGACAACACCACTGGCACCGAATCACAAAGATCGGACCTAACCAAGACAATACGAGAATGTGGCCAAAGGCAACGGGATGGTGGACGCCCGATCGGACGTACTGAAGGGATGACGAAGCAAAACCATCGACTAGCTAAGCCGATGAGAGGACGTCTCTCTAAAGATAGGCGAACATCTGTTGAAAAGCCGATGCGCTTGGTATGGCGCTTAAAGGAAAGTCTCTGCAGACCTAGTGCGTATCGGCCGAGAAGCCGATGTGCTGGGCGTGTTGCTTAACGTATAGATAACTCATTGGCTAACACTCCGATGAAACGCCGTACAGACACCTATAGGCCTAAAGCTCATTCTACCGTCGGCTGTCTCGTAGGTCGAATCTAACCGATGTAGCACGAGACTAACGATGGCGGAGAGAACTTAATAGACCAATAGAAATTGCACAGACGTGATGCGATACATCCTATTGGCCTAAGAGGTCAAACCTAACCGATGCAGTCTTAGACAGAGCGAGACATATCGAGTTAGTGACAGGATTTATCCCTTCGCCGAAGATCGGACTTAACCGATGTAGCTTTACGTCGAAAGTTAGACCTCACCGGTAAAAACCTAGATGAACCAGGATAGAGATGAGCCGAGTTTGTATTGATCGAAGGATCGAAGATCCATTACATGTTTCTAGAGAGTCTATATTTATACACTGGGTTTACAGAATCCGACACGTTTACAACAACCATCGGATATTGTTTCCTAACAAAGATAAAGTAAAATATCTCTAAAAAATTAAATAACTAACTAAATATTTCTATCCATATAAGATAGAATAGAATACCTGCAGTAAACCATGGCTCCTCCTTAAACTCGGTTTTATCTGGATAATCTTTTATCTGTAACTGAGTCTTTTTTTCTTCAATCCGATTGGCTTCTTCTCTGTAGCAATCGTACACTTCTACGTTAAAATCGATCGTTCTTTATAAATTTTAGTGTTAACACTACTTAGATCAACAAAATATGGACCAACGCGTGCATCCACGTTAAGAATAGCTGGTTTTGCCTAGCTGTATATATAGCAGTTCACCTTGATCAAATGGGTGTCATAGTGTCAAACCAAGGGATTTAATAAAGCCATTGAAGGGAACAAGTAATGCACCTGATTGCTGTTTTACTGAGCATTTTCTCATACCGGCCTTATCTGGAAAATATCAAAATACTGATAATTAATAAATTCCCATACGGAATCACGCTGTTTATTTTGATCATAAAGCTGACGGTCACTTTTGTTATCTACTTGGATTCCTATGTTGACTTCTAGAATAGGCCTCATTCGAATTAGGGTTATGGAATTAATGATCCTCATTGATCCATCCAACTGACCTCCCAATTATCTATGGGAACACTGGAATTAATGATGCTAGTTGGATGATCCAGCTGTGCTAAGCATCAATCGAATTTGGCAATCCAACTAGGCTAACCATGAGTAAATTTACTATTCTAAAACTATATAAATTTAGAGGTGTGTATCATAAAACTATAAATTTAACATTAAATTTATTGTAAAAATACATATTTAAGATATTGTATTAAAAAAATTTAATAGTGATGTTATCAGAGGAGTTTAGATCATAGTACCGTTATTTTTTGAGTTATAAAAACTGTAGTTTGTGATAAAATTGATGTTAAATAATACAATGTCTATCTGTAGTTTTATAATACACATCGTTTACAATAGATTGATGAAAGTATTTATAGGTTTATAAATTTACTCTTCGAGTTACATGGGAACACTGGAATTAATGATGCTCATTGGGCATCCAACTGGGCTAAGCATGTATAGTTTACATGGGAACATATCACAAACTATTTGGAGTAGCATCACTGGTGTGGTGGTAGCATAGTTGTTAAGCCCGAACCGGTGAGGCTATTGGTTTATCGGTCTACAGGCTGAACAGCCGTTTCGCCGAATCGACCATCAAGAAGAAATAATAAAATTTTAATTTTTTTTGAATTATTGGTTGACTCAAAGGTTAAAACATATTTATTTTGTCACTACAACCAACAACAGCCGTAGCCCACTTGGTTTGGGCGGTTCATGGTGCACTCGCAGTGTTAGGTCGGGGGTTTCGATCGCATTCCTTTGCGCTCGGTTTGATTTTTAGTGAAACAATTTCCTGCCGGTCTGACCACAACGGTTTTACGTAAAACTGTGAGGTTCTACCGGTCTTTTTGGTTCAATAGCAAGTGCGGTCTTTTAGCAGACTGGACTAGGGGCTGGTTCCAGTTTTATTCCAGTCAAACCAATGGTCTGTTCAAGTTTTAATAACGGAAATGCTATACACCACTGTCTCATTTGTCAGATGAGGGAACTATTTCGGTATCAGGGAGTCGCCACACCAGCTCTGCACCTACCGCCTCGGCTCATCTTCTTACTCTATCGCCTCTTGCTTACGGTTGTTGTTAAAGAAAAAAAAGTAGACTATAATAATATAAAATAAAAAATTTTCTATTACACAAACTAGGTACATAATATAGTTGATCGCCATGATCCTAATTATGATTAATGCTGTAATGAGTAGTACATCTATCGATATCCACATGTCCAGGGCTAGAACATCGATTGTGGTTTTACTAACACTCACAAGCGGCTAGTGTTTGGATTGTGAGATGGCGGCTAGGATTTTTCCTCGAGATGAACAAAAATATCTCTTCTTGACCTCCCCGTCTCCTTATATATAGGCTTTCTTATTTAGGTCTAGAGGACCGTGACTCAATAGTAGTATAATCAAATCTCTATCTGAATTGAGCCTTTATCTGAGTTACATTCGAATAAGCATTTTAACTCGATCCTGTAGGTTAATATATATTTAGTCATGACCAAAAAATGTCTTTTTGTTACTCTAGCAAGCCATATTAACCTATAAAGATTATATCAACTGAAATTACGTTCTTATGTATGAATCATTTTGTCATACGATATTGATCAAACTCAAGGCGAGACTTATATCATACACTTAAAAGCTTAATTATTCTCTCGATTCTATAATAAATTATAAACTTATGATTAACTCCTTAATTATCTTGACATAGTCATGCATTTTCATAATCCATTATATTGAGGGGGCTAGAGATATCTCTCTCACAGTAGAGGTAAATTATATCTTGATCACTCACATCACGCTATATATTTCATAGCAAACCCGAAAACTAGATTTATAACTATCCTATTACAAAGTAGTGTTGGTACTTTTAAAATAAATTACTATGTATATTAGGAACCACGATGATATCAAGGCTAAGTACTCCATATAAACACATAAAATCTCTACAATATCTTATATGTTCACTAATATATGTCTATATTATCGATTTGATATCTTCGTACTATTATTTTTGAGTCATAATCATCAATCAATATATACATTGATCTTACAATCATATTTATTGTGTATATGATATATAGTTAGGAATAATTTAGAAATATCAACATCTAATATTAGAAGTCTTATGAATAAGTCACGTACTTATTGATCAATAATGATAATATCTATTTTATAGAACAAAACATGATATTATAAATATAGTATGTTATATATACAACATCGTCATATTGCCTCTAGAGTATAACACCGCCTCGGCTCCTCCTCTTCCTTCATCACCTCTTTCTCCTCTTCCCTTTCTCGCCTACTGCTCCTCTTCTCACCTAGGGTTGCGATAGGGTAGGACAGAGGGTATCATGTTGCTCCTCCTCCTCTTGTCTAGGGTTATGATTTGGTAGGACAGATGCTCCTCCTCATGCTTAGGGTTGCAATAAGGAAGGATGACGAGCAACATAGCCGTCACATCGAGGGAGGATGAGGAGCACTACTATCGTCATCGTAGTTGTCGAGTCGAGGAAGAAAGTGTCCATTGTGGTCAAAATTAGGACTTCATTGTTCATATGATGGCGAATGATGATGTTTAAATAAATGGCAAGATTCTTAGACACCGAATTTGAAGCCCCAAGATCCCTAGCTACCTGATTTAGCTACCTGATTTGGCATCACTGAGCTCTTTGGCCATCTGTATCCCTTCTTTGGCCCCTTCCCACGTAGCATAGATCAGATGGATATTGGCCGGTATCAATAAGGTATTAATTGGTAACTAATAAGCATCAAACGATATCTAAATTTAATATCAATAGATATCATCTGTCCGGATAGGATACTGTATAGCAGTCACTTTAATAAATGTGGAACCGTGTGGTTCGATCATTTCTTTCCAATTCAATAGCAGGCACTATCTTTTAGTTGAACCAGCTAGATAGACTATGCACTAGCTTTAGTTTTTTTCCGTCTAACTGTCGGTCCGATCCGGTTTTAATAAATACGGGTGGCAGAGGCGTGCTTATATAACTCTGTTCACTAGAATCAAATCCTGTGTCCAGAAATTACTCGAAGGGCCCACAGGAATGGCTGTATGCAAATTTATACTCACATGCATGCAAATTCATAAATGTTATCGAAAACTAAAAATAGTACATATGCTTCTAATTAATCTTGCTCCGCCTACATTTAAAATTATAAATTTTATCAAAAAATCTAAAAATATTATACTAATGCCTCTAACTAATCTTGGTCCACCTACAATTTAAATTTTAAATTCATTATATTTTATTAATAAAAAACAAAGAGAGAAAACCTGATAATTCTGAGAGTATAAATGTGTCACATTAGTTCTTTTCTTGTGCTCTTGATGTATAATCAACCTGAACTTCAAATCTTTAGGTGGATATCAGCGTGTACATGATACTTGGGTTCTGAAGAGCCAGATGGTCCGCAGCCGGTCCAGTTCTTGATAGATAATTATTCAAGGACATGAATAAATAAATTAAATATTATTAAGTTGAAAAGTCACTTTAGAAATTATTCTAAGAAATGGAGATGAATAAAATTATTAGAGAAATCATACTCATACTATTTAAAAGCTTGAAAAACGTGTCCGCTACAATCTGTCTTCGCCAACACATCCGAACTGGGGCCTTAAGAGTAAGGATTTCAGATTATTTGAAGTGATTCACCAACACATCTGAACTGGAGCCTTAAGCGTAAGGATTTCAGATTATTTTCAAATTGTAATAAATAGCCTTAGCCCCAGGACTTCAGTGTGTATTCAAATAGTGAAAGCCTCAGCTCCAGTTCCCACCAACATGAGACCTTTTATTGGGACCTGTAGCTTCGATTTCTCTTTATGCAGTGTATGGTTCCAATCCTACCATGCCTGCACAGTCTTCATTAGCCCACGTACTTCTTCCAAGTATAGGTAGAGGCGTAGAGCAGTACTGGTAAAGCCGATGAACAAGAATGAAGACGAGCCAGTCTTTTGCCATTTTCTAGTTCCATCAGCATAATTAACCGAAATAGGTACGGTGACGGTTCTGCTACAATCCATCCCAATCTCTAACATAATCAATCAGAGGATAAACGATTACATAAGATAAAATTAAAATTTAACACTTTCTCTTAATTATAAAACACCGTTTTATTACTAAAATTATAGCCATAAATCTATTAACTTAAAAATTTTGTAGAACAAGACAAAATTTTTAAATAAATTCAATAGATATCACCTCAATCGAACTTATGAATACTAAGGTATTAACGAAACAAAATTGATTCAAATTAAATAGACCCTAATTAATTAATAACAACATATCTTAAAAAAATGACTGATCATTTTTTTTAAAAAAACGAGAAAAATAGCAAAATTTTAGATGAATGTAAGCAATCCAAAACCTAGAGAAAATAAATTAATATAAAATCACATGCAAGGCAAATTAATTACCACATAAATATTCTACAAAATTTATCTTTGTTCTCAAAATTGCACTTATAAAATACACACACAAAACTATCATAATTTTCTGTATACAAATCACTACATTCTCGGTACCTGTGCTCACGATCGTTGAAAGTCCTATTCCACCTGTTAGCCGTAGCCTCGCTGCACGCACGTTTGCAATGCTGGCCCATTTTCCTCCGTGAGCCCATTCTACCAGCCTATCTACTGTAGGCTAAATGTATACTGTTTATTTGGCCTGTAGCATATCCAGCGTAAGCTGATTCAGAAGTTATTTTCTCAATTCAATTTTTCATCTATTTTTTAAATTTAATTCATGCACATAAAAAAACATTATCTAGATTTTTTAAACCTGATTTATGTCAACTCATACACACACTATATATTTTTCATAAATATTTTAAATATAAACCATTAATATAATATCAATTTTAGCATAAACTAATTTTGTCAATTCCAATATAAATTATTTCACCAATTTTTCTTAATCCAATTTTTCATCATTATTATTTACCAATATCCTTCTTGATGAAAACATTGGTAACAAGATATAAATATTAAAAATTAATATTTATCTTTAAAAAACATAGTCATTTTACTTCCCAAAAAGTTTGTATTAAACTCTCTCTCTCAATTTTTTGACAATGTATTCATGAAAGAAAAGAAATAAAGTTTTCCAATTTTAGATCATTTTATTTTTTTATTTTGATGAGAACAATAAATCATTAATTTAAACAAGATTAAAAGTAATTTGCACTTGCACATCAATATATATATAATGTAAATCTAACATAACTAAAAAAGTAATTGATAATTTATTGCAAGACATAATATTACTTACTTAACTATTTTTTAACAAATCGGTATTAACTTTATTGCACTTTATTTGTACCTTTTTTAATAGTTAAAAGCAAGTTTCAGTCATACACAATCTCGTTAAAAAAAAGAAGTGCAATAATACATATTTTCTTAATCTTTTCTCATAGCACATATTTTTGACTTCTCATATTTTTTATAGCATATTAGAACTTTTAAAACAAGATCAAAAGTTCAATTATATCAAGATTTAATTCATGTTATTATTCCATTTAGATAGCCATGCAAAGATTAACAACATGCATATTGAAACATAAAAGCAACGTAAACATGACTACGAGTAATACATATGAATCATATGTAATACTCATTATTTATTTATTTTTTTTAAAATAAAGAACACACAAAATATATGTTATAAATATTGATGCTCCCTCTCAAAATAACCACATATGATGAATAACCTTAAATTCTTCATGAATACAAATAAAACAAGAACAATCTAAAGATTTATGAAAATGTCAATCAATTAATATTCAGTATCCACATGATCGAGTATCATATTAACTTTTTCAACATGATCTCTAAGAAAGTGAAACATAATATCAATATGTTTTCTCCTAGAGTGTTGAACTAGATTCTTAACAATACAAATTATACTTGTGTTATCATAGAAAAGTAGAATATCTTCCAAAATAATTCCATAATGTTTAAGCGTAGCAGCAGCCACACTTTCAGATTCAATATTTGATTGTGCTGTACAGCAATAAGTTAATTACCAAGAAAGAAAGAAACAACATATTTTTTTCCTATTAAGTCTACATCTTCTAAAATCAATATCAGAAAAAGCTCTTAAAATAATACATAAAGATGTAGATTGCCATATGCCAAAATTTTTAGTAGCATGAACATACCTGAGAACTCATTTAATTACTTAAAGATGTGAATCACGTGGGAAAGTTTGAAATCATGTAGTTAGACATACCATAAATTACATATCTTCTTAGGTTGTTTGTAAAGTTGTGATCGGTGTTTGAACCAATTCAATTATGTGAAAGGAACCAAAGCTTTATCTTTATCAACAAAAATGTTCTCCCCCTAAATGTATACACCTATACCAAACATGTCGCGTAAACATCTAGAATTTACTTAGCCAAAAGTTATCATTTCTCACACAAAGTGCCTACATAGAAGAATATATCGTTGAGGTTACTAATATAACATTTAGAAATCTAGTACTAAGACACACAATACACACTAGAAGACATAACACAAGTATTTCTATACAAAGGTTTTGATCTATTATTACATATGTTAGTAGAACCAGAATGGTGTGCTTTTCTCAAATTAGACATTGCCTTAGTCTTTTCTCTTATTTATTGTTTACTAAATATAAAATAAAATTATACTTTGTATCCATCTCTATCACAGTGAGTATAAGTGTACTTTCCTTTATATTTACTTTTAGATGAGATGACGCCACTAGATCTCAAGATTATATTATTAGGTTCATTAGCAATCTCAATTATATCAGTACCAAGATATTTAATAATAGTTGGAGCATGAGTCTCAGAATAATCATAAGAATCATAACCCAAACATGTTTAAACTTTTAATAACTAGTGTTTTGATTCAAGATTTTAGTTACATCTTTCCTTGCAAGTAATCAATAGCGACATAATTTTTATAACAAACATGCTGAAATTTATCTTAATTATCACAATTAGAAAATAAAATAACCTGATGAGAAACAACATTATCTTTTAATTAAGTAATTTTATTATCAGTATTCTTTAACTTCAACTTAAGAAAATTGTAATTATCACAAGAATTAGATTTATCAACTTTACAGATATGTTTATTATTTTTCTCTTTTTCAAGATTAAGTTACTTCAAAGTAGAAGCATGTATATCTTTAAGAGAAGTAAATTCAGCATAGACTAAGTCATATGATTTTCAAGAATCATTTATATGAATTAATGTTTTAACTCTGACAATTTTAGCATTTAATTGTTCAACCAAAGAATCTTATTTCTTAATCTTTTTATTCTTCTTCTCTAATAAAGTAACTAATTTTTCAACAGCACAATCTAAATCATTATAAAAAAAGTTTCTACCTCATTATCATTGTCATTATCAATATCACCGTTGGTGACGCTTTTGCTACTTATCATCATACATAAATCAATTAAGCTTTTCTTGACATTGGAAGTAGAATCATCATCACTCTCCATGTCCATGTCATTTTGATTTACCTGTTCAAGAGTAGAAAGAACATGGTGTATTATCTTCTTGTACAAATAGCCCTTCGTCTTGTTTCTTTTAATGTCCACTTCTTGTCACTTTTTACCTTGTCTTCTTTCTCATATTCATCCCTAGAAATTCTTTCTAAAAATTTTGAATATTTAAGATGAAAGTGATTAAGTGAATCACATTCAAAACTTCTTTGAGGTTCTCCACCATTTATTCTTTTTCTCGATCAAACATTCTACAAAGCTCTTGTGAAGCATACATAGAGAAATATCAAATCATCTTCTTGTTCATCGGTTAGTAAAGAAACATAAGACAAAGCATAGATAGATAAAAATTATCACCAGAAGAGTTCCTAGTTTGGGAAGGTAAAGCTATTGATTTATTAGCAATATTTTTTCTCGCAAAAATTTCTAACTCATTAGTTTTCAATTTAGAATAAAGCACATCTAATATAAGTGTACACATGGTAGTAGATTCTCTAATAGATATTACCTTCATCTCCCATATAGACATATCTATAGCTTCTAGCAATTTGATAAGAATTTTCAGCCTTAGAATAGATAAGTTGCTAATAATCTTATTAAAGAGAGCAAAGAATTCACCAACAGATTCACTAGTTTTCATCTCAAAACACATGTATTTTTTTAAACATGTCCTCACATACCTCTTTTACCATGTTTGATCCTTCATAGTAATCATAAAGTGCTTTCCATATCTCATGTGCTGACTTTGAGATGCACTATATGGTAAAAGTCACTTCTTCCTAACCCTTGAATAATCAAATAACTTGCCTTACTATTAGCCTCCACATCTGATAGGCTTATCACTATCATTGCATTATTTTCGGCAACTTGATATGGTTCGAAGAACTTCTTCCACACAACAAAGTCTTAAGCTTGAATATATGCCTCTATCTTAGCCTTCCAACACAGCAAATCAACATCATCGAAAGCAAAAGGTTTTTTATCAAATACCAATCATCATTTAAGATCAATTATAAAAGATAAAAAAATAAAATAACCTCCCTCTAATACTATTGGTAGGATTGACTCACTGAGGAAATCAGAGGGGGTGAATAATTACGGAAGACACAACTAAAATTTAACACTTTCCCTTAATTACAAAAACTAAAAAAAATAGTATTTTGCAAATCTAGACATAACACTATTTCGTTACTAAATAGATTATAGCCATAGATCAGTAACTTTGATCAATCTCAAAATTTTGCAAAATATACTAGACAAAATTAGCAAATAAACCCAACTAAAATCACCTCAATCAAACTTCTAGATATCGAGATATTAGCAAAACAAAATTTCTGGGTAGAAGGTTAATTGAAATTAATTAAACCTCAATTAATTAATAATATGAGATCTCAAATAATTATCAAATCAAACTTTTCACAAAACTAGAAATAAATCTTAGCTAAATTGTAGGTAAAAAAATAAATCCAAAAAAATAGAGGAAACAAATTAATCTAAAGTCAAGCATTAGGCATAGATTAATAACCGCACAAATCTTCAACAATCTTTACCTTTATTCCCAAAAGTGTGCTTACAAAATTTTAAAAAAAATCACTCAATTTATGTGTACAAATTACTAATATCTTACCCTATGTTTATAGAAAAAATGTCCTAGGTCACTATTCCAACTCATCCAAATCAATTCTGTTACGCTACGTCGCCTTCGGATCTCCTGTGGCCGCACGTGCATGCACATCTGTGCATGACACCTATTAGTGTCTCACCACGCTCACTGATAGGCATGGCCCACCTATTAGCCGCAGCGTCTCTCTGCATTGGCACCCACGCTCGCTAACAGGTATAGCCCACTTGTCAGGTGCACTCTTGCCATGCGTGCACCCATGCTACTATGTTGTTTTTAGTCGTCAGCCCACTCCCACTAGCACACTAACTTCTCAACATTCCTACCAAGTCAGCCCACTATACCAATCTAATCACATTATGCCTGCTTTAGCTCACACCAACCCATTTACGCATAACTTTTAGCCCATCTCTTACTGGGCTGAATGTATATTGTACATTCGGCCTGGTAGCACATCCAACCCATTACCATAGATAATTAAAAAATAATAATTTCTTAATTTTTGTTCGAAATCCTCCAAATTTTTTTAGCAATTTTTCATATATTTTCTTAATTTAATTCCTGCACACAACAACAACAACAACAATAAAGGTTTTTAGTTCTAAGCAAGTTGAGATATGCTGATGTTTATATCCAAGACGAGCCTCAAATCATGGTTCAACTAAATCAATAGCTCTTTTTCAAGTACTGCTATTCAAGTACAGATATTTAAGTATATCTCAATCTTTCAAATCCTTGCTTATTGCCTCTCTCCATGTTAATTTCCATTTTCGTCTACCTCTCCATACACTATTATCTTGACTTAGAATTTCACAATATACTAGTACCTCTAGAGGTCTCCTTTGGATATGGCCAAACCACCTCAACGATGTTGAACAAGCTCTTCTTCAATTGATGCTATCCCTAGCCGATCACGTATATTCTCGTTTTAGACTTGATCCGTTCTTATATGACCACAAATCTAGTATAACATACGCATTTCTAGAGCACTCAGCTGTTGAACATGTCATTTTATTACGCAAACATTATGCCCTATACAACAAAGCAGGTCTAATTATCATTCTATAAAACTTACCTTTTATCTTCTGTGATTCCCTCTTATCACAGAGGATGCTAAATGCTTGGCGTCACTTTATCTAGCCCGTTTTTATTCTATGACCAACATCTGCATCATTATCCCTATCCATCTATGTCATCGATCCTAGATATTGAAAGGTATCTTTCTTATGCACTACTTGGCTTCCTAAACTCACGTCTCCCTCCTCGTGTGCGATGGTGCTAAAGTCACATCTTAAGTACTCAGTCTTAGTTCTATTTACTATAAAACCTTTGGACTCAAGAGTCTACTGCCACAATTCTAGTTTCCTATTTACTCTTGTTTAGCTCTTATCAACTAACAATACATCATATGAGAAGAACATACACCAAATGATATCCCTTTGTATGTTTCTTGTAACCTTATCCATTACCAAGGTAAAGAGGTACGAGCACAAGGCCGATCCCTGATAGTCCTATTTTAATCGCGAAGTAACATGTATTACCATCATTTATTCGAACACTAGTCATAGCATTATTGTACATATCCTTGATGAGAGAGACATACTTTGTTGAGATTTTATATTTGTCCAAAGCCCACCAAATAACATTTTTTGGTATCTTGTCATAAGCCTTCTCCAAGTTAATAAAAACCAAATATAGGTCCTTCTTCTGCTCTCTAAACTACTCCATAGCTTGTCTTATTAAGAAAATTGGTTCTATAGTTAACCTTTCGGACATGAAAATAAATTGGTTCATAGAGATCCACGTTGTTCCTCTCAAACAGTGCTCAGTAACTCTCTCCCATAGCTTCATTGTGTGGTTCATCGACTTAATTCTCCGGTAATTAGTACAACTTTAGATATTTCTCTTATTCTTGTAGATTGATACCAATATACTTCTCCTCTACTCCTCAGGCATCGTATTCGATTGAAAAATATTGTTAAACAACTTGGTTAGTCATACTATAGCTATATCACCGAGACATCTCCACATCTTAATTGGAATACCATCAGCACCCATCGCATTACCCCTTTCATCCTTTTCAAAGATTCTCTAACCTTAGAATCTTGGATTATCCACATAAATCTCCTATTGGTGTCATTTGATAAGTCATCCAACTAGACGGTGGTGTCGTCGTTTCCACCATTGAACAAATTATCAAAATACTCTTGCCATCAATGTCTAATCTTATCCTCTTTCACCAAGAGTTTCTCCCTCTCATCCTTAATACACTTAACACGATTGAAGTCTCTCGTCTTCCTATCATGAGCCCTAGCCATTCTATAGATATCCTTTTCTCCTTCTTTCGTACTCAAACGTTAATACAGATCCTCGAAAGCCTACCCCTTTACCTCACTTATAGCTTGTACCTCTCCATATTGTCCTTACTCCTGTCATGGTACAAGCGCTTATAACATTCTTTCTTCCCCTTAATAGCTCTTTGCACGTGTCCGTTCCACCACCAAGTGTCTTTAGTTTCACATCCACTCCCTTTAGTCACTCCAAACACCTCTGAAGTAATCTTTCGAACGTATGTTGCCATCTTCTCCTACATGTTAGTTGCATCATCTTCTTTCTTCCAAGAGCCCTCTTTGATAACTATTACCTTAAGGACATTTGATGTCTCCCTTTTCAACTTCCACCACTGTTCGCGCCGGATCCCACACGCCCGGAGTGAATACGCCGATGCCTGAGAGGTCTGCTTAGCTCCAGTGCAGGCCGTTCGACTTCTCTCTGTGGCTCGAGGTACGTGCGCTGGGGCCCGTGGGTTTTGCTCGGCTCCAGTAGGACAGTGCGGGTACGGGCATGCCAGTCAATTTGACCCTACAATTGACAAGGAGGTGAGGCGAATAGGTCAGTCGGACGATGGGCCGATACGAGCTCTCGCTATCGTCTCGTCACCAATCGGATTGGGGTGGTCATCGACCGCGTCCAGATGGCTCCTGCTATCGGCTGATCGCCGATAGGTATTGGGATGATCTTCCATCGGCTAGGGAGCCGATGAAGGCGTGGTCATATGTCGATAAAGGATATGATGGCTCCGGGTGTAGCGAAAGCGAGATCTTGGTCCATTAGCCGTAGAGCCGATGGAGGCACTGAAGTGTATTAAAATCAAAGTGCGTAGGATCTCTCCTGGTAGTCGACGAAACTTGTAGCAGTCGTTCATCGGCTGGAAAGCCAATGAAAGAATATGCGAACTAGTAAGGAATAGTATAAAAGACACCGACTGCAAAGCCGATGCCGCTTCGGATATGGCAGCACGAGACCTGTCACTCACCATGACGACGCCGCTAGCACCGAATCTCGAAGATTTGACCTAACCGAGACAGTACGAGACCGAGGCCAACGGCAACGGGACGGTGGATGCCAGATCGGTTGTACTGAAGTAAGGACAAAGCGAAACCATCGGCTAGCTGTGCCGATGAGAGGATGTCTCTCTAAAGACAGGCGCGCATCAGCTGAAAGTCCGATACGCTTGGCATGGCACTCAAGGGAAGTCTCTGAAGACTGGTGCGTATCGGCTGATGTGCCGATACGCTAGGCGTGTTGCTCAATGTATAGATAACTCATCGGCTAACACTCCGATAAAACGCCGTACAGAGACCTATAGGCCTAAAGCTCAATCTACCATCGGCAACCTCATAGGTCGAACCTAACTAATACAGCACGAGACCAACGACGGCGGAGAGAGCTTGATAGGTCGATAGACCTTGCACAGACGTGATGCAATACAACCGATCAACATAAGAGGTCGAACCTAAACAATGCAGCCTTAGAGAGAGCAAGACATATTAGGATAGTGGTGGGACTTACCCCTTCACCGAAGATCAAAGCTAACCGATGCAGTCTCGCGTCGAGAGCCAGACTCTGCTGGTAGAAACCTAGATAAACTGGGGTGGCGATGCGCCAAAATTGTATTGGTTGAAGGATCTCACAATACATGTTTCTAGGGGGTCTATATTTATACCCTGGGTTTACAAAGTCCAACGCATTTACAACAACCATCGAACATTATTTCCTAACAAAGATAAAGGAAAATATCTCTAAGGAAGTTAACTAAACTAACTAAACCTTCCTATCCATATAAGATACGATTTACATAGATAGAATACCCTACCGTGAGTTCTACAGTTCCTCCTCAAACTCGGTCTCAATTGGATAACCTTCTATTCTTAGACCGAATCTTTCCCTGCTTTGTTTGATCGGTTTCCTCCCTGTAGCAATCGGACTCTTCTTTACTTAAGCCGATCTTTTTTCCAATCTTTCCATAGGCTTTCCAAATTTTGGCATTAACAACCACATGGTTCTGGCAATTTTGGCTTCTTTATTCCTACGAGCATGCACTAGAAAGCGATAGTTGGCCACCACCAGCTTATGTTAAGAAACCACATATTCTCTAGGTATCATCTTACAATCCACACATGTTCATTTATCCCTTTTTTTATAAGGACAAAGTCAATTTAGCTAAAGTGTTGGCTGCTACTAAAAGTCACTAAATAAGATTGTGTCTATCTAAAGAAAGCATTGGCTCTCATCAGATCAAAAGCTATAGCAAAATCTAAGATTTCCTCTCCCTCTTGATTTCGATCACCATACTCAGAACCTATACCTGTTGTACCTACATAGCCATTAAAATCCCCTCTTATAAAAAGTTTCTCATTACTATGTACAGCTCTAACCAAGTCATCTAAGTATTCCTAGAAAAGTCTCTTAGCACTCTCATCCTGACCTACTTAAGGGGCATACGCACTAATTATATTTAAGACTAATTCACTAATGATAAGTTTAACTAAGATGATCATACCCCCTTGCCTTCTCACCTCCACCATACCATCCTTGAGGCTCTTATCAATCAGAATTCCCGCTCTATTTCTATTTAAAGTTGTCCCTGTATACTAGAGCTTAAAGCCGGTACTATCCATCCCATTCGTCTTCTGACCCTTCCATTTAGTCTCTTGAATGCACAAGATATTTACACATCTCCTAACCACTGTCTTGACTAGCTCTCTTAATTTACCCATAAGAGACTACATTCCAAATATCAAAATGGATCTTAGTTTGCTTGACTTATATTCTTATCCTTCGCACCCGTTGAGTCAGGTGTGAAGACACTTGCTCATTTTTCACCACACTTGGTAGTTGATGTGGCGTGCCACTAAGAATGCGATAGTCTGATTATTACTCAATTGACACCATGCCTAGATCACAATATGGCATATCACGGGGGTGATGACCCAACCCTTGCCCATATAACACCATATCCGAGATCCGATATAGCGCATCACTAAGAAGATTACGCTCCAACGAAATTTTATTGGGTTTCATTTATATAAAAGTAGCTATTTTTTACGTTGTTTCGTCAAGTCTAACATAACTCGGTTTGAGACCTACTATTTTAAGAAACCAAACACACCATAACATTGACAGAGTTTAATTTCTGAAAACATTCTCCATCATAGATTACAATCTGACCTTTGTCAACACACATATACATTCACCTTATTTTTTATAAATAATTTTAAATATAAATCAATTAAATAATAATAATTTTAATATAAACTAATTTTATCAATTTTAATATAAATTATTTTACCAATTTTTTATCATTATTATTTAATATTTTGACAATGGAATACAAACACATTTACACTGAACTTAGATTATAATATTGTATACAGGAGTACAGATCTTTCACATGTAATGGAGTGGAACCTTTGGTTAGAATGGTTAATGAGAATTAGTTTTAATTAACGAAAGAAATAATTGCTAAGAACAGCAGAGATCACACTGCAAAACACACTTCACTCGCTATATAGTAACTACCCAATTGCGATAAAAGTTCAGTCCACACATCTCATATCAAAACCAAGTCAATGCAAAATCGATAGAAGCATAACATACTTCTTCTACGTGCTGAGCATCACCAAGCATGCAACCCTTCATCTTAGGCCGAGGGATGTGAGGCAGCTTAACAGAACCACTGAAACGCTTATCCTTTTGAGGGTCATAGTTCTTCAGTCCAATCTGCAGTTCAATGGTTTCCACAAATTTCCGCTGCTTCTCACGAGAGTCGTTAGTAATTTGAGAGATTGCTTCTCTCAGAGCATCACTCTGCAACTTACTGCAACAGTAAACAATAATCAGTTTGGCATTACTGAACATGTGACAAGAGTCTCTTATTGCGAACTCGCATTTCTCACTACCAAAGATAGTAGAGTTTTTTTTACAAGCATACAATTGCAAGAACACAAATGTAATTGGTTAGACCAAAGTTTACATCAAAATACATTTGTCAAAATGTTTATGACACAAGTTTCCCTTCTAGCATTTCTATAAGATAATGCAGCCAACAGCTAACTACAAATATGGCACAACAAATCCAGCATCTAGTGAAGATTTATATAAGTTAGCTGACATGCCACGGTTTAGCCCAAATAATGACAAAACAAGCCATCGTACTGATAAAATAAAAGCTTAATCAAAATATTTTAAAAAATATTATCTCCGTCCTAAAATATATACTGTATAAACAAATCCGAACGGAGATAGTACCTGATATAAAATATCACAATACTGTTCTCACACATAAAACGAACAGAAAGGGGGAGGGAAACAAGCTAGACCAACAGACAAGTAGACATCTCTACTGTATAAAAGCTACGGTGGTGGTGGTTCTGCCAACGTCATCTCACCGTCATGTGGGTCTCACAAGGAAGAGAGGGAAATGAAATCCGTGAGAGAGATTAGGGATTGGCACAATTGCAGCTAGGCCATGCAATTTAGTGATAGTTACACATGTCCTTTCCCTATTTGACTTCCTAGTTTTAGGCCATTCAAAGTTTCCAACAATTACAAAAATATCGAAATTGTCCACTAAGACACCGAGAGGTTTGAGTTGTGTCTCCAGAGCGGATCCAAACAGTTGACTGGATTTGAAGAACCCAAATGTGATTATGTGACTAACCAATGTTTGTACAATTGGAATATCATATTACTCTGTCTATTATGTGGCTTGACTTATAATGCTAACAACTTTTTTTCTTTTTTTATCTTAAAGAATCCGTGGCAACACACGGCCTCTTTGCTAAGTAAGGAATAAGCTCCATGGCTGACAGTTGCGTTAGACATCGGTAGGTGCAGAAAAACATAATCTGAGTTAGCCCATCACTCCATCACAATGTGGAGGATCCAACATCACCACCGTCGAAGGATGCTCTTCTTATACGGACGTGGCTTGTAGCTAAATACAACTATTGTTGCTCGCAATCTGTCTCTCCTAGCTTCATTTCCCACCACCCTACCCTCCACGTCCAACATAGCAATCCTGCAAAGCAGCCAACTGAATTGGGCACATAGCTCAACTAGCCGGCCTAGATCCACCGCTCCTACCTTCGTCAAGGTAAAGACCTACATTTTTCCTCCAAAATTTGTTGCTGCGCAGTTAGCCCGGCAAATGCGGCGCCTACTCCCAATTTTCCAAACACTCTGGCAATTATGAATGGCACTACGACAAGAAGTGAATTTGTACCTCATGGCTCCACCGGTGGTGCGAGCATAGATTCTACACAGTGAGAGAGAAGAATACAGGATGAGACAATTGGAACAAGCGCCACCATGGAGTAGGAGAGGGAGGAGACTAGGAGACTTGACAAGACATCTTACCGTGACAAGGTATAGGGAGGTGGTGCGGTGGAGTGAAAACCCTAGATGGTGATGAGGAATAGCATGGTTTATATACTGCTATCTAGCGAGTGAGCCACTAAACACTAGAACACACCCCACAAGAGCAAGTGAGGAGGGTGTACAACCTTGGGCTATGGGTCTATTCAGATTTTGGCCATGCTGATTGTATTTTGGAAAAGGCCCATTTTGTCTACCTTAACTATTGTCCTACTTTAATTAACATCCCACCACCAGAAAGATATGGAGAGGCTCTCTTAACTATCAAAATCAGCTTATTTTGTCTCTACGAGTGATTTAAACAATAGTTTTATTATACATGTGTTGGTCGCTAAATCTCGTGGAGGCCAATCGGACTGAGCAAAGTCGTGCCAATCAGATTGAGCGAAATCGTGAATGAGCCGGCAAAGGTTTTATTATACATTCTTCATAATATAATTTCAAGACATTATCCTTGTACTCATACTCCTCATACATATGCTTGATCACCAATAAAGAATCCCCAAACATCTCTATCACACTGGCTCCAATTTCTCTCAGTAGTTAAAGACCTTTGAACATCGCTTCATAATCTACTTGATTATTAGTCTGATAAAGTTTGATTGTAAAAGCGAATAGAAAGCTTGTCCACCAAGTCAATACTAGATATATGCATGCAATCCAATCTATCAAAGAATAAAGTCCACGGAATTGGTGCCACAAAATCTTTATGTATCCCTCTATATTGTACGATAAAATCGGCTATAGCTTGCACTTTAACTGCCTTAGCCAATTCATCACTTAGATCGAACTCCAACAAAGCAAATATCCATTTACTAATTCGCCCTTTTAAGACTGCAGCTGATAGCATATACATAACCACATCAACTTTACAAACTATTGTGCACTCAGCCAATATGAAATAATGCCTTAACTTTGTACATGAAAAATATAAGCATAGGCATAACTTTTCCACAGCAGGATATCTTGTCTCAGCATCTAAAATTCATTTACTTAGATAGAATACCACTAGTTCTTTTTCTTCAAATTCATGTATTAGCACCGACCCAATGGACTTCTCATCGGCCGACAGATAAAACTTGATCGGCACCTCCTTCTACGGTGTAATCAATACTGGTGGAAAATCTGGATAATCATTAATTTGATCAAACGCTTTCTTCTACTCAACATCCCACACGAATTCTTGGTCGGCTCTTAACTTTAGAAATGGAGTGAAGGACTCAATCCTTCCCTGTAGATTTGAAATAAATCTCCTCATAAATTTAACCTTGCCAATCAAGGACTATAGCTGTGTCTTATTGACTGATGGCTTGGTGCTCTGGATAGTTTTGATGCTTCGTTAACTAACTTCAATTCCCCTCACATGTACTATAAAACCAAAGAATTGTCCAACCATTATGCCAAAAACATATTTATAAGGATTCAACCTAAGTCTATATTTCTTCGCCCTCTCCATTACTCTCCACATATTGGCTATATGATCTTCAACACTCCTGGATTTAACCACCATGTCATCAACATATATCTTCACCAATTGGCTAATGAGATTATGAAATATATAATTCATGGTTGTTTGATAAGTCACACTGATACTTTTTAATCCAAACGTCATGACTACTCACTCGTTTAATCTGATAGCTCTAGAAAATCTGAACACAGTGTTAGGAATATCTTCGTCTGCCAAGAAAATTTGATTGTAACCTGCATTACCATCCATGAAGCTAATAATCTTATAACCTAATACCGCATTAATTAACGAATCGACCATCGGCATCGGATATTAATCTTTAAGGGTAGCCATGTTCAAATCCCAAAAATCGAAGCATATCTTTAGCTTTCTATTCTTCTTCTCCACCGAGTTGATATTGGATATCCACTCAACATATCAGCATAGTCTAATGAAATTTGCATCATACAGCATTGTGATCTCCACCTTGATTGCATCATATATTTCCTCTTTGAAATTTCTTGGAAGGTGCTTGAACGGTCGATATACTAGTTTGATAAGAAGCCAATGTTCAACAATCGCAATTTAAACCTAGCATCTCATGATAATCCTAGGCAAAACATTTCTAAAATTTCTTTAGGAAATTTTATTAACTCTTCTCGGAATTTGATACATAAATTTTTACTAATATAAGTCGGCCTTGGCCTATCTCCTAGACTTAAATCAACTTCTTCTAAATTATCGGCTGATGTAAATCCTTACCCAAACATTCCTTCAAAATATTCAATGGTCCCAAAGCAACAATTCCGAGCCGACTTGCTAGATCGGCTTTATTCCCTTGCTGGTTACATTAAGGAAATCTCCTTCCTAAATCTTCACGATAGGTAATCGACCCTATCAGCTTCCCAGATTAGCAGATCAGTCACCATAATATTGGTCGATTGATCGGCTGCAATATTCTCAACTTTATCTCCTAGCCACTATATGAGGTTTTGATGCATTGTGGCGGGAACACAACAGTTGGCATGAATCAGTTCTTGCCAAGGAGTAGACTATATAATCCCATGCTATCGATAATGAAGAACGTGATGGGCAATGTTTTACTTCCAACTGTAATTCCACGTTTAGCACGCCCTTTGTTTCCATTGGATTCCCCCCGAAGTCTCTCAACACCATATTTGTTTTGATCAAATCTTCGACATTATTCCCTAGCTTGCGATATGTTGTGTATGACATAAGATTGATGGCTGCACGTCCATCAACTAGCATCTTAGTTATCGGCTTCACATCTATATACCCTTTGATGTATAATGGCTTTAGGTGTCAATGCTTAGATTCTTTAGGTTTCTCGAATATGGCTTGATCAGGTTGTAGTGTCAATTAAGCAAAAACTTAATGACCTTCCACATCAAATGAAAAAGCTTTGTACTCCAGAGACAAGAAGATACTCATCACCGAAAATCCCGTGACCGGGAAAGGACAGCGGCTTGGTCACACGAAGGCCTGGGAGATCTACTTAACTCCAGTGTAGGTCCTTAAGCCTCGAGGTTCATGAGCGAGCCAGTCAATTTGACCCTACAATTGACAAGGATAGCGAGGCCATGGGGGTGAGCGATAGCAATAACGGCGTCGTTAGCGCCAGCCTCGATAGATCGGACCTAACCGAGATAGTATGAGGCCGGAGGCTAACGACACCGAGACGGTGGGGGCTCAGACTGAACATGACGATGAGGTAGGAGGGATGCCATCGACTACCTATAGGCCTAACGCCTGAGCCCATCGGCTGCACGACGACGGGGACCTACATTTAGGATAACTCATCGGCTACTCACTCCGATGAGACGCCATAGAGAGACATATAAACCTAAAACTCAATCCTCCATCAGTAGACCTGTAGATCGAACTTAACTGATGCAGCACGAGACCGACGATGGTGGAAGGAGTTTGATAGCCCGATAGATCTTGTACGGACGTGATGCGCTACACCTGATCTGACTAAGAGTTCAAACCTAAACGATGCAGCTTTAGATAGTACAAAGTATACCAAGATAGTGGCGAGACTTACCCCTTTGCCGGAGATCAGACTTAACTGATGCAGCCCCGCGTCGAGAGCTAGAACTCGCTGGAAAACACCTAGATGAACTAGGGTGGCGATGCACCAAGATTGTATTTGATTGAGAGATGTCTTATTGTTTCCAGGGGGTCTACATTTATACCCTGAATTTACAGATAGAGTCCGACACGTTTACGACCATCGGACATTATTTCCTAACAAAAACAGAGGAAAATATCTCTAAAGGAGTTAACTAACTAGCTAAACCTTCCTAATTAAATAAGGTTACAATTTACAAAGACAAACATCCTGCCGTGGAGTCTATGGCTCTTCCGCAAACTCGGTTTCATCTGAATAATCTTCCAATTTGGAACCGACTCTTCCTTCACTACAACCCGATCGGCCTCTCCACTGTAGCAATTGGACCTTCTTTTTACTCAAGCCGATCCTTTTCCATCCTTTCCTCGGGCTTCTCGGACCTAACCCCGATCGGATAACTCTCTGTCTTCAAACCGATCCAATCTTCTACTAATTTGATCGGTTTCTCTATAGTTCCGATCGGCTTTGGCTCACGAGCCGACCAGTATCTTCATCGGCCGATCCTGTTTACAGTCTGAATCAAATTCTGGTGTTAACACATACCCCCCAATTTTAGAGTTTGCCAATAAACTATGAAATTTCGAGCTGTTTGAAGTCTCCACAAACCAGGATGACCCGTTAAAACCCACAGATTAATCGGCTCAGATTTTGGCCTAGGTCACTCCGCCTCTATAAAATATCTTTTCGCCTTAGCCTTCTTGCACACACCTCTTTCCATCAGAACCCCCAAACCTCGACGAGTTGCAAAGACTGAAGGCGAACTCTCGCAAATTACTTCATCGGCCGCTACTCTTCCTCCGTGCGATGGCTTCTACACATGTAATCCTTGAGGTAACTATCATTTGTTCTTTCATCCTATATCTCTCACAAATCTCCCCCATCCCGTCTTAGTAGTCGGGTTCTTGTTTTCTATAAGATCTCAAGAGTCAGATTGCCAACCCGGTTTTCGACCGCCCCGGTCACTTCTATCTTGGCCCTATGGGTAGCGAGGATCCGACTGATTTCATAAACTCTGAAACAGAAAGGATCTCATTCAAACACTCATCTATGGCCATCACCGATTAGGCTCTCATCTTTAGATCTTGGCCTAGCAAACTCCCAAGATGGAGGAACTGGTACCTTAGGGTTTTCGCCTCGAAAAAGTCTTTCTAGGAGGATTTGGAGATAGACCATTGTATCAACCTTTCCTTAGCCGATATGAAAAAGAATGAACCTCTACTTGCATCGGCTTCTTACTTTTGGTCGGATATCCTGAATGCTTTCATGTTTGGGCATGGACCGATGACCCCCACTCTGATGGATGTTACCATGCTGACTTGCATCAACACCACCCATTTCAAAAAGTCCTCCGGCCAAGTCGATGAGCATGAACACGTAGCGTTCTTGAATCTCTTGTTGGAGCGGTTCGTCTTTGGTGGTTCGACTCTTGGTCTAACAACCAACATGCAATGCCTGGTAGAGCTCCTGGCTGATCAACACCAGATTCTCCTGGGGCAATATCTTCTCGAAGCTACTTATCAACTGCTCCATCAAGTGGCGACCAAGCTATCGGCAGGCCAACCAGTTGGACATATCGGTGGCCCCTGGTGGTTTATACAACTCTGGTTGAACGTCTACACCTCGAGAGTCATCGCCAGGTCCCCTTTCCCTTCCATGACATACCCGACTGACTATATCTTGATTCCTATGATTCCATAGGCTGGCAACAAAGATGCACCTATGACCAGCGCAAGTGGTCGGCCGATTATTTATCAACCTCCATTGGCCAGATCCCTCCTTGGGCAAGGTGGTCTACCTCTATCGGCTCTCCTCCGAGTGTCACAAACACCAGGGCTGAAGTGCAAGAAACCAGCTACTCGGATGGTTTCTAAGAAACATAAATCTGAAGCCGATATCACCATTATTACATCGACTTCGCGAAACCCTTTCTCCCGCAGTAATCTTGACTTCCTCTGAATCTCCATTGGTATGTGTCAGCATCAATTCTTCGTTGCCTTTGCCTTTATCCTGACACCTTCACTTTGAAGTCCAAACGCTTGACATTGTTACTAGGGCTGAGCCGATGGTATCCTTAGAAGTCATGGCATCTTCTTCTCAAACACTAACTGCCCCACATCAAGCTGATACCCGCATAATCGCTCAAACTGCTCTCGCTGTATCCCAAGTACATCTATCCTACATGCTATTTCTCTTGACTCATGATTCCCATATTTACTAATGCTGTCATGCAGTCAATAGCCGATCTATTTTCTTTCGACATCGGCAAATACTTAGAAGTAGAGGAAGATTCTTCCACCAGTGCAGCGATTGAACCATCTTTACCAGCCGATGCACGCGAGCAGTTGTCAGATATTATGCATCGGCTGAAAGTTCTGATTGACTCGCTGGTGGAAGATTGCGGGCTGATCCGAGGAAGACTTGTTGAAATCGAACATCTTCTGCCTGAGGAACTGACGGACGCACTCACGCCTACTGCCTACCTAGAATTCCAAAGGACCCAGCTGATCACATCAAGATGATACATAGCCGATCACGTTGAGTAAAGCAATCTGGCTCACAACGATCGGCTCACTGCCCAAAGTGAAAAGAAAAAAGCTTGATGAAATGTCAGCTGACCTTCAACGCACCAACACCAAGCTTGGCCTCTTGAAGAAACGAGAAGCCGATTTGATGGTGGAATTTTACAAGGTTCGTGAAGACATCAACTCCACCGAGTCCCGCCTCATCGGCCTACCAAAATCAATCCAAGACCAAGAGGCCAAGGTAGCAGACCAAGTGCGGCTTGTGGTTCGTCGGCATAGGAACATGAAGACTATCTCAGATGAGGATGACATCGGTGCCATCAATGAAATAGATCAAATCCGTCTGCGCGTGATCGAGGCTATTAATAAATTCTTGTAAAATTTTAGACTAGGAAAAACCCCATATGTCAACCTGAACATTAACCATTTGCAATAGAATTCAACTAGCTTGATGAACAAAAATTGTATATATATATTTTCTAAAGGCGATATCTCAACGATATCGGCTATTTGTAACCGATACAATCATATCGGCTTCCATACGTTATAAATCGGCTATGCTTCAACCGATTACACGAATAGTATCATCTGCTGATACCACCTTTAAGACCTCATCCATCTTGAAAAGAAAAAATCAGCCACGCTCAGCCGATTTAGGCACCTACCCACACGCTAGGATAGTACCTCTTCAAATATTTTCTATTAAACGCTTTGGCAAATTTCTCCCCTTCAAGACTCTAACATATAAGCATTGCCAGGCACATACCGATTAATCCGATAGGGTCCTTCCCAATTAGGTGACCATTTTTCGAACTTGTTATCCCTAGATCCAATCGGTAAAATTAACTTCCAAACGAGATCTCCTTCAGAAAAAGATTTGATCATCACTCTTTTGTTATAATGCCTAGCAACCTTAGCCTTGTTTTTCTTGATCCTCTCAAACACTTCTAACCGACTCTGAATCAAATCATTGAGCTCATCGGTCATCAACGTGTAATAATCATCAGCTATCAATTGATCCTATAGAGACACCCTCCTGGAGCCGATGTTAACTTCCCACGGAAAAACTGCTTCATGACCGTATACCAACTGATATGGCGGTACTTGAGTAGATCCATGACATGCCATCTGATAAGCCCACAACGAATCATTCAATGTAACATGCCATCTCCGTGGTTGTTCGTCAGTTTAACGCTTGATTAACTTTATTAAACTTTTGTTAGAAGCTTCGGCCTGTCCATTAGCTTGAGCATAATATGGTGATGAATTTAGCAACTTAATCCCCATACTGGCAGCAAACCTTTGAAACTCCTCAGACACAAAGATAGAACCTTAATCGGTAGTAATCGTCTGTAGAATTCCAAACCGACATATGATATGTTCCTTGATGAACTCAATTGCATCCCTAGAAGTAACTTTCTTCGAAGGAATAGCTTCTACCCACTTTGTAAAATAGTCTGTTGCCGCCAATATGAACTTATGCACTTTACTTGATGAAGGATAAATCTGGCCGATCATGTCGATTCCCCAACCTCTGAATGGCCATGGCTTGACTATCGGATTCATAACTGACACTGGAGCTAGCTGCACGTTCCTAAACCTCTGACAATGTTGGCAGCCTTTGTATATTTGAAACAATCCTCGAACATACTTAGCCAAAAGTATCCAGCTCCTCATCATCCATCTCATGTTATGAGCCGATTGATGGGCTCTACAAATGCCTTCGTGCACCTCGCTCATCACCAACGCAGCTTCCTCGACACCCAAGCATCTTAACAGCACCTCATCAACGGACCGATAATATAATTCTCTATGAAGTAGTATGTACTTAATAGCCTTGTACCGAAGCTTCTTGGAAACCGATCTTGATGGATTTCGCAAATACTAAATAATTTCCCATCTCCAATCATCGGCTTCCATATGGCTCTCAATATCGGCTATCTCGACTTCCACTCTACTATTCAGCCGATATCCCGAAGCAGTCTGAGCAAGATCATTGGCCTTCGTGTTTTGCTCCCTAGGAATATGATCCAGCGTCACCATCTTGAAATCTTTTAATAACTATTGACATTTTACATAATATGACTTCAAAACTCCATCTTTGCATTCATATTCCCCAGATAGTTGTTTGATCACCAACAAGGAATCTCCAATGACCTCTACCGTATCGGCTTCAATTTCCCTCAACAGCTGAAGTCCCTTAAGTACTGCTTCATACTCTGCCTGGTTATTTGTACTATAAGACTTGATCGTGAAAGCAAACTCAAAACTTGGCCCTCGAGGCAATATGATCACCAAGCCGATACCAGATCCATGCTTGCAAACCGATCCATCAAAGAATAACGTCCACGGGATCGGCTCCACAAAATTCTCTTGGACTCCCCTATGTTGTACTATAAAATCGGCTACCGCTTGTCCCTCGATTGCCTTAGCCGATTCATACCTCAAATCGAACTTCATCAGAGCAAATACTTAATCACATCGGTTTTGCAAAGCACTGTACACTCAGCCGATAGAAGATAATGCCTTAACTTTGTACATGACAAATACAAACATAGGCATAACTTTGCCACCGCAGGATACCTAGTCTCAGCATCCAGAAGTCATTGGCTCAAATAGAATACCACTCGTTCTTTTGATTCAAACTCTTGTACAAGCACCGATCCGACTGACTTCTCATCGGCTGACAAATACAATTTAAACGGTACCCCTTTTTGCGGCGGAATCAATACTGGTGGAGAATTCAAGTGTTCCTTGATAAGATCAAAAGCTTTTTACTGCTCAACACCCCATACAAATTCTTGATTGGCTCGCAACCTCAATAAAGAAGTGAACGACTCAATTCTTCCTGATAAGTTTGAGATAAACCTCCTTATAAAATTGAGTTTGCCGATCAACGACTGCAACTGTAGTTCGTTGTTTGGTGGCTCGGTGATTTGGATAGCTCTAATGCTTCGTTGACTAACTTCAATCCCTCTCTCATGCACCATGAAACCCAAAAATTGCCCAGCCGATACACCAAAAGCACATTTGTGAGGATTCATCTTGAGTCCATATTTCTTCGTCCTCTCTAGCACTTTTCGTAGATCAACTATATGGTCTTCAACACATTTGGATTTCACCACCACGTCATCAATATATATCTCCACCAGCTGTCCAATAAGATCATGAAACATGTAGTTCGTGGCTCTCTGATAGGTAGCACCGGCATTCTTCAATCCGAAAGTCATGACTACCCACTCGTACAAACCAATAGCTCTAGGACATCTAAATGTAGTCTTGTGGATATCTTCTTCCACCATAAAAACCTAATTGAAGCCTGCATTTCTGTCCATAAAGCTAATGATCTTGTGACCCGATGCAGCGTCAATTAATAAATCTGCCATTGGCATCGGATACTCATCTTTAGGGGTTGCCATGTTTAAATCCTGGAAGTCGATGCATATCCTCAACTTTTCGTTTTTCTTCTTTACCGGGACGATATTGGACACCCATTCAGCATATCGACACGGTCTGATAAAATTTCCATCGTATAACTTTATGATCTCTGCCTTGATTTCATCATGCAACTCTGCTTTGAATCTTCTCTATGGTTGTTTAAATGGCTGATATCCTGGTCTAATAGGAAGCCGATGTTCAACAATCGATCGGCTTAATCCCGGCATCTCATGGTAATCCCAAGCAAAACATTCCAAAAATTCCTTTAATAATTTTATCAACTTTTCTCGGGATTCAATACATAGATTTTTACTAATGTACGTCTGCCTTGGCTTATCTCCTAAACCAATATCTATTTGCTCTCATCGGCCGACGTAAAACCTTGCCCTAACTTTCCTTCGGAGTCTTCTATAGTTCCCATGGGAATAATGGATCCGAGCCAACTTACTGAATCGGCTTTATCTCCTTATTGGTCACCTCAAGGAAATTGCCCACCCATGTTTGTCTAGACAGGCAATTAAACCCATCAGCTTCCCAGAATGGCATATTGGTTGTTGCAACACTAGTCGACTAATCGGCCGTGATCACCTCAACTCTGTCTCCTTGCCACTGTATGAGGCTTTGATGCATTGTTGAAGGAACACAACAATTGGCGTGAATCCAATCCCTGCCTAGGAGTAGACTATACGACCCCTTACTATCGATGATAAAAAATATGGTAGGCAATGTCTTGCTTCCAACTGTTAACTCCACATTCAGCACCCCCTTAGTTTTGATGGATTTCCTCCAAAGTCTTTCAAAACCATATTTGTTTTAACTAAGTCTTCAACCGTCTTACCCAACTTATGGTACGTAGCATACGGCATCAAATTGATGGCTGCACCTCCATCAACTAACATCTTTGTCATCGATTTCCCATCAACATACCCATTGATATACAATGGTTTTAGGTGCCGATGCTTGGATTCTTCTAGCTTGTCAAATATGGCTTGACTCGGTTCCAATGTCAATTGGGCAAAATCTTCTTCCTGACCTTCTTTATCGGATACACGTGCTTTATATTCGAAAGGTAAGAAGAATACCATGTTAGCCTGAGCCGATGGGCCAGCATCATCCTTTTTTTCTTTACTTTCCATACTTTTTTAATTTTCTGGCTCCAATCGGCATCCTCATGGTCCTAATGCCGCCTTTTGTTCTGCTCTCTATGCCGCAGCCTTTGTGCCCTCCTCTTCTGATTTTTTGTAAAAATCCCGGACGGACACCACTGATCTTTCATGTGATATGATCCTTTATGTAACTCCCTGTCCTCTGTTGACCTTTGACCATACTCTTCGTTGATCAGCCCTAATCAGTTATGCACCGATGCCCACATGATGGAAGGCCGATCATATGACGTCCTGCTCTGGTTAATGTACCGAGATCCTAGTTTGTTACACTCAGGACAATCTTCGATTGACGGCAACTTCATATTTTGATCCCAACAGTACTAAAAAAAGGGACAACCCTAATGTGGATTATAACTTTCTTGTTGCATTGCGGCTCGCCTCTCTTTGACTTATATTCTAGAATATTTTTTGATTAGGTCCGATGAGGTAACCTTCGATCTCTTCCAGCGCATTTTCTCATCGGACCGATGTCCTGAGAACCCTGCAAACACCATATTCACAGGAAAAGGATGTTTGTCAACCTTCATCGGCTTTTTGTCCTTGAACCTGATTCTCCCCTATTCGAGAGCCATTTGTAACTATTGCCAAAAAATTTTACACTCGTTGGTATGGTGAGATATTGAATTATGCCACTTGCAATACTTCTTTTTGAGTTCTTCGGCAGATGAGATTACATGGTTTGGCGGTAACTGAATTTGCTTTTCTTAAAGGAGAAGATCAAATATCTTATTGGCTTTATTGATATCAAAATCATATCTTTCCCCTTTATTGGCATTCTTAATCCATGGACATGATACAGGTTTTAGTCCATTCCGCCAAACCCACTTCTGCATTGGATTCCTCATCATCTGAGTCCGACGTGTACACCTGTAGCTGAGCGGCTTTCCGATGGAACCTCTCTTTCTTGGTGTCAGCAAATCGGCTTTCGTGAGTCAATACCCTCTGGAGTAGGTGAGACAAGCTCTCGAACTCCTGTGAAGAGAAACGTTACCTAATCGAAGCCAACAACCCTAAAAGCCAAGTCGGCTAGTTGTCCACTTAAAATGAGACTGTAACATCGGCTTCCGACATCCCGAAAACGCTAGATCAATTCTGGAACTGATTCATCGTGCTTCTGTCTAACCGATGTCAAATCTGACAACCTCAACTCTTGAATCCCAGCAAAGAAATATTTATGAAATTATTTATCCAACTCGGCCCATCCCCTAATTGAGTTTGGAGGCAACGAGGAAAACCAAGAGAAGGTCGATCCAGATAAAGACAATGCAAATAAGTGGACCCTCAGAGCTTCATCAGTCGATGCTTCCGCACATTGAGCCAAGAATCAGCTAATATGTTCCATTGTAGATACGCTATCTTGCCCTGAGAACCTAGAGAAATCCGAAATCTTGTATCGGTGCGGTAGTGGAACTCTGTCGAACCACTCCGGGTAAGGGTGCCGATACATAAAAGTTTGTTCTTTAGGCCTAATACCGAATTGCTCCCTGACAACTTCCGTAATTCTGGTAGACCAATCCTCTTCCTTTGGATTCTCTCTCTAGTACTGTGGAATCGAAGTTGGTACTTGACATGGTGCATAATGATCACCTTGATAATTATTACCAGGATATTCTTGCCTATATCCCCTGTAATAGGCTGTCCAATGATATCCTGGCATCATGTCCTCATGTTGCCCCCCCAATCCGCTCTTGTACTGGCGGAAACATATTTGCCGATACATCCCTTCTGGATCTCCGTAAGTAACCTGTGGTTGTCCTGTTCTCTTCGGCAAATATACCAGCCCTTGATTAGGTTCTTTAACAATAGATCCGTCCATAGTTTTTTTAATCAAGTTGTGCAAAGTATTCACCAGTACACCCGATTGGTTAATGAGTGCACGGTGAATAGCTTTGTCAACCATCTCTTGTAACGGCTTTTGAGAACTAATGGGCAGCGATCGGCTCGATTCTCCTTTCAAAACTGGCTTTGGCAGCTGGGATTTTTGAATCAGCCCTTGTCGGGTCACACTAAAGGACTCCAGATAAAGCTTCTAAAAATTAGTTGTGTTCTGCTCTTCAGTTAAATCCTTCATCGTCACTGGGATTACATTGTCTGTGTTGATCTCTTTACCCGCCATTAGATCACAGTTGATGAAGGATCTTCAACTGATGAAAAAGGCCTTCCAGTCCCACTGGGCGTGCCAAAAAGCGAGGGCTCAGACCGAACATGACGACAAGGTAGAAGGGATGCCATTGGCTACCTACAGGACTAACGCCTGAGCCCATCGGCCGCACGACGATAGGGACCTACGTTTAGGATAACTCATCGGCTACTCACTCCGATGAGACGCCGTAGAGAGATGTATAGACCTAAAACTCAATCCTCCGTCGGCAAATCCGTAGGTCGGACTTAACCGATGCATCATGAGACTGACGACGGCGGAAGGAGTTTAATAGGCCGATAAATCTTGCACGGACGTGATGCAGTACACCTGATCTGGTTAAGAGTTCGAACCTAAACGATGCAGCCTTAGACAGTGCAAATTATACTAGGATAGTAGCGGAACTTACCCCTTTCCCGGAGATCGGACTTAACCGATGTAGCCCCGCGTTAAGAGCCAGAACCCGCAGGTAAACACCTAGATTAACTAGGGTGGCGATGCGTCAAGATTGTATTGGATCGAGAGATGTCTTACATGTTTCCAGGGGGTCTACATTTATACCCTGGATTTACAGACAGAGTCCCACGCGTTTACGACCATTGGACATTATTTCCTAACAAATACAGAGGAAAATATCTCTAAAGAAGTTAACTAACTAGATAAACCTTTCTAATTAAATAAGGTTACAATTTACAAAGACAAACATCCTGCCCTGAAGTCCACGGCTCTTCCGCAAATTCGGTTTCATCTGAATAATCTTCCAATTTGGAACCGAGTCTTCCTTCGCTACAACCCGATCGGCTTCTCCACTTTAGCAATCAAACCTTCTTTTTACTCAAGCCGATTCTTTTCCATCCTTTCCTCGGGCTTCTCGGACCAGACCCCGATCGGATAATTCCTGTCTTCAAACCGATCCAATCTTCTACTAATTTGATTGGCTTGTCTACAGTTCCGATCGGCTTTGGCTCATGAGCCGACCAGTATCTTCATCGGTCGATCCTATTTACAGGCTGAATCAAATTCTAGTGTTAACAGAAGAACACCACTTGGTTAGAGTTGATGTGTCAATACCATTGTCTTTATGCTTCACGCGCTACACGCGTTTAGTCTTTTGTCTCCGATTGGCTTTCTTATGGTCCCGCTATTGCTTCTTTTGCTCTTTATGCCATAATCATTGTGTCCTCTTATGATTCTATTCATGTTGAATCCCAGCGCGAGTACACCGACGCCTGGGAGGTCTGCTTAGCTCTAGTGCAAGCCAGTCGACTTCTCTCCATGGCTCGAGATACACGCGCCAGGGGCCATGGGTTCACGTCGGCTCCGGGGCGACGGTGCGGGTGCGGGTATGCCAGTCAATTTGACCCTACAATTGACAAGGAGGTGAGGCAAATGGGTCAGTCAGACGACAGGCCGATACGAGCCCTAGCTATCAGCTGGCTAACAATAGGATCGAGTTAGTCATCGGCCACGTTTGGATGGCCCCTGCTATTGGCTGGTTATCGATAGGAATCAGGACGCTCTTCCATCAGCTAGGGAGCCAATGTAGGCGTAGGAGAATGTCGACGAAGGATACGACGCCTCCGGGTATTGCAAACGCGAGGCCCTAATCCATCGGCCGCAGAGCCGATGAAGGCACAGGAGTGTACTCAGAGAGTAGCAAGGCGTGTGGGATCCCTCCTGGCGGTTGTTCATTGGCTAGAAAGCCGATGAAGGCATATGCGAAGTAGCGAGGAATCGTATAAAAGAGACTAGGTACAAAGCCGATGCCGCTCTAGATATGGTAGCACGAGACCCGTCGTCCGACGTGACGACGCCGCTAGTGCTAAATCTCGAAGATCGGACCTAACCGAGATAGTACGAGATCGAGACCAGCGGCGATGGGACGATAGATGCCGGATTAGATGTGTTGAAGCAAGGGCGTAGCAAACCCATCGGCTAGCTGAGCCGATGAGTAAACGTTTCTCTCAAGACAGGCATGCATCGGCTGGAAGGCCGATGCGCTTGGTGTGGCGCTCAAAGGAAAGTCTCTGAAGACCTGGTGCGTATCGGCCAAGGAGATGATACGCCAGATGTGATGCTCAACGTATAGATAATTCATTGGCTACCACTCCGATGAAACACCGTACTAAGACCTATAGGCCTAAAGCTCATTCTACCATCGGCAGTCTCGTAGGTCGAACCTAACCGAGGCAGCACGAGACTGACGATGGCAGAGAAAGCTTGATAGACCAATAGACCCTGCACAGATGTGATGCGATACATCTTATCGGCTTAAGAGGTCGAACCTAACCGATGCAGCTGCTCACCGCCAAAAATCCCGCGATTGGGGAAAGACGACGGCTTCGTCACACAAAGGCCTAGGAGGTCTGCTTAACTCCAATGCAGTTCCTTAATCCTCGAGGTTCACAAGCGTGCAAGTCAATTTAACCCTAGAATTGACAAGTAAAAGGGATAAGACGTGTATGTCGGTTGGTCGAAAGGCCTGCCCGACTCTCCCTATCGGCTGGATGCCGATAAAGTTGAGAATGCTAACGCATCGGCTGAAAAGCCGATGGAAGTGCGAGAGATAGACATGTGTAACGCACAAGGACCTATCAACCAAAGAGCTGATGGTGCTACCTGCATCTGATGCGCGGAGCCAGAGCCGATCCCCCACGAGGCCACGCGGGCGAGCGATCACAGTAATGGTGTCGTTAGGGCCAGCCTTGATGGATCGGACCTAACCAAAACAGTATGAGGCCAAAGGCTAACGACACCGAGATGGTGAGGGCTCGGACCGAATATGACAATAAGGTAGGAGAGATGCCATCGGCTACCTACAGGCCTAACGCCTGACGCGGTCCTACCTAAACCCATCGGCCGCACGACGATAGGGACCAACGTTTAGGATAACTCATCAACTACTCACTCTGATGAAACGCCATATAGAGATCTATAGACCTAAAACTCAATCCTCCGTTGGCAGACCCATTGGTTAGACCTAACCGATGCAGCACGAGACTGGCGACGGTAGAGGGAGTTTGATAGGCCGATAGATCTTTCACAGACGTGATGCGATACACCTTATCTGATTAAGAGTTCAAACTTAAACGATGCAGCCTTGGATAGTGGCGGGACTTACCCCTTCGTCGGAGATCGGACTTAACCGATGCAGCCCCACATCGAGAGCCAGAACCCACCGATAAAAACCTAGATGACCTAGGGTGGCGATGTGCCGAAGTTGTATATTGATCGAGAGATATGTTACATGTTTCCAGGGGTCTATATTTATACCCTGGGTTTACAGAGTCCAATGCGTTTACAGCCACCATCGGACGTTATCTCTTAACAAAAATAACAGAAAATATCTCTAAAACAGTTAACTAAACTAACTAAGACTTTCTAACCATATAGAATACAATTTAACTAAAGATAGTACCCTATCGTGAACCCCACAGCTCCTCCACAAACTCAGTCTTATTTGGATAATCTCCTATTTTTAGACAGAATCTTTCCTTGCTCCACCCGATCGGCTCCCTTCCTGTAGCAATCGTACCACTTTTCACTCAAACCGATCCTTTTCTAACCTATCCTTGGGCTTCTCGGACCTAACCCCATCGGATAATTCCCTGTCCTCAAACCAATTCAATATTTTTCTAATTTGATCGGCTTCTCTACAGTACCGATCGGCTTTGTCCCACGAGTCGATCAGTATTTCCATCAGCCGATACTGTTTACAGGCTGAATCAAATTCTGACGTTAACAGTAGCCTTAGACAGAACGAGACATATTGAGATAGTGGCGGGACTTACCCCTTCGCCGGAGATCAGACTTAACCGATGCAGCCCCGCGTCGAGAGCCAGACCCCGCCGGTAAAAACCTAGATAAATTAGGGTGGCGATGCGCCGAGGTTGTATCGATCGAAGGATTGATAGATTACTTATTTCCAGGGGCTCTATATTTATACCCCGGGTTTACAGAGTCCGACACGTTTACAACAATCATCGGACGTTATTTCCCTAAGAAAGTTACTAACTAACTAAATCTTCCTATCCATATAAGATAGGATAGAATACCCTGCCGTGAACCATGGCTCCTCCTTAAACTCAGTCTTATCTAGATAATCTTATATTCTGAGATCGAGTCTTTACTTGTTTCAATCTAATCGGCTTCTTTCTTGTAGCTATCGGACACTTTTGCGCTCAAGCCGATCGTCTTTCCAATCTATCGTTGGGCTTTCTAAATTTTGGTGTTAACACATGCCCCATAATTTCAAAGTATGGAGGCTCATGCTTCGAAATTCTCTTCCTTAGGCCTCCAATGCTTTGACATCTCCTCTTTTCCTGATAATTGGCTCTCGTAAGCCGATACCACATGCATCAGATGTGCTAAACTATTGAACTCTTGGGAAGAAAATTTCCACCTGATATGACTCGACAACCCTTGGAAAGTCAAATTAGCTAACTGTTCATCGCTCAGAACAAGACTATAACATCGGTTTCTAATGTCCTGGAAACGTTAGATATACTCTAGAACTGACTCATTAGGCCTCTGTCTAACCGATGTCAAATCTGACAGTCTCATTTCTTTAATCCCAACAAAGAAATATTTATGGAATTGTTGCTCTAGATCGGCCAATCCTTTAATCGAGTTTGGTGGTAACGAAGAAAACCATGCAAAGGCCAATCCAGAGAGGGAGAATGGAAAGAAACGGATTCTGAGAGCTTCCTCAGCCGATGCTTCTCCACACTGTGCTAAGAATCGACTGATGTGCTCCATTGTAGATATATTGTCTAGCCCTGAGAATTTGGAGAAATCTAGTATCATGTATCGGCGAGGCAATGGAACTCTATCAAACCATTCTAGATACAGGTGCCGATACATAACTGTTTGATCTTTTGGCTTGATACCAAATTGCTCTTTCATCGTGTCCACAATACTGGTTAACCAATCCTTCTCGCTTAGAATATCTCTCTGATCATGTGGAGGTGGATAGGGTACCTGATTTTGCCTATGATACTCTCCACAATAATTACCCTGAAAGAATTCTGGAGGTACCTCCTGCCGTTGCCCCCCGAATCGATCTTGTGTTGGTGGATAGATGTTTGCCGATAGGTCCCTCTTGTCTTGCCAAGTTTCCTAAGATAACTTCGTCTCTATCGGCAAAGGTACATGATCTTGACTAGACTCTTGAGCTAATGATTCTTGTATCGTCTAGATCTTGCAATGTATCCATCCATACTCTCGATGGATTACTGAATGCTTACTAAATGTTTCGTTGAATATCTCTTGCAATGGCTTGGGAGAATTCACAGGTGATGAATGGCCTGATTCCTTCATCAAAACACATTTTTGTAACTGCGCTTTTTAAATCGGCCCTTGTTTAATCATACTGAAAGATTCCAAACAGAGCTTCTAAAAGTTGTCCATATTCTGCTCTAGATGTTGCCTCTGATCTTCATTCAGATCCTCTATGATAACTGGAACAATAATATCCTCATCGGATTCTTTAGACGAATATGCTTTAGAATCAATCTTTTCTTTAGACATATTAGCAACAAGATGTCCCCCAGGTTGATGAGTAAAAATTCTAACTTCTAATCAGGCAATTTTGCAGTCCCGCTAGTTAATGAATGGTCTTTATGTTTTTGTAGCCGATGAATTAAATCCCGTCCAATCCGCTAATGAATAAAGATTCCTACCCTACCGGCTGATGAATGAAGTATGAGTCCTATCAGCCGATGAATGAAATCTTCTGTCCCACCAGGCGTGCCAAAAAATATATTCGCGCCGAATCCCGTCGCGAGCACGCCAATGCCTGGGTAGTCTGCTTAGCTCCAGTGCAAGCCGGTCGGCTTCTTTCCATGGCTCGAGGTACGTGTGCCGGGGCTTGTGGATTCACGTCGGCTCCGGCGCGACGGTGCGAGTGCAGGCGTGCTAGTCAATTTGACCCTGCAATTAACAAGGAGGTGAGGCGAATGAGTCAGTCGGACAATAGGCCGATACGAGCCCTCGCTATCGGCTGGCTACCAATAGTATCGAGTCAGTTCTCAGCCACGTCCGGATAGCTCCTGCTATCGGCTGGTCGCCGATACGAATCAGCGTGCGCTTCCATTAGCTGGGGAGCCGATGCAGGCGTAGGCGGATATCGACGAAGGATACGACGCCTCTGGGTGTAGCGGACACGAGGCCCTGATCTATCGACCATGGAGCTGATGGAGGCACAGGATGGTGATGGCAACATGAGACCCGTCGCCCACAGTTACGATGCCACTAGCATCGAATCTCGAAGATCGGACCTAACCGAGACAGTACGAGAATGAGGCCAGCGGCGACAGGACGGTGGACGTTAGATCGGACATGCTAAAGAAAGGGCGAAGCGAACCTATCGGCTAGTTGAGCCGATGAGAGGGCGTCTCTCTGGACACAGGCGCGCATGCGCGCATCGGCTGGAAGGCCAATGCGCTTGGTGTGGCGCTCAAAGGAATGTCTCTGAAGACCTAGTGCGTATCGGCCAAGGAGTCGATACGCTAGGCGTGATGCTCAACGTATAGATAACTCATTGGCTAGCACTCCGATTAAACGCCGTACTGAGACCTATAGGCCTAAACCTCATTCTACCGTCGGTGGCCTCTTAGGTCGGACCTAACCAATGAAGCACAAAACCGATGACGGTGGAGAGAGCTTGATAGATTGATAGACCCTGCACGGACATGACGCGATACATCCTATCGGCTTAAGAGGTCAAACCAAGCCGATGCAGCCTTAGACAGAACGAGACATATCAAGATAGTGACGGGACTTACCCCTTCCCCAGAGATCGGACCTAACCGATGCAGCCCCGCGTCGAGAGCCAGACCCCGCCGATAGAAACCTAGATGAACTAGGGTGGCAATGCGCCGAGGTTGTATTGATCGAAGGATTGATCGATTACATATTTCCAGGGGGTCTATATTTATACTCTGGGTTTACAGAGTCCGACGCGTTTACACAACCATCAGACATTATTTCCTAGCAAAGATAAAGGAAAATATCTCTAAGAAAGTTAACTAACTAACTAAATCTTCCTATCCATATAAGATAGGATAGAATACCCTATCATGAACCACGGCTCCTCCTCAAACTCGGTCTTATCTAGATAATCTTCTATTCTAGGACCGAGTCTTTCCTTGCTTCAATCCGATCGTCTTCTCCCCTGTAGCAATCAGACACTTCTGTGCACAAGCCAATCATCTTTCCAATCTATAGCTGAGCTTTCTAAATTTTGGCGTTAACAGATTCTTTGTGAAAATCCTAGGTGGACATCTCTAGGAATTGAAATTGTATTGTTCTTCATGCAATTCCCTATCATTGGCTACCTCTTGATTGCGGTTTTTATTAATCGGCCCCAATCAGCTATGTATCGATGCTCCCTTTACAAGCAGCTGATTATGTGAAGACCTCTCCTGCTTAGCACGCTACGACCTTGGCTTATTGCACTCAGGACAATCTTCAATCAATGATAACATCATGTCTTGATCTTAGCAATATTGAAAGAATGGATAGCCCCAATGTGGATTATACTTCTCCTTGTAAGCCATGGCCAACCATTCTTCGTCCTAACATCTAGAGTACTTTTCAACCAGATCCAATGAAGTGACTTTTAATTTTTCATGATGTCTCCCTTCATCAACCCAATTTCCTGAAGACCTCACAAGCACCATGTTCATCAATCTTCATCGGCTTTTTATCTTCAAACTTAATTCTCCCTTGTTCAACAATCAATCGTAATTTTTGCCAAAAAACTTTGCAGTCATTAGTATGACGCGAGACTGGATTATACCACTTGATTATTTCTTCTCATCATGTTCCTTGGCTCACCGTATTATATGGTTTGGTGGCAACTAAATATGCTTCTTTTGAAGTAGTAGATCGAAGATTTTATCAGCTTTATTGATATCAAAGTCATATCTTTCCTCCTTGCCGATACTCTTCACCCAGGAACACGATATGGATTTCCTATTCCTAGTCCACTTAGACAAATCAACCCTACATTGGATTCTTCATTGTCCGAGTCCGGTGCATAAACTTGTAACTGAGCAGCCTTTCGATGGAATCCCTCTTTCTTAGCTTCAATGAATTGGTTTTCATGTAATGATACCATCTGTAGAAGATGTGCCAGGCTCTTGAACTCTTAAGATGAAAAATATTCTCTAATCGGAGCTAGCAACCCTTGAAAGGCCATCTCAGCTAATTGTCCGTCGCTTAAGATATGACTGTAATATTGGCTTCTGATGTCCAAGAATTATTGGATGTATTTCGGGACTGACCCATCAAGTCTTTATCTAATCAATGTCAGATCTGTCAGCCTCATCTCATAAATTCCAGCGAAGAAATATTTATGGAATTGCTTCTCCAGATCAGTCCATCCTCTGAATTGAGTTGGGAGGTAATGAAGAGAACCATGCGATGGCCGATCCAGAGAGGGACAATGAAAAGAAACGTACTCTCAGGGCTTTCCTCAGCCAATGCCTTCTCACATTGGTGTAAGAATAAACTGATGTGTTTCACCATAGATATGTTATCCTGCCCTAAGAATTTAGAGAAGTCCAGTATCCTATATCGGTGTAGTACTAAAACTCTTTCAAACCACTCTGGGTAAGGGTGCTGATACGTAAAGGTTTGTTTCTTATGATTGATACCGAACTGCTTTCTAACCACCTCTGCAACCCTAGCAGACCAATCCTCCTCTCTTGAATTCTCTCTTTGGTATTATGGAGAAGGAGTTGGTGCTCGATACTGTCTAGAATAATCTCTAAGATGATTGCTTGTATCGGGATTGCCACCTAGGTAGTCTTACCGATATCCTCCATAGTTAGCAGTCCGATGATACCCTAGAAGAATATCATCATGTTGCCCTAATCCGATCTTGTGCTAGTGGAAACAAATTTGCTGATACGTCTCTCCTAGTTCCATAGTAATATGTGGTTGCTCCGTCTTCATCAACAAATACACTAGACCTTGATCTAATTTTTGAACATTTGATCCATCCATTATCTTCTTGATCAGCTTGTGCAAGATGTTCACCAACACTCCCAACTGATTGATGAGTGCATGGTGAATGTCTTCATTAATCACCTCCTACAACGGCTTTAGAGGATTGACGGTGGTGATTGGCTTGATTCTCCTACCAAAATAGGCTTTGGCATCTGGACCTTCTGAATCGGCCCATGTCTACTCATATTGAAAGACTCCAGATAGAGCATGTGAAAATTAGCCATGTTCTGCTCTATCTGTTGCCTTTGCTCCTCGATCAAATCCTCCATTGTTACTAGAATTATATTTTTTTCTGTATTGATCTCTTTCTCCGCTATTGTGTTAAAGTTGTCTTGTCCCACCGGGCATGCCAAACAGCGTGTTAGTTGCCAAACTCATGGAGGCCAATCGGATTGGGCAATGTCGTGAACCAACCGACGGAGGTCCGATCTATGAAGATTGTGCCTTGGTCACGCGAAGGCCTAAGAGTTTTGCTTAGCTCCAGTACAGGTCCTTAGTTTTTCAAGATTCAAGGGCGTGCTAGTCAATTTGACCCTGCAATTGACAGGATGAGACTCATGAACCAATCAGCTGATGGGCCAATATGGTTCACCCTATCGGTTGGATGCCGATAGGAAGGAAGCGCTCAAGCATTGGCTCAAAAGCTGATGAAGATATAGATGATAGACATGTGAAATAAAATAAAAAAACTTATCAGCCAAAGAGCCTATGATGCTCTGGATAGGATAGATGACGAAAGCACAGAGCGGGACCCCAATCGCCCCAAAGTCACGAGGACCAGCAACAACTGTAACGGAATTGTTGGAGCCAGCCTCAATAGATCGAAGCAAAACAAGACAGTATGAGGTAGGGGCTAACGATACAGAGACAATGGAGACTAGATCAAACATAATGACGAAAAAGGATAGGACGAGGTCATCGGCTTCTTATTGGCTGAATGTCTGACGCAGACCTATATCTAACCTCATCAACTATCTGAATCGATATGGAACAAAACCCTTTAGAACCCAACGCTACCCCTGTCAGATGCGAATCTGATAGATTGGACCTAATCGAGATAGTATCAGGTCAACCCGACGAGACCAGATTGACGGATTAATTGCTAAGATATAAGACAAATATACCTAATAATTAGTATCGGCTAAATATTCGATACACTAGGCGTGAGGCGCGCGATAATGATAACTCATTGGTTACTCACTCCGACAAAACACCGCATGAGAACTCACTAAGCTAACAGCTCGATCCACCATCATCGGTCTCACAGGTCGAATCTAACCGATGCAGCACGAGCCTGGGGATGATGAAAGAAGCCTTGCACGAGCGCGATGCGGTATATCCGATCAGACTAAAAGATCGAATCTAACCGATACATTCTTAGACAGAGAAAATGAACTAGGATAATGGTGAGACTTACCACTTCACTAGAGATCAAACTTAACCGATGCACCCACACATCAAACATCGAGAGCTAGAACCCGTCGTAGTAAAACCTAGACGACCTAGAGTGATGGTGCGCCGAAGTTGTGTTTATTGATGATCTTGCTGATATTTCGATAGGTTCCAAGGGGTCTATATTTATACCTCGGATTTACAAGACTCGGACACGATTATAGACAACACTCGAACAATATTTCCTAAACATATAAGAAAACTAATCTATAAAAAATTATAAAACTAACTTAAACTTGCCTAGCTTGCATAATAAATTATATATATAGATAAAGCAACTTGACATGATTTTCATGTCTCCTCCTCAAACTTAATTCCATCTGATAACCTTTGGTCATCAATTGAACCGAATCTATGCTCAACCCATTCGATCGGCTCCCTCACTGTATCAATTGGCTTTTCATTATGTCTTCTCTTCATCAGCGGATAATATATACATGATGACCAAACGTTAATGACATTCTTCATGAAAAACCAAGTGGACTTACGTGTTTTCCCTTTCACACCAGAGGGAGGCATCTATGGTAGAGGCGGCGGTGGCCACGCCCGTCGCTAGGTGCTACTTCTGTAGCTACACTGAGGGTGGGTGTAAAGCCCGAGGGCGGAGACCTCCTCGAGGCTCGACTTGCAGACTCAAGAACCTGAAGAAAGGTGGCACCCATGGCTCGGTTGCATGCCCTCACCCGCTACTGCAACCCTCCACGTTGAGCAGCCGCCCGGGTATCGAGCTTATCACCGTCTGGGAGAAGACGTTGCTGGACCTTGAGGAGTGACACCATAGACTGGAGCTCAACGAGGAGGCGGCGGGGCTTGGGGATGCGCAGAGCTGAAGCTTGCCGAAGAGGGCTGGCGAGCCCCATCGAACTCGAGCTCGAGCTTGCCTACAGAGCTCACCGGGAAGGGGTCACCAGGAGAGGGAGGCAGCGAGCGAGGCTCACCAGTTCTTGGCGCGGTGGCCTACTACCTTCATTCCGCCAGGATCTAGGTCCATGTGAGCTCGGCGGCGACGGGGCTTGGCTGCTTGGGGATGCACAGAGGTCGCCCCCAACCTCAGCTTCCGCCCCACCTTTGGTAGCTTGAGATGGGAGAAACAAACTCACAGGTATGGTGAGTGCGGGCGGATTGAGCGAGCTCTAGCGCCAGTGGGTTGAGCGAGCTCTGGCAGGCGTCCGACCAACTAGAGAAAGAGAGGAGGAAGGACGAGGAGGAAGAGTGGAGTGGTGTGCATGACTGATGGCCCTCACAAACATTTTTATTATTTTATGTAGGCTGGATGCCATGTGGACGCCATAGACCAATACCAATCTTTCAACCAATAAAGGTAAATTAACCTGATAATAACAGTTCATAAAGTCATCGTATCTATTTTCTGATTGAGAGATAAATCAGATTAAGTTATAGTTGAGATAACTAAAATAGGCATTTTCATTGTATTTTTGAGTTTTATACAATCTCTATATTTCATTTGGCCTTTGTGATACTCTTGATTTATAATTATTTTGATATATCATGAAAATGGCATTTGCGTCATCCGATTAATTTGCTAAGGATCGCTCATTTTCAGTTACGGCGCATATTCGTGACAAATGGACTACTTTTTGACAGGTGTCAGATGGACTAAGCTTAGCTCTAAACGAAAGCACCCGTCACAGATGGTTTTTACAAGCTTCACACAAAAGTCTGAGAGGGCTACTTAGCTATAGTGCAGGCCTTAGCTTAAGGTTCGAGAACGTGCTACTCAATTTGACCCTACAATCAATAAGAAGACAGAGAAGATGAGATCTGTGAGCCAATCGATCGATAGGCCGATACAGACTCATGCTATTGGCTAGTTGTTGATAAAATAGTAGCACTCATACGTCGACTAAACAGCCAATAAAGGCATAGGCAAAAAGGTGAGAATAAAGTGAATGACTCATCAGCTGAAAAGCCGACGATACTCCAAATAGAATATGAGATGAATAATAAGGAGCGAGATCTGATATTCTAAAGATACGAGACCCAGCAATCACCGTGAGTATACCATTAAAGTCAGCCTTAATAGATCGGATCGAACACAACCCTAATAGAACGGACCTAACCAAGATAGTATCAGGCCGGATCCAACCTTACCAAATCGATTGCTAGCGGATTAATCGTTAAAGATATATATATGTATCGGCTAAACAACCGATACGTTAGTCATGAAGCATAGTGTAAAGATAACTCATCGGTTGGCTACTCTAATAAAACGTCATGTAAAGACCTACCAATCTATGGTTCGATCTACTACCATAGGTCTATAGGGTCGGACCTAACCGATACAGTATGAGACCGATAGCGGTAAAAGAAGATTAATAAGCCAATAGCCCTCATGTGAGCGTGATGTGGTATGTCCGATCAAACTAAGAGGTCGAACCTAACCGATATAGACTTAGACAAAATGGACACACTAGGATAGTGACAGGACTTACTCCTCCACCGAAGATCGGATCTAACCGATGCAACCCCATGTTAAGAGCTAGAACTCGTCAGAGGAAACCTAAACGAGCCAAAATGGTGATACGCTAAAATTGTATATTGATCCATGTGGATACGTGTGGATATATTATAAGATTCTAAGGGGTCTATATTTATACCCTAGGATACAAGAGTCCGATATAGTTACAAACAACCACTGGACATTCTTTCCTAATCAGAAAAGGAAACTTTCTCTAAGAAGTTAACAAAATTAACTAAATTTACCTATCTTATAAGATATCTATAAAGATACAAGCACCCTACCATGGTTTTCATGGCTACTCCTCAGACTTGTCCTATCTAGACAATCTTCTATCTTTAACTAGACCGAATCCATTTTCATCCCTCTGATCAACTCGTTTCCTATATCAATCAGCATCTTTCTGTAAACTGATCAGATTTTCATCCATCGACCAATCATATTTATAGGCCTACCAAATTTTGGTGTTAACACATGTCCCCTAATTTTAGAGTTTGTTAGCAAACTTCGAAATTTCAAGCCGTTAGAATTCTCCTTAAACCGAGGTGGCCCACTACAACCCACAAATAGTACCAATAGGCCTAGATTCTCATTAGGTCATAATACCCCTATAAAGCATTTCACCTCTATAGCTCATTTCTTTATGCCTTTATATCACCAGAGCCCCTAAAACCTCGACAAGCTTTTACGAACTCATGTGAACCACCGCAAGCTTCTTCACTGATCGCTAATCATCACTCATTTTTTCATGCATGATAGCGTCGACAACTGCGGTCCCTAAGGTAACCCTTTTATTTAATCTCCTGCTCCACAATCTAGATAGAATCAATCTGTCCCGTTCTTCTCCTATTCCTCATCAGGTTCTTGTTTACTATAGAGTCTTAGGAATCAAATCCTAATCCTAACCATCGACCATCCAGATTTCTTTTATCTTGGTCCCATAGGTAGCGAGGATCCAATGGATTTTATCAACGCCAAAACAGAGTGAATCCCCTTTAAGACCTCATCTATGCTAATCAGCGACTGCACCAATAGTTTCAAATCTTGACCTAGCAAACTCACTGGATGAAGGAATTGGTACCTCAGAGTATCGGCTACCAAGAGAACAGTTTGGGAGGAGATGAAAATAGGCCACTACATCAATCTCTTCCTAGCTGATATGGAGAAAAAACATCATCTGCATGCATTGGCTTCTTATTTCTGGTCGAACACCCTCAACGCCTTTCTATTTGGTCACGGGACAATGACACCAACTTTGATGGACATTTCATACTCACCTGTCTCAACACCACAAATTACATCAACCCATCCAACTTTTGATTCAAACCCACTCATCAACTAAACACCAAAAACATCGGTGATTGGACCAAGTACATTTCTCTTCATAGCAAGACTTCTAGACTAATCGACGATCAGGAGCATGTTATGTTTTTGAATCTATGACTGGAACAGTTCATCTTCGGTGACACAACCCTTAGCCCAATGACCAACACGCAATCCATGGCAGAGTGCTTTGCAGATCATCGTCAAATCCTTTTGGGGCAGTAATTACTTGGAGCCACTTATCAACTACTCCATCAAGTGGCAAACAAGCTATCAGCTGACCAACCAGTCAGACATATCGACGGCCCCTAATGGTTTATACAATTGTGCCTTAATGTTTGTACTTCCAAAGCCATCACTGGGATCTCCTTTACTAATTTGACTTTCCTAGCCGATTACTTAGAGGAAAGTGACATTAGCCGATGCATCTCAATGGATGAAGTTGAATCAACTCTTCCTGATAACAAGATGACTCCCATCGGACTAGGATAGTGGTTCAAGAACTTCTACTATGGTTTCACCAAATAAGCTACCCTCTAGTTTGCATATGAGGGTAGAGCATTATTTGAAAAGCCCTCCAGATTCAATCCTTTCAATGCTCTGGCCGATAAAGAGTCAAAGATTATATTTCTATCCATCACTCCTAATCTTCTGCCAACCGGGTTTTCATTAGGCCCATCGCAACATCCATTGTATGAATTTTATCACCCATTAGTCAGCTCTAGTCAGTTGGGATTCGGCTAGCTTCCTATCGGCTTATTCTTCATCAGCAAACTCCATGTCCGAGGCAACATGAATAGTGCCCTAGAATACGATTGGATGAGGATGATAACAGAATCCCTGTCCTTAGGCGAGATCACCACCTTTGAGCTATGCACTGCCAATACCAAACTTTTTGCTCGATGGTGATCGGAATGGAAAAGACACTTGTTCAGTTCATTGGCTGAATAGTATTGCCCGTGACTCAATCCTAATTATGTTGAGTCTGGTGAAGAGAAAATACTTCTCTATGCTCTGTTCTCTTTCATCATATTACTCAGACTTCAACCATCTTGTAGGCTAGCAACAAAGAAGCACCAACAATTAGTGTGAGTGGCTAGCTGATTATGTACAAACCACCATCGACTGAACCCCATCTAGGATATGGTGTTCCTTCTCCATCGGCTCTTCTCCGGGTGCCACAGCCAACAGGACCAAAGCGCAAGAAGCTGGTAACTCACCCTATCTCAAAGAAACAAAAAACACAAATGTCACGGTCGCGGTGTCGATCTCCCAAGCACCTCCCATTATAACAACATCAACTCCTTCACCCTTACTGCTATGTCCCAATTCTTATCTTTACTTGCTTTTCACAATTTTTTTGATAATCTCCTCTTTTTTAGCTTAAACCATTGGCTCCAAAGTTCAATCATCATATGAAATCCTTATAAACAACGAGCCGATTGTCCCACTAAAAATCCCAACATCTTTAGCAACCGATCCACAAATCAAAGATACCAAGATGGTCCCTATTACCTCGACATCAAACATCGGCCACCTTCCTAAAGAGACTACTCACTGAGCCAATGTCGATGTCGCTTATCACGCCACCACCAATGTCTCGTCTTAGGTAAATTCATCTCATATCTGTATTTCTGCTTTAACCCATTATTCTCTTATTTACTGATGTCAATATGTAGTCTTTAGCCGATTTGTTCTCTTTTGATATTGGCAAATAGATAGAGATAGATGAAGACAGCCACTAATGCGGTGATCAATCCATCTCTACCAGCCGATGTATGCGAACAACTATCAAACATCATCCATCAGCTGGAAATCCCAATCAGCTCACTGGTGGAAGACTGTGGACTAATCTAGGCGAGACTCGCTGAAATTAAGCATCTTCTGCCTAAGGAACTCATTGACACATTGATACCTACTGCCTATTTGGAATCACACAGGATCCAGTTAATCATGACCAGGTGACGTATAGCCAATCATTCAGAATAGAAAGATTTTGCTCAAAACAATCGGCTATCTGCCCAATCCGAGAAGAAAAAACTCGATGACATGATAACTGCCTCACAAAAAACCCAATTCAAACTAGACCAACTAAGAAAACGAAAAGTCGATTTGATGGCAGAGCTCGATAAGGTGCGTAAAAATATCAAAGTCACAAAATCCCACCTTATCGGCCTACGATAATTAATACAAGATCAGGAGGTCAAAGTGGTAGCAATAGTGCGTCAAGTGACTCGTCAGCATAAGACTTTGAAGACTATCCCTGGTTCTGATGAAGGAGACATCCACGCAAAATTCGCCAGCACAATTGAAGCGATAAAAAAATTTATGTAATATTTCAATGCTGAAAACTTGTGATGTCACTTCTTCGAAACACTTAGTGTCTACAATATAACTTATCGGCATTGTTGATTCTTGTTTATTTTGTTTTAATGGCAATATCAAATGATACAAGCTATCTTTAGCCAATATAACAATATTGGCTCTTGTCTTGAAGAGTATTAGAAATCGGCCACACTTAGCCAATATAGCCAAGCAATATCAACTGATATCGGCTATCCTTAGCCGATATAGCACTATCGACTCTTGTGTTAAAGAGAATTAGAAATCGGGCCGATTTAGATAAGCAATATCAACTAACATCCGTTATCCTCAGCCAATATAACACTATCGGCTCTAGTCTTGAAAGGAATTAGAAATTGGCCACACTTAGACAATTTAGGCAAGTGATATCAACCAATATCGGCTATCCTCAACCGATATAACACTATTGGCTCTTGTCTTGAAGTGAATTAGAAATCGGCTGCACTTAATCGATTTATGCATCGACCCAAACACAACGATAATACTTCTTCAAATATTTCCCATTGAGCGCTTCACCAAGTTCTTCTCCTTCAAGATTCTCCAACACATAAGCTATCCAGGCACACAACTATTGATTCAAAAGGGTCCTTTCCAATTATGTGGCAATTTTCCAAACTTATTTTCTCTCGACCCAATTGACAGAATCAATTTCCAAACGAGATCTTCTTAAGAAAATAATTTAGTCATCACCGTTTTGTTGTAATGCCTAGCTACCCTAGCTTTATTTTCCTTAATCCTTTCAAACGATTCTAAGCCAAATCATCAAGCTCATCTACTATCAAGTTATAATAATTATCAGATTTCAGTTGATCATATGAGATATCCTCCTGGAGCTGATATTAATTTCAGCTGGCAAAACTAATTCATATCTATATACCAACTGATATTACGATACTCGTGCAGATCCATTGCACGTCATTCGATAGGTTCAAAATGAATCAGCTAATATAGTATACCATCTCCGTGACTGATTATTAGTCTTGTGCTTGATCAACTTGATTAAACTTCGGCTTGTCCATTGGCTTAAGGTGACAAATTCAGGAATTTAATCCCCATACTAAGAGCAAACTGTTGAAACTCGTTAGACATGAAAATAGATCCCTGATTGGTAGTTATTGTTTGAAGAATTTTAAACCTATAGATAATATGTTTTTTGATAAATTCAATCGCGTCCTTAGATATAACTTTCTTCAAAGAAATAGATATCCATTGCCATCAATATGAACTTATGCTCTTTACTTGATAAAAGATAAATCTAACCGATCATATCAATTTTTCAACCTCTGAATGATCATGGCTTGATGATTGGATTTATAGCCAATGCTGGTGCTCACTGTATGTTTTCAAATTTTTGACAATCTTGACATCCCTTATAGTATCTAAAGCAATCTTCTAGCATTATCAGCCAAAAATATCCCAACTTTTCTTAACAACCATTTCATCTTGTGACACGATTAATGAGCCCCACAAATGCCTTCATGTATCTCGTACATAATCATTTTAGCTTCTTCTAAACCTAGCTATTTTAATAGAACTCTATCAATGGTCCAATAATATAATTCTTTATCAAGCAACACATACTTGTATATTTATATCAAAGTTTCCTAGAAGTCAATTATGACAGATTTTACAAATATTAGATAATCTTCCATCTCTAATCATCGACTTCAATACGATTATCAATATCGGCTATTTCAACTTTCATCTATTTATCCTGCCAATATCCCAAAGCAATTTGAGCAAGATCATGAGCTTCTAAATTCTACTCACTAGTAATATGATCTAATGACACCATCTTGAAATATTTTAATAAAGGTTGACATTTTTCATAATATAACCTTGAGACATCATTTTACACTCATATTCCCAAGATAGCTACTTGATCACTAATAATGAATTCCTAATGATCTCTACAGTATCGGCATTGATTTCTTTCAAAAGTTGTAGTCCTTTAAGCACTACTTCATACTCCGCTTGACTATTGGTACGATAGGGTTTAATTGTAAAAATGAACTCAAAGCATGCCCCCCGAGGCATTACAATCACTAAGCCAAAAGTAGATCCATGCTTGCAAACCGATCCATCAAAGAATAAAGTTCGTGAAATCGACTCCACAAAATTTGCATAGCTTCCTCTATATTGCACAATGAAATCGGCTATAGCTTGTCTTTTAACTGCCTTAGCCAATTCATATCTCAAATCAAACTCTATCAAATTAAAGATCCATTTAACAATTCACCATTTTAAGACTAAAGCCAATAACATATATTTTACCACATTAGCAGACCACTGTGCATTTAACCGGTAGGAAATAATGACTTAACTTTATGCACCAGAAATATAAAAAAAGGCATAATTTTTTTCACCGCAGGATATCTTGTCTTAGCATCTAAAAGTCATCTGCTTAGATAGAACACCACTCGTCCCTCTCCTTCAAACTCTTGTATTAGCATAGATTCGATAGACTTCTCAACGACGGAATAGATATAATTTGAATAGCATCCCTTCTTGCGACGGAATCAATACTGGTGGAGAATTCAGATAACATTTAACTACATCAAAAGTCTTTTGTTGTTCAGCGCCCCACACGAACTCTTGATCGGCTCTCAACTTTAGCAAGGGAATAAAGGACTCAATTTTTCTCAATAGATTTGAAATAAATCTCCTTACAAAATTAAGCTTGCCGACCAAGAATTGTAGCTATGCCTTGTTTATTGGTGATTCAGTATTCTAGGTTCATTGGCTAACTTTGATTCCCCTCTCGTGCACTAGAAAAGCCTAAAAATTACCCAATCGATACACCAAAAGCACATTTATGAGCACATTTATGAGGATTCATCCTAAATCCATATTTCTTTACCTCTCTAGTACTTTTCGCAAATCGGCTATATGGCCTTCAACACTCTTGGATTTAACCACCCTATCATCTATATATATCTCCACCAGTAGGCTACTGAAATCATGAAATATATAAGTCACCCTACCACTTTTCAATCCAAACGTCATGACTACTCACTCATATAAGTTGATAGCTCCAGGACATCAGAATACAGTCTTAGGTATTATTAATGCCAAAATTTGGTAAGCCCATAGATGGTTTGGAAAGACAATCGGTTTAGTAACAAAAGAGTCCGATTGCTACAGAAAAGAAGCCAATCAAACGAAGTGAGGAAAGATTCGGTCCAATTAGAGAAGACTCTCCAAATGAGGCTAAGTCTAAGGAGAAGTGGAACACCCGGCAGGGTAATTTATCTATGTAAATCGTATCTTTATATTGATAGAAAGGTTTAGTTTATTCAGTTTACTTTCTTAGAGATATTTTCCTATTATATTTTTTAGGAAATAACGTCCAATAGTTGTTGTAACCACATCGGACTCTGTAATATCAGGGTATAAATATAGACCTCCTAGAAGCCTGTAAATCATCTATAGATCAATACAACTTCGACACATCACCACCCTAGTTTATCTAGGTTTTTATCGATGGGCTCTGACACTCGACACAGGGCAGCATCGGTTAAGTTCGATCTCCGATAAAGGGGTAAGACCCACCACTATCTCGGTATATCTTGCTCTGTCTAAGACTACATCGGTTAGGTTCAACCTCTTAGTCAGATCGAGTGTACCGCATCACGTCCGTGCGAGATCAATTGGTTTATTAAGCTCTCTCTACCGTCGTCCGTCCCATGCTGCATCGGTTAGATTTGATCTACAAGGCTGCCGATAGTAGATTGAGCCATAGGCCTATAGGTCTCTGCCCACCGTTTCATCAGAGTGATTAGCCGATGAGTTATCCATACCTTGAGCAACATGCCTAGCTTATCGGCTCCTCAGCCGATACGTAACCGTCTTCAAAAAACTTCTATCGACCGTGTGCATCGGCCTTCCGGTCGATACATGCATACCTTCAGAGATTCCTTACCGTATGCTCTGCTCCGTCTAAAGCTGCATCGGTTAGGTTCGACATCTTAATCGGATCGAATGTACCTCATCACATTCGCGCGAGGCACGCTAGCGCATCGGTCTCCGTCTTCCATCCACGGTCTCATGCTACATTGGTTAGGTTTGACCTACGAGATCGGCGGCGATGGTTCGAGCCGGCGCCTCAGAGGGTCTTCGCGCGGCGTCTCGTCAGAGTAAGTAGCTAATGAGTTATCCTTAATGCAGACCCACATCCGTCTCGCGTATCATCTAACGATTGATCCTCTAGAGGTCGATTCAGACACGTCGGGCACTTCCTGGTACTGTCTCGGTTCGGTCCGATCTTCCAGGGCTCACGTCTGATGTGGCCGGCGTCGAGAGCTAGCGGGTCTCGTTCTTCATCGGCTCAAGTGGCCAATGTGTTTTGGTGTAGGCTTGCGTCGGACATTCGGCCAGTAGGTAGCCAATGACCTCGCCTCTTTCCTCACTCGTTGTCACATTTGGTATAAGCCTCCGTCGTCTCTATGTCGTTAGTCCTGGCCTCATAGTGTCTCAATTCAATCCGATCTATTGAGACTGGTCCTAACGGCTTAGTTACCGCAGTCGTTGGCCCACGCGGCTTCGTGGGGGATCAGGCCTCACTCCGTGAGTCGGATGCCGCGGAGCATCTTCGGCTCTTTGGTCGATAGGTCCTCTAAATCCGTTCCACACGTCTATCTCTCATGCCTCCATCGGTTGTTCAGTCAATGCTCGAGCGCTACAGCTTCCGTCGGCAACCAGGAGGGATCCATGTGCTTTGCTATCCATTGAATACCCTTTTGTGTCCCCATCGGCTCTACGGCTGATGGATCAGGATCTCGCTTTCGCTAACTCGGAGCCATCACATCCTTCTTCGACATCTGTCTACACCTTTATCGGCTTCCTAGCGGATAAAAGAGCGTCCCAATCCCTATCGGTGACTAACCGATAGAAGGAGTCATCCGGACGCGGCCGATGACCAACTCAATCTTATCGGCGGCCAGCCAATAGTGAGAGCTCGTATCGGCCCATCGTCCAACTAACCCATTTGTCTCACCTCCTTGTCAATTGCAAGGTTAAATTGACTGGCACGCCCTCAGATCTCAAAGCTTAAGGACCTGCACTAGAGCTAAACAGATCTCCTAGGCCTTCGCATAACCAAGCCATCGTCTCTCCCCGATCAGACCTCCGCTCGGCCCGATCGAACCGTCCACCCGCGAGATTTGGCAACGAGCCTGTATATCTTCTTCTGCTATGAGAATCTGATTATATCCTGTATTGCCATCCATGAAGTTAATAAATTTACCATTGGCATCGGATACTCATCATTAGGAGTAGCTTTATTCAAATTCCAAAAGTCGATACATATTCTTAACTTTTTATTTTTATTTTCCACTAAAACGACGTTGGATATCCACTCGGTATATCAGCACGGTCTAATAAAATTTGCATCGTACAACCTCATAATGTAACTCTACATTAAATCTTCTCAGAGGCTGCTTGAACGGCCGATATCCTGGTTTGATAAAAAGTCGATGTTCAACAATCAATCGGCTTAGACTTAGCATTTCATGTTAATCCCAGGCAAAATATTCACAATATTCCTTCAATAGTTTTATTAATTCTTATCAAAATTCGATACATAGTTTTTACTTATATTGTTGGCCTTGGCCTATCTCCTAGACCTATATCGACATCTTATAAATCATTGGCTAACGTAAATCCTTGCCCCAACTTCGCTTCATAGTCTTCAATGGTGCCATCAGAGCAACAACTTTGAGCCAATTTGCTAGATCAGCTGTATTCCCTAGCTACTGACCTCGAGGAAATCACCTTCCCATACTTTTTCAGACCAGCAATCGACTCCATCGGCTTCCTAGATCGACAGATCAGTCACTACAACATTGGTTGATTAATCAGCCAGAATTATCTCAATCTGATCTTCTTGCCACTGTATGAGACTTTGATGCATCATGGATGGAACATAGCAATTGGCATGAATCCAATCCCTACCAACGAGTAAACTATATGATCATTTACCATCGATGACAAAGAACGTGGTAAGCAATGTCTTGCTTCCCACTATCAACTCCACGTTTAACACGCCCTTCGTCTCCAATGGATTTTTGCCGAAGTCTTTTAACACCATATTTGTCTCTATAAGATCTTCGGTAGTCTTTCCCAACTTACAGTATGTGGCATACATCATATGATTAATAGCTGCACCCCTATCAACTAGCATCTTTGTCATCGACTTCCTATCTACATACCTCTTGATATATATGATGGTTTTAGGTGCCGATGCTTAGACTTTAGATTTGTCAAATACAGCTTGATTAAGTTGCAACGTCAATTGAGCAAAAACTTCTTCTTCGTCTTCCTCATTGAATGAAAATGCTCTATACTCCTAAGGCAAGAAGAATACCATGTTGGTTGGAGCCAATGTGTAAACACCATCATCTTTTCGCTTGACATACCAAACTCGTTTAGTCATTTAACCATGATCGGCTTTCTCATGGTATCGTCGTTGTTTCTTATTTCTCATGAAGATTCCGGTTGGACACCACTAAGGATTTGGACTCCACTGTTCTCCATGCAACTCCTTATCGCTAGCCACTTTTCATTACAATATTCATTGGTCGGTCACGGCTATGTACCGATGCTCGCTTTGTAAGCGATCCATCTTGTAAAAACCTCTCCTGCTTAATATGTTGCAACCTTAGATTGTTGCACTCAAGACAATCTTCAATTGATAGTAATCTCATACCCTTATCCTAGCAAAACTGAAAGAACGGACAACTCCAATGCGGATTATATTTCTCTTTGTGTGACAAGGCCTGCCATTCTTCATCTTTATGCTTGGAATACTTCTCTATCAGGTTTGATCAAGTGACTTTTCATTTACTCCCAACGCCTTCCTTCATTGGCCGATCTCTTAAAGATCACACGAACACCATGTTTATAGGAAATGGATGCCCATCAATCTTCATCGGCTTTTTATCTTCAAATTTGATCCTTTCCTATTCAACAGTCGATTGTAACTATTGCCCAAAAACTATACACTCATTAGTATGATATGATATTGAATTGTGCCATTTGCAATATGTCCACGGTTCTTTGGGTGATGAAATTACGTGATTCAACGGATGTTGAATCTGCTTCTCTTGAAATAGCAGTTCAAAAATCTTATCGGCTTTATTGATGTCAAAATCATATCACTCCTCTTTCCCGATACTCTTCACCCACGGGCATGATACTGACTTTCTATTTCTAATCCACTTCGCTACACCAACGTTAACATCATATTCCTCATTATCTGAGTCCGATGAATAAGCTTGCATTTGAGCAATACTCCGATGAAATTTTTCCTTCTTGGCTTCATGGAATCGGCTTTCATGAGCCGATACCTTCTATAACAGGTGTGCTAGACTCACAAACTCTTGCGATGAAAAGCGTTCTCTAATTGGAGTCAATAAACTTTGGATGGCTAACTTAGCCAGCTGTCCATCAGTTAAGATCAGACTATAACATCGGCTTTTAATGTCCCGAAACCGTTGGATATATTCTAGGACTGATTCATCAGACTTCTATCTAACCAATGTTAAATCTGTTAATCTCATCTCATGAATCTCAGCAAAGAAGTACTTGTGGAATTGCTTATCCAGATCGGCCCATTTCTAAATTGAATACAGTGGTAACAACGAAAATCATGTAAAGGCCGATCTAGATAAGGACAGCGGGAAAAACCTAACTCTCATGGCTTCCTCAGCTGATGCTTCTCCACACTAGGCTAAGAATCGGTTGATGTGCTCCATCCTATGATACATGCCCTGAGAATTTGAAGAAATCTGATATTATGTATCAGTGTGGTACTGAAACTATTGAACCACTCCGGATATGGGTGCTGATACACAAATGTCTGCTCCTTTGGATTTATACCAAATTGCTTCCTTACCACCTCTACAACTCTTGCTGACCAATCATCCTCTTTTGGAATATTCTCCGTCATAATTATTTGAATCGAGGTTCCCACCTAGATAGTACTACTGATATCCCCTATAATAAGCTATCCGATAATACCCGAGAAGTACATCATCCCGTTGTCTCCCAATCCAATTTGTGTTGGTGGAAACATATTCGCCTATACATCCCTTCTGGTACCATAAGTCACCCAAGACGACGGAGGCTAGATCGAACGTGCTGACGAAAGGAACAGGTGAACCCATCGATTGCTATTGATCGAGGGTCCAATGCAAGCGTATAACTAAACTCATCAGCTATCTAGGCTGATGGGGAAACGATATATATATCAACTGAATAGCCGATACGTTAGGCGTGAAGCACGACGTAAGGATTACTCATCGACTGGCCACTTTAATGAAACATCGCGTGAAGATCTATCGACCTACGACTCGATCTACTACCGCAAATTTAGAGGATTAGACCAACTGATGCAACACGAGACTGATGACGGTAGAAGGAGCTTGATAAGCCAATAGGCCCCACACGAGCGTGATGTGGTATGTTCAATCAAACTAAGAAGTCGGACCTAACTGATACAACCTTAGTCAAAACAAACACACCAAAATAGTGACGAAACTTACCACTTTGCTAAAGATCGGATCTAACCGATGCAGCCCCACATCAAGAGCCAGAACCTATCGAAAGAAATCTAGACAAGCTGAGGTGACGATACGCCAAAATTATATATTGATTTGTGTGGATATATTATAAGGTTTTAGATCTATATATATACCCAAATAATCTTTGAACATTCTTTCCAAACCAGAAAAAAAAACTTTTAACAAAACTAACTAAACTTATTTATATTTATCTTATAAGATATATTATATAAAGATACAAGCACCTTGTCATACTTACTACGGTTCCTCCTCAAACCCGGTTTAATCTTAATAATCTTTTATCTTTGAATCCATCTTTATCAGTCTAATCGGTTTTTTCCTATATCAATCGACCTCTTTCTACAAGCCGATCGGCTCTCCATCCGTTCTATCAAATTTTACTAGAAAGAAATAAGTTTCGAAGAGAAATTGCTTGCCCCTCAACTCATATTGCTTTAAATCGGCTACAAGCCTACAACATGCAGCGTGGGATGGAAGCTGAGCATCTTGCATTCACAAATCAAAATATGTGCTCTGATTGACACAATCAACATCATTAGATTGCAGTCACCTTTAAGTTATTGTGCCGCAAATGCAATTAGCGATTTAACACAGTGGAATGAGTCCAACACAAATAATACTAAGGTTCCCACAACATGGTCATGATTCATGTGAATGAAAATCAACAGACATATTAATATAACCACACAAGGAAAAATGTGAAGTGCTTGACAATATGATGCTCGAACTTAACTACAGGTACAAAAGCTAATTAAGCAAAGATGGTAAAACTGATAGGGGAGAATACTGATAAATTAGCATATTACCTGAGCATTAAATTCAAATGATCTTACCACCAGGAATTCCTTGGTATTCTACGATAAGAGTAAACTTGAATTTTTCACCAAAACTGTGATGTGAAATTTTCTGCAGCGATAGGTTGACTAGGTTTCCCAATCCCATAGGAAAATTTATTATACTTCCAACTTATTTTGAACTGCAGAGCCTGAGGTCAATTGACTGCAGCTGCTCCCGGAGATGCTGGTTGTCCTCCAGCAAACGGTCATATTCAAGCAGCAGGCTTTCAGATTGTTTCCGAATAGCAAGAGCCTTGTCCTCAGCAACGTGGACTTCCTCTGTCTTTTCTTGGACTTGTAGTTTCAGTTTCTTCATATCCTCATTGAGAGCGGCAATTTCTTCCTGGTATTTCTTTGTCTCCTCAGATCTTCCATGTTTTGCTTCCTCCAACATTTTATTATGCTTAGTTACAGCCCCAACATTCTTCTTTAGCCCACGTAGTTCTCTGATGTATTGGTGGAGCCGGTCAATAACTAGAGCAAGAAATAAGGAGTACCCTGAAAGAATATCATAAATGCTCAGAACTTCAACACAGGACAATATACATATAAAACTAAGGAACAAAGTGGAATACATTTTTAGAGCAATTAAAGACTATATTCCATATAGCATCTAATTCCATCGTCCCACCTCCTCCTCCAGCCTATAGGGGAAAAGAAGCACCTTATGTGTCCCCACCTCACATCAATGTTCCACAAAATGAAAAAAAAAACAGATTTGATGAAATCAGTAATTGCACTACTGAAACAGAACAAGAAAAATAGTTGATTATGGTAGTGCAGCAAGCAAGAATTATTGAAATCAAACTTGTCCATTGGTGAAACTGTTGTGAACATTAGCCCCGCCCTACTCCTCAGCCGAAGCAACTGTGCAATGCTTAACTGCATCAGGAGGCCATGGAATTATCTAGTTTGTTTCAGTTTAAATCAGTTAAAGGTTAGGAGGTTATTTTAAAAAGCTTGAGTTATATTGAACTTTCAGTGCAGAAGTTATTGGTTCAAAACAGAAACATATTGCACAATTAGTACATAAACATATAATGGGCCACAACAGTTATCCATCTCATATTGCTCATATTTTGTCAAAATTGCTTAATTTCTGAAAAAACACTCACCATCTAATATAATGCATCTCACATATTAGATCTTTTTTTGCATGATATAAAACACGTGTCCTACATAACAAAAGAAATTATATTTTTCTCAACTCATTTATCTGTTACACCTTTATTGATTGGATTAAAACACTAATTTTTGTAATTTTGACAACATATGAAAAACAGTCCACCACTGGTTATCCTTTTTAAAAAAGATTGGAATAGTTTCATAAAAAAAATGAATCAAGTGTACCATGAGAATATCTTGCAATTAGATCAACAGATACTAGTATACCACACCCTAGCATAGCTTTAAAATGACAAAGCATGAACTAATAGATTTCACAAGTAAACCAAATACTAAACTAAACTAGCAACTAACAAGAGCAATCAAATTCATCAAAGAGCACAAGTATAAACTTAACATGAGCAACATGGTGTGCTTAAATTTTTGTAAAATCAAGTACCATGACAAGTCCACAAAACCTGAACTCTTTTTGCCTCAATTTACTGGACAGAGGTAACTGAATTTTTTTCATGCATCTAATTCCATTAAAGAAAATGGTTGCAAACCTAATAGCTTTAACTTGACATATGATATGTTTTGAAATGAATTCAATGGGGGAAATCCTACTTGCAAAGTTCTTTTATGCATGAGAACATTTTTTTATCAGAGGAGGCCTGAGATTTAAACATAATATGGAACATTTCACAACCATAAGCACATGCATCCAGACTTCGGATCTTCAACTGAACTAAGCAGATCTGCACTTTCCATGACAATATTCAAAACCGAACTTGTACAAGAGTGGGCACAGCTGGCTGCACTGGCTCAGCCAATGATCTCCATTATAAGTCGGTTAACTGCACGTTCTGTCACAAATTCACAGTGCATCTCACAAGTCAAGGGCATGTCAGAACTAGACATGCCAAGCTGGAAGTTCATAAGGTGGACAATTTAGAAGAGACAAATGATGCGGCAAGGTCGGCTGTGGTTCATGGTTAGGACTACCTTGGCATGGACATCAAAGAGATCAAACGGTTTAAAGAAAAAGGCATAAGGGATATGCAATGTGGTTTAAAGTGAAAAGAACTTCAATTTTGAATGAAAATAAAGTCCACATTGGATGACTGAATGCAAAAGAAAGCACCATGGTTACATAAAATATCTTTACACATTAGTACATCACATAGTGCACCCTTCATCAATAAAATATACTCATGCAGCTAGCATTTTATGTGTTTTGGCCTTGCATAACCACTACCATGCAATCCTCATTAGTCCTTGCTTTATGGGAAAATTCCTTATATAACACAGAATGTTTGCATCATCCATTATATGCACTCATTTTCTCATTGACATGTGGCCTGGACCCACATTGTCAATGAAAGACACAAATGTATTTCGCAAATATTCGGTACCACGTTAGGAATTAATCCTTCACACAATCATTGCCACCATCAATGTGTAGCTCTGCACCCTCAACATGTAAGAATTTTTTTTTTCATATTTCAGTTACTAATGATCATTACAATTATATACCTTCAAGACATACAGGTACAATTGTACAACAGACCACACTGGCACTATTGTAATACATATGTTACCTATATATATATATATATGTATATATATATATGTACGTATGTATATGTATATCATCTGACTAAAGAAAAGGACAAAGCATGCAACAGGTGCAATAGAGAAAAGGGAAAATGTTGTTTATGCCACTAATGTTGAGCAATTCTCATTAACACAATAGAATAGTGGCATCGATGAGAGGTTAAAATAAGTGGAATATATGAGAAGTGAGCATTTCCTAATGGCATAATGAATTTTTCCTTAGACTAAAATATGAGTGTAGACAAGCAACAATATTGTATTTTCCACCCTCAGGTTCGCACTGAAAATTTTTATCGTCCTTACTCACAACAGTAACCAGATGTTGACTGCTATGGTCCATGGGATGAGTTCATAACAATCTTTTCAGTGGTGGAAAAGTAAACTTTTTAGATAAATATATAATCAAAACACAGAGACAGCAAATAGCTCAGACGGTCAGGCAGCAAGAAGCCTGGCTGGCTGAGTTGAATTTCTCTCAAGGGACTGGATTGTAATAGCCTAGGTCTAAACGGAAAGCTAGTAGACACAAAACAAATCAAGAAGAATAAGTTTGCTTCAGTCCAACAACTTGAGACTTTCTCTGAACTTTCGATGTATCTTTAGGATAAGAAAATGCCTAATTAGACCATAAGATTGTTTCACCTGTTCACTCGTGTTTGTTCATACATCCCTTACGCATGATTACGGGAATCAACTCCAAGACCAGCTACAACTCTCTATTGCCTAAGCCATCATTTGATTCATTTATTCCTACTAACATTTTCAGACACTTAAGGAAAGCGCGTCATTCATTAGCAATTGAACCAAAAGGTTTGTGCGAAAAGGATTTCGACGTTGGGGAAAAATGGTACTACTGTTTAATACGAAAGGACAAGCAAAAGCAAGAGAGGCCATTAAGGTATCCCAAACCCCAACGCGAAAGCGCATCGGGCCGGCGCACACGAGCACCGATTTGATCGAGCGAGGGATGAGCGTAGCCAAAACCTACCCATGAGGTACGCCTCGAGGAGGTGCCGTGAGAAGAGGACCTGGTCGGTGGGCGAGAGGGAGGCGCCGCCGCCGCGGCCGCTGGATTCGGGATCTCCCCCGGCGCGGCCGCTGATCTCGGCCATGCTGTAGAGCGTGGAGGCGAGCAGGGCGAAGACGACGCCGGCGACGGTCTTGACCGCGACGGGCGCGCGGCGGCCGCGCTTGAGGTGGTCGATCCCCAGCACGGCGAGCTTCCGCAGCGGCGTCTTGAAGAGGAGCGCCGCCGCGACGGCCGCCTCCGCCACGAGTACCAGGAACAGTAGCTGGGTCATTTCCCTCGCGTGGTATGGTTTCGTGGCTCGATTCGATGGAATGGAGGAAGGGGAGGAGGAGGCGTTTGGGGGTTTAGGGCTTCGGACGAGGCGGGGATCAGAATTTTTTTATTTGTTTTCTTCACCTCTACTCCCTCCATACTAGAAAATAAGATTAGAAAAAATTAAATATAAAATACTGAAAATTTTTATATCATGAAATAAGATTTACACTCTAAAAATTCTTTTAGAACGGATGAATACTCCACTTTATACATGTAAATCTAATTTTGATTTGGGGTTAGGAAGAGGTGTGTGATAATTGTTTTCTTAGCTTTTTTTTTACTTGAGCACTTTTGCCTTTTCTCCATGATTGTCTATAATTTGGAAGAAAAAATATTACTTCGAACTTATGTTTGGCATACTAAAAAAACAAAAACAGGTGTTTTTCCTCTCAAAGAAAAAACAAACGCCAAGGGGTCCCATCCTCACCAATTAATATGATTATTTGCAAGTTGAGATACCAACTGATTTCCGTCTGAAGAGAAATATCGTAGAAACTCATCTTCAATTGAAGTAGTCGACAACATCAGCATGATTTGCTCAAGACTCTGGAGATACGATATCAGAAGAATGTTTGTTCTATTTTTTCACCATTTTAAATGTGTGCATAATTAATTAGTTTGATTTGTCTACCTATAAAGCATTTAGACTGATATGATGAAGCCTAGAAGAAAATGTACAAAATCTACTTAGGATGATGGGAGATGGTAATAGTGTATATGTTTAATACATATATGTATCTACAAGTTTAATAGATAGACCAAGCTAGCTAATCTCTTTTTTATGATAAAGTTCCATGTTGTTACCTTACCATATCAAGCCAATCGTTATACTAAGAATTTAATTACAAATCAACTAAAAATTAATTCTTACGCTACACCTATAAGACAGCAAAATATTTTTTTAACACAAAAGCACTTCGCAAGTGGCCTCTCTACCAATTGCTAAGCCTAGCTTAGCAAACATGCGTGTGTAAGTTAAGTGTATAGAGCATATCAAACAAAGGAATGAAATGTAAAGATGAGAGTTATTCATCTTTAGCTAGATCTCACCTTAGGTCTCAAGTAGTATCGTAAGCTGCTACCCTTCTACACCCTCATTGTAGTGGAATCACGACAAAATGTTTGGATCACCTTTTAGTTATCGTGAGAATTGCATGTTATTCTAGAACTCAATTTGGCAAGAACACTACTTTGGTTAGATATATCAACCTAAAACATGTCTCTACTTTAGTCAAATATATGAACTGAAACACGTCCCATCTCTACTTTGGTCAAATATATAAACCTAATAAATGTCTGTACTTTGGTTCGATATATGAATCTGAAACATGCACATGTGAATTTCTAAGCTAAAACCTATTACCTTGGTATATTTTGATTTCATAGTATCTACCAAATTAGAAAACAGAAGCTTTTATCTCACCCTGTGATAGCAATGAACCAATAGCACTAATGCACTCAATCAGATCCTGCTCTTACCACTGCCCAAGGTACTGCTCCACAAGCTTCACACTATAGGCCAAACTAAACAATTGCAAACAAACTTGCAATCGGTTTTTTTTACAACTTAGAGCTTGCAAATCATCAGATGTGCAATAATTGATAACAGAAAAAATATGTAGTTATATTCTTTCATTGGTAGTAAATAGTGAAAAGAGTGAGATGCCTATGGGTAAAGGATTATTATCAATTATTATATAGATTGAATAGTACAATTTCATCCATGGATTGTAACTAAATTATGAAAATTCCTCAATAGATTTTCTCGAAAAGTCATTAACCGATACTATTAGACAATCAAATTAAAGGTCCTGATCACACAAATATATGTTGAAACTGGATTTAGATTGTTTCAGCGGCATTTAATCGAACACCTACTAGGCATGCATTTAATTTAATAGTAATGTCGTTATGGTCTTTCCGAAACAACTTAGAAATTATCGTGGAAAAAGAAAATAATTGAAAGTAGCAAAAAAGATATAATCTCACTCAACAACGTCACCACATTTATGTGTATTTATGCCTATCTATGAATAAACCGTATTCTACCTCATATGCATCCTCCTATACAGAAACAAATCTCATTTCATAAACAATTAAATAATAAAGCAAAGAGCATCCAAGTCTCCAAAGTCTACACAAATGGAAGATAGCCATACTGAATCCAGCTAAGTAGCACATGTAGCAGCATTGTCACACATAGATCTTGCACCACCCACTCCCCTTCCATGGGTCCTAATTCTAAGGTCGTCACACATAAATTCCGAATTTCCAATCAGTTACTTGAAAACACTTGCACTAAAAATGCGATTCGTGATTTTAGAATAAACACTTATAGTTGCCCAAATTTGGATCCTTGCTCAATCTATAGGTCAAAAACTTGGTTACCTGCTAGATTTGCAGGTCATAGAAGGACACATGCGTGAGCTAGGCATCCATCATCCACCTTAAGCTCTCCTCCCACATCTCCTCATCTAGTTTTGCAGCGAGCAAATGAGGTCTAAGCTCTAGTTTTTGTGCCCTTGCGCTTGGTCATGAACTCAATAGCCTCGTGCACTTTGCGCAGGTCGTGTGCATGGCCACATGCCTAGAGCAGATCCTCCTAAAATACCTGCATGTTGAGTGACACCCGGTAGCCATCTAGGCCAACTAGCTCCCTCAGCTTGGTGGCGTCGATACATTAATGAAAGTGTTACCAACCTGGAGATGGATAGAGGCTAATTGAGGACTTAGGCTTGCATTATCAATTCTCTAACAGGTAATAAAATAAAGAAATTAGTAAGTAGATAATTTTATGGTAAATAGCTAAATACAAGCCAAATGCATATCTAGAAGCTCCCTTTGGAGCAATAAGAAGTTATCGATGAAACTTACATTGTGTCTGCCATTGACTCTACCAAGCCTTGAGCTTACATTCACTATCTGGCCACCATGGGGAGATGTTATTTGCTCCTCTATTGAACTTGGGTTATAAAACATCCATATTCAAAGTTCAGACTATCATTAATGACTATAAGCACCAATTGGTTATCTACTGTCTGTAACAGAACAAATTGAAGGCTGGAACTCACATTTCACCTTTATAGAATAGAAAAAAAATACACATCCTCTAACAGTTAGTACTGTGAATATACAAAATATTTAGAGTTCATTGGACCATAGCCATAGGTAGTTGAGCACTAGTCTTTTATAATATTCCATTAAATTCATATCTATTCACACAAACAACCTGATGAATTGAACTAAAATAAGATAAGTTGTACCATTATGAGTGTAAGGACAAAATTTGCTTCCATGTTAGAGCTGTTAGAATGGAGATTATGTAGACATAAGACGAATCTTGGTGTAAATCGAATCAAACTTTTTCATAGTAGAGAGCAATCAAAGTAGTTAATCCTTGATAAGAACAGTAAATGATTCACATTAAAGGGAAGTGCACGCACTTACAAGGACATGAATGCCCCTATGGGTGCACTCCACCCAGGCCACAAAGCCCCTCATAGGCGTGGCCTCTACTACCTCGAGCTACCACCACTCTATGCTCAAGCTAGGATCCCTCACTGCCTAGATTTATTTTGCGGCATCATGGGAGCTGAGGACAATGCGGAGGCCGTGGAGCACAAGTTGGCGCATGACACTATACCCAATCCCATGGTTGGCCTTGTCAACATTGCCACCAGTGGCGCGAGGTCGTCCCACCCCTGTTGTTGTAGCTCTTAGGGCACAGTGTGGAGGAGCGTGACCTCTCACTACTCCCACATTGCCTCCTTGCCCTTGTTCCCCATCTTTGCTTTCCTCCAGCCATAGCATCGCATTGATTGCTTGGAGTTAAACTCGTAAGGCCCATTAAGCCCAACGAGAAAGAAATCTCACTGTCATGATGGCGGCTCAACAATGGCACGTGTAGTGACATGGGAGAGAGTAGAAAGTGGCATTGCATTTGGCCGAGGGGGAGGTGGGGATGAGGGGAATGGGAGAGGGAGGCGACCAATCGAGATCAATATTAAGGGATTCCAAAAGCAAGGCACATGAAAGGTTGATCAAGTTGCCTTTGGGATCAAGTTGCCATCGTCGAGAAGGATTGAGCGTGGTGTTGTAGGGTGGGGGTTGAGGGTATCTAGGGTAGGGAAGGAAAGGTGGCAGTGTGGCAATAGTGGTAGTGACACGGTGATGGTGTGGAGGTAGAGAATCGAGTTGGGTGGAGGTAGTGGCAGTGGCGGTGTGAAGGATGTCAACTTTGGTAGGGTTGAGGGCATCGGACGATAAAGAGATCGATGAGAGTGTCAAATGGTTTTGGGTGGCAATGACAAGATAAGGAATAGAGAGATCGAGTAGCGCTTCAGGCAATAGGGACATCTAAGAAGGGACAAATAATTCTACCGGATGATGGAAGAAGCAATTAGGTATACACAAATGATTTTGGAAGAGCAGCACAGAGAAAAACTTAGCCTTTGATTTGAGTGATCGAATGTTAGAAAGAAGTGGGAAATTTTGGTAGATATGGAATGCAAGAGGAGCATTCAATGGTACGGAATGGATTATGAAAGAGATGTGAGCTATTAGATCTGGTAGATGAGGTGGATTCACCATCACCACTATGTTCTTTTTAAGTAATAAAGATAAATTACATTTACCATATAGGTAGCCTTTACATGGAAGCAAGTCATCACCTTAGTTAAGAAAGTGACCCTACAAAACGAATGTCTTGGTGAGGCACGAGAGCCATATATTAAAAAAGTAGCCTTGATGTCTCTCACACACAATCACCGCCCAAGAGATTCAAAGTACTTTTTTTTCATTTTATCCATTCAAGCTATACATTGAGATAGGGTGTAAAGGTAGTAAATGCCCTACCATATTCCATCTAAAAAGCATTGGAAAAATCTTAGGGCAGCACCAAAGTCGTTTTATAAAAGAAACTCTCTTACAATTAATCATCAATGATAGTGCAATTGTTGATTCCTAAGAGCAGATATAGGAAGAAGAAGTGGTATAGTAGTGGAGTCATAAATGTATAACTCCATCTATTATGGTTTTGACCATAATACTCATAAATATTATGTACGTGCCAGTGTGCTTTTAATAGTGGTTTAATGAGACCAATGATTTATCGTTAGTTTTTTTAGCGTGTGTTAGACTGACATATTTACCGGTGTTTAGGTGGTATGTATACATAATGGGTGAGGCTATTTTTAAGCCTTCCATGTATTTTAAAAAAGCAAACAGAGGCAGTTAGGTTGTGTTGTCCCAATACCAATAATCTTTTTTTTCTTTACATGAAGGTACACGCCCCACTCAAACACATCCACCTTGAATTCATTGTACCAACAGCAACAAAAAAATGTTTTATTACTTAAAAGATGTACATGTGCACACATTGCACGCACGCATGCCTATTATACACACACCACAAATTTTTTCAGTTTAACAGTCAACACACGCCCAAGAGATCGAGACCCAATATGAGAAATCTGTCAACCTCCCTAAATCCTTGTTAAATTAAAGTGTGCCAGTGTATGCATGAGACGCACAGTTATTTTGCGATAGTTAAAAAGTTGTAGTGCTTACCATTCTTTTAAGCTACTATAGCATTCATAATTATTTTGTGGAGAAGCACGAGTTGTGATCATGGAGGTATGAGTACTGATAACACGACTCCACCTTTTATTTTTAAATCGTAGTACACATAATTATACATGTATTTTTAATAGAAATTTAATAATTATACAGATGTATTTTTTATAGAAATTTAATAAGGTAGGTGAGATTGGTATTGTGTGGTGGTGTGCCAGTATGTGTGGTGTGCATATACTGGTGTGGGTGCGTGTGTCTTCCATACAATCTAATTAATAAAAAAACTATTAGTTGTTTTGTCGCATGGTATCGAGTTATGATTTTTGGCAGCGAGACAAACTACTGTCATGCATATTCTCCAAGCTGCCAAAACAACACCTGACAATCAACACTGTAGTCAATCACAAAAGGTTGCACAAGCAGGATGGGAGCTCTTCTCAAGGGCTTCTGAAGAACACTCCTGTTAACCAATATATCTGACGAGTTCGCGACCCTTTTATTGCCTCTCGGTGCCTCACTACCTCCCCCGTACATACTACTGAGACATACACGCAGTTGGCCAAATGGACAACCAATCAAACAAAAATGTACACAAATATATGGGCCGGTTAATTAACTGAAATAGGAAGCAGAGGGACGAAGAAGATTGCCACCGGCGACGGCGAGTGGCCGGCCGGCCGGCGAGCTAGAGGCCTAGAGGCTAGAGCATGTCCCTCAGCACCATGATCGCCGCCGCGTGCTTCTCCTGTAGATCGATATCAACGAGCTGCGCCATCAGAATTTAGTCGACAATACGTATGTGACTTCGTGCAAAAGCGCAACCAGTATAGCGAGAGATGGCCATCATCAGCTCACCTGGTCGCGCGCCCTGTCCCGGACGCCGCTGCACACCGGCCGGCCACGCTCGTCGTACAGAATCATCCCGCTGAACCGCGGCAGCTGGCACTTGACGCCCATCAGCACCTTCCTCTGCCATATCGGCCGCGCTGGCGTGCCACCCGCCGCCGTCACTGCCGTCGTCGTCTCCGCCCCACACTTCACCACCTTCTGCGCCGCCGCCGGCGCTTCCTCCTCGATCTCCAGCACGTCGGCGTCAGCATCGCCTCCCAGTAGCCCGTACCGGCCACCACAGCCAACGCCAGCGCCAACGCCTCCCACGTCCTCCGCACCGGCAACCTCACCGCGCCGGCGCCCCGCGTAGACGACCTTCTCCTTCCACACGGCCACGGATGACATACAGATCCCCATTAGCAGCTAGAGAGCTCGAGCAACGCCAACGCCAATGAATCGAGGACGGATCAGGACGGGGAGACAGCTAGCTTAGGTAGCGGCGCGTAGTAGCTTGCAGTACGTGGTGGTGGGCTTTCTTATGGCGGGTGGCGTCAGGAATGAGCCAATGCGCGCACAGGCCGCCCGTGACCGCCAGAATGCCGCACAATCCTTGCCCGCTTGCGGAGTCATTGAACGGGACGCGCGCGGCCTGGATCGGATCGATCGATGCATATTTACATTTCACCGTTCGCGTCCTGCGCGCGACGCCCGGCGCGTGCTTGTGAATCATGCCCAGCTTGGCAAAATGGCAATTTTGGCAAGGACTGGTGGTTTACGGAACAGTAGTTTTCTTGAGATTGGAGTAACCAAATCTTCTCGGGGAGAAGAGGTGAATGGATAGCGATGGTGATCATGGGAGTGGTAGGGTTGGTTGGGTGCCTTAAGTGGCGGAGGTGGGTTAATGTGCTGTGGTGTCATTGCTTGGGTTACTGCACTGGTATCCTAGAAATGTACTTACAAGTGTAATTGTGGAGAATGAAGTTGATTCCAGGTGTTCTGGTGCATATATGGTAACTGATCCAGGGACGAATTTAAGTTGGAACCTTGCGAAAAAAATGGACATGGAATATCTTTAGGATAAAATTGTGTGCTTTTCTTTTGTTTTTGTTTTGAACTCACAAAAAATTGTTACTGCTTAGTCAATCAATGATGGTATGGTTACAGATTTACAGTTTATAAAATGCTAAAACAGCAATGGATGATGGGGATACATTCTTTAAAGCCTTTTTGGACAACCTCAGGGGCGATTTGTTCGTCCATCCAATAATGGTTGCATCCAAGATATTCCTCTACGACTAGCTAATGATTTCGAGATTGCCCTGAGTTTTAAAATTGATGTCCAAAAATCTCGTGAATACAACTTAATACAAGTTAGCTCAGTCTCCATGGTTTGGTACTCCCTGGCGAGTAGAAAATACACACAATTTCAAAGCAGCAAGTTAGGGCTTGATTTGTACCCACCTACTCTTTCTAATAGTTCAGTTGCATTAACCTATCTGCCATTTAATTTTTACGACAGCATAAAATCCGTACTCGTGTTTAGAAGAGCTAGGTTCCAATTTTAATCTCTAAAGAAAACAAGCTGATATCCAAAGGCAAAACAAGGATAATCAACACTGACCTGTCACTAGAATCTTCAACAGTCTCTTCAGAGCAACAAACCAATGCTGACAAAGATGATAAACAGTTCATGGCACCTAATTGAGGAAATCAGGAGGTACAGTCTCTTCTGTGAAGTATTCTTTTCTCACTGTCTCGACATCACAAAATCTCACCTTACGTGCAGAACTAACAACAGTGAAGGGGTAAGATTAAGTGCCATTTACTAAAAAGCTTCACATGCAGAGAGGTAGAGAGGAGGACCGACCAGTGATGCATATTGTTTCAACAAAGGTTTAACAAGCTGCCACATCGGCTGAAACACAAACGGTGCATCAACAAAAAGAACTTGCCCAAGCCGCTTTGGGTAGTAATAGTAGAACACATCAATCTGTACAACGTTAGGGAAGTAGTGTCAACAGGATATGGTTTGTGCAAAATATGCTTCAAGTGTGGAAGCCAGCAAGTTTCAATGAATCAACTAACATAATAGCACAAACTTTATGATCGCAGAATATATACAGAACAGGGTCTTTTTTAGTAAAATAATATAGGCCTTAACATGGTTTTGGTAGATCAGAATATTCTTGTTTATTTGTAAATAATTACTCTTTGAAATGCATGCACAAATCACATGATTTAGTAATGATGTTAATTGGCATTCTTATACTATTGCTAACTGGTATTTAAGGAAAGCAACTTTTTTCTATCTTTGATAGACAAAGGCAAGCCGGTGATAACTATATGCATGTCCAACACTCTAACAACTTAGCAATTAATCTCAAATCCTTTGTCAGTAGCTTCCGAGGGACAACTACGTAGTTGGGAATAGCACAGTGAATGAACACAACTTACCAAAAACTTCAAAAACTGGAGATCGCCATTTTTCACTTGATATTCTCAAAGATAAAAAATGCCAAGTATATTCTTTGTTCTGGAAGTCAACTCAATAATTTCTGTTAAATAATAATGATAAAAAATTAGTTTAAACAAAATTGGTAAAATAATTTATATTGAAATTGAAAAAATTAGTTTATATTAAAGCTCATATTATTTAATTGATTTATATTTAAAATTATTTTTAAAAATATATATGATGAGCGTGTATGTACGTTAACATAGTTTAGATTGTAAAAATCCACGTCGAAGAATGTTTTTTTCTTTATTTGTGTGTAAGAATTAAATTCGGTAAATAAATAAAAAATTGCTAAAAAATTTAGATAAATTTTGGACTAGTATTGAGAAATTAATTTTCTACATTAGCTACAATAATGGGCTAGATTTACCACTAGATCGAATGAACAAAGTACAATCAGCCTAACAGAAGATGGACTAAAAACTGCACGTAAGTAGGCCGACAGAGTGAGCTAAGGCCCAGCATGGGCACAAGCGTGTGTGGAGAACTGTGACTGATAGTTGGGCTGAACAGTAGACATGTCGCACGCAAACAGGCACATGACAACAGGAGATCTAGAGGTGACGTGGCACAACTTAAATGATTTTAACCTAAACCATGTGATTAAAGGAAAACTTTGACTAGATAATTCTTACAAATCATATGATATAATCTATACTAAATTACTTCTCTAAGAGATATACATGCTTCTAATTTGAAGGAATTTAATTTTTAAAAAGAGAAAATTAATAAGTAGGTTTGTGTAATTGCAAAATCTGCTTATTGTGATAATTTCAATACTCTTAAGTTGAAGTTAAAATATGTTGATATTAAAATACTTATAATTTTTTTTCATGTTCTAATTATAGTAATAAAGATAAAATTTAGTATGTTTCTTGTAAAAATTATGCCACTTTTGAATCGTATTAATTACTTACAAGAAAAGATTTGAATTAAAAGCTTGAATGAAAATTTAAATTAAAACACTAGCTCTCAAAAATTTAAAATAGGTTTGTATTATGATGTTTATAATTATTATCAACTATTGTTAAATATGTTGCTAGTGGTATAATTGAGATTGCTAATGAATATAAAAATATAATCTTTAGATCTGACAGTGTTATGTTATCTGCTTACACTTGCATTCGGATGGACATAAAGAATAATTGTGTTTTAGACTTGCTAAATAAAAAATGAGAGAAAAGACTAAGTCAATGTCTAATTTAACAAAAGCACTCTATTTTTATTCTACTAATATGAGTAATAGTAGATCTAAACCTTTGTATAGAAATATTTATGTTCTATCTTTGATGTGCATTGTATATCTCAATACTAGATTCCTAAATGTTATATTACGTATAAAAACCTCAATAATTTCTTATTCTATATAGCACTTTACATGAAAAAATAGAACTTTTTGCTACTAAATTCTAGATATTTACGTCACATGTCTGATGACAAGAATTAGTTCTTCTATCTTACAAGAGTATCGTATGTTAAAAAGATAACTTTTGTAAATGCTTTTATTTCAATGGTTGTAACTATAGGTACAGGTGCATATATTCTTTAGGGGAACATTGTTTATTGATGAAGATGAAGCTTTGGTTCATCCCACACAATCAATTGAATTGATTCCAACACCAATGACAACTTTACAAATGATAGAGCATACTTAAAAAGATATACAATTTATGGTATGTTTATATACAAGATTTCAAGTTTCCTCATTTACTTTATATCTTCAAGCAATTAAGCGGATTCTTAGATATGTTCATGGAACTAAAGATTTTTTGATGCTAAATTTGAAGGATGTAGACTTGATAGAAAAAGTATTTCTAGTGCTTGTTTATTTCTAGACAATTCACGTGCTGCTTGGTCTTTTATAAAATAATTCTCTGTAGTACAATCAACTACTAAATTTAAATATGTGGTTGCTGCTAGTTGTTATTCTTAAACTCTTTGATAGTAGCTACACTTAAATATTATAGTATTACTTTGAAAATATTCCACTTGTTTTATAACATAAGTGTTATTTGTATTGCTAAGAACTCAGTTCAATACTCTAGCACAAAACATGTTTGTATTGGTAAGAACTCAGTTCAATACTATAGGACAAACATGTTGATATTAGATTTCACTTTTTTAGATTTCATCACATGGATACTAAACATCAATTGGTAGATATTTTTATAAAACCTTCTCATTTTCCTTATTTTCGAGAAGGATCTGGGTTATTCACCCTATAGGATTATTTTGAGATGGCGCATCGAATTTGTAACATATTTTTCTTTATTTAAAAAGAAAATTTTATTAAATAATGAACACTATATGATTCATTTGTATTACTCACATTCATATTTCCGTATAAGTGTTTTTTTATATTTCAATATTTATATTACTATCTAAATGGAATTACAACTTGAATTAAATCTTAATATGATTGAACTTTATTATCTATTTTAATCTTATATTAAAAGTGGTAATATACTATGATAAATATAAAAAAGATCAAAAATATATGCTATAAAAGGTATGAGAAAAGATCAAAGAAATATTTCTTTTTACTAAGATGGCTTACTATTGCACTTTAGTATTAACTTGAAAAAAAATTGTGTATAGGGACAAAATCTGATTATTAAGCTTTTAATTGTCAAAAGAAATAGACTTAAAAGGTTAAAAACTAAGGCTGATAGTGTACATAATTCTTTTTAATTTATGTCATGGAGATCATTTTAGTTCTTAATTTATTAAAAAAAGGCAGGCACAAATAAAGAGCATCAAGATAATGCTACTAAGTTTTAAAATAGTTAAGTACATATTTTATAATAAATTGTTAATTGTAATTGATTTTTAGTTATGATAGATTTATATTACATACATATATAATGAATCTATTGTTAAAAAGGATGAGAGAGTTTAATGCAAAAGTTTTGAAAAGCTAAATACAAATATTTTTTGAAGATAAATACCAATGTTCAATATTCATATGTTGTTGTCAATGTTTTCATCAAGAGATGATTGTTAAATAATAATGATGAAAATTTGGTTAAAAAAATTGGTAAAATAATTTATATTGAAATTGGTAATTTAGTTTATATTAAAAATTGTATTATTTAATTGGTTTATATTTAAAATTATTTATGAAAAATATATGGTAAGCGTATGTACATGTTGACTTATAAAATTTTATGTGAGAGAATGTTTTTATTTAGTTGTTTGTAGAAATTAAATTGAGAAAATACATGTTAAAAAATGATTAAAATTGATAAAATAATTTTATAAATTAGCTACCGTAATTAGCTAAATTTGCTGCTAGGCTGAATGATGAGTGTACATTTAGCCCAGTAGAAGATAGGCTGAAAGCAACATGTAAATATGTCGGTAGAGTGGATTGACGGCAAGCGTGCACATGGCAAGGCAATGGCTAACAGGCAAGCCAGGGCTATCAACGAGTGTGGGAGCAAGCGCCGAGAGGCACGACGGCTGACAAGCGGGCTAGGCGTGTCAGCAAGTGTAGGCGCAAGCATTAAGAGGCACCATGGCTGATAGGTGAGGCTGAACAGGAGATGTGTCGTGTGTTGACATACGTGCGCATACGGTCATAGAAGATCCGAAGGCATCGTGGCACAACAGGAGTGGTTCAGACATGCTGTAATAGTAACCGAGCCGGATTTTTTACGAATACATATCAAACTCTATAGCCCTCGATATAACAAGTGACGTGGCATAATCTAGACTGTCCGATTCAGATGCAAGGACTGAAAATAAACAAAGCAGTGATTATGAAATCTAGGTCTATTTAGTAATTTTGTTTTGTTAATATTTTAAGATCTAGAAGTTCTATTGAGATAATTTTAGCTAGGTTTGTTAGTCAATTTTGTCTAGTTTATTCTGTAAATTTTTTAGGTCAATTAGAGTTATGGATCTGTAGTTATAATCTGTTTAGTAATAAAACAGTGTTTCTATTTAGATTTAAAAAACACAGTTTTCAAGTTTTATGATTAAGAGAAAGTGTTAAATTTAAATTTTATTTTTCGCAATTATTCACCCTATCTTAGAGAGAGCGATCCTACACTTCTCAGCTAAAAAGCTTCTCATTTTCAACTGGATCTTGCTTCTGTAATTGTGTGGATCAGTAACATAACTGAGAACATCAGAAAGATAGATACCAAACAGAAATCAGAGTACAAAGCCAAAATGAAGCTACGTAGTGTAAATATGTAAATCGTGTTTAGTTGCTCTCAGACTCTGCCACAAATAATTCTTTAGTTCTACTTTGCTCCATGTGCTGTTCTAATGCTTTGAGAATGCCTGTACCCACTATTTAGGCTAAGCAACATCAACAGTTCAACATGTCTAAATCATAGTTCACAACATAAAGAACTTACAGAAGGGAAATACTTGGACGCCACCACTACTAGCACAGGTCTACCATAGATGTCAAAAGAATCATGTACATATGCCTTGCCAGTTTGATACAACCCTTTCACTGATTCTTCTGATAATTCTGATACATGAGAATCCTGGCGCCATTTCTAATGCGGATGAAAGTAACACTGACCAACAAATAGGATCAAATGTAGATAATATAACATAGAGATTTACCAAGGAGGTATAATTTCAGGCCAACCCTGTGAATAGGAACAAGTGTAGTTCTTAGTATTAAGGTTCAAGCATGTGAAGACTTCTCCCAGAAAAGGATATACATCTTGCAAAAGAATTGGAAGACAGATATGAAACACTGCACAGTTAAGCATATGCAAGTTTAGAAAAGAGATTATGGCAGTCGTTTCACTGAATCACTTACATTACAGTTTCCTCCAGAACTCAATATTACCATCAGCGAATGTATCCAAATAGCACATTATGCATTAAAAAATCTTGTGCCAGTAAAGAGTAAAAGTAATGGCAGTATTTAACTTAGAAATATCTGGCTCCATTCTGCCTTTTCAATACCTTACATGGCTTGTGATTTTAAGAAAAACATTCGTTATAGACACTATAAAACAGAACAATCTAGGTTTCATGAAGAAAAATATGAACGAAACAATATGCTAAAACAAGAGTATATATCGAAACAGGAAATGAAGGTCCTCTTTCTCATGTCAGCATAGTTGTAGGATACAATGGCCTTGGTCAGTTTAGAAACTGTTTCATCGACGGAGAATTTCCTGTCCTTCAAGAACCAGAGGATCATCTCCTCGTCATCCCTCCCGTTCCAGCCCGTCGGGAGGCCCGCATGCTCCCACTCCAGCCTTTCTTTGATCTCCAAGACGAGCTTCACACAAGGATAGAAGCAATACAAAGCAAGTACGCTCTACGTCTCTATCCTGTCTACGCATTCAGGACTCGGCAAACGACACATGGTGGGGCTTGCTGGCACCTTGGAGGAGGAGGTGGAGGAGGAGCGGCGCTGCAGCAGCGCACCCCTCTCCTGGCGAGGTCCCGCAGGGGTGGCGGAGCTCGAGCGACGGAGCGAAAGGAGCAAACTGCAGCCATCGCCTACGGTTCTCGTCTCTCTCTCGCGTGAAACACCGGAGCAGGGGGCAAACGGAGGCGTTCGCCGGGGCGCTCGGATCGAGCGAGGGAGACGGGTGAGCGACGGAGCGAGGAACTGGGGGAAAAACTGGAGGAAGGGTGGAACAGGAAGGACTGTGTGCCGCGCGTTGTTCTGCGTGCTGCCTCGCTCCACCGCACGTTCGTCGCGGTGCCGCTCGTTGGATTTGGAATCGATGCCGCACGTTCGTGGCGTTGCCATGGTTCTCATTTATGCAACTGTTTTTTCTTTGTCCGATAATGCTTTTAATTTTTTGAAACTATAGAGAAGTTAAAAACAGATCACATTGGGTGATAGTACAATGATTATTCAGTTTTTTTAGTAACACAAAGCAGTGACAGCGATACTATCAAGCCCAGCAAAGACTATTTCTCAGTCATCGGCAGTATTTTCAGCGGCTGAAACCGGGTGGCCGCCTGATCAACCGGGAGCTAGCTCCATCATTGACACAAAGAACTATGGTAAACTAGATGCCTAGATGGGTAGTATTCTAATAATCAAAGATAGAAGAAGAGATCTCTTGATTTCCATCGTGAGTTGCTAGTTTGTCGGCCATTCTATTGATCTTCCCGAGAATCCATCTAACCTGTAGAAAATTTTTTGAATCACAGCCCGTACATGACTGAGAAATGGCCTAAAACTCCAATGTCCTGGATTATCCGGGAAACTTTTGGGTTGTATTGTTGAAGCAATTATGTTGTTATCTGCAAGAAAAGTGATGTCTGTAAAGTTTAATAATCGAGCAATTCGCATTGCTAGGATGAGAGCTATGAGCTTAGCTTGCAAAGGAGAGTTTGCTATTGAGCTCTTTGCCTTGATGAAAAGAGCATTCTGAGAATTATGGTTATGAAAAAAGATTATAATTCACTTGGTGCCTTCTTTCCAAGCAGCATCCACACAGAACCGTTTCCTGGAGGAATAGAGGTGGTACGCCGCTGAGCCGATCACCATATTATTCTGATTGAAGATCTTTATTTTGCACCAACAAACTAAGTATTAACCATGGCTTTCACAACACGACAAATTTGATGTGGCTCTCTGTCCTTTGCTTTAATCTTGAAATCATTCCTAGTCTTCTATCTGCCTAAACATAATCGGCACCCTAACCAACGTGGCTTCAGGTGGGCCATTATAATGATATAAGCAATGATAAAAATGATTGGAGCTAGTGTTAATGAAGGCATCAGTTTTAAGGTGCATATCCGAAATGAACTAGGTCAATCAGCTGAAAGGACAGTTAAAAAGGAGATGCTCACCAGTTTCTTATTTACCACACTTGTCACAGAGGCTTAATGGAGGCAAACCTTCTGTTTTTAGGCTGCTTTTGAATGAACTCGGTAGGTAGAAGGAGAAGAGTTATTAATGTATAATTAATTGAGTATTAATTATTATAAATTTAAAATTTTGATTTATTTAATTTTTAAAATAAACTTCTATATAAAAAGTTTTTAAAAAAAATATATCAATTTTAAAAAAATACTTATAAAAAACAGTTTATAAAAAACAAGATAGTAACTAAGCTGAGAAGCGCTTTAAAATACAATCTTAGTTTTCTGAGGAAGGAAGAGCTTTTTATAAAGCCTCCAAGCAAAAGGTTTTCACCTTGGGAGAAACGACCTTCTTGCCGATTTGTTTGGATAGTTGGGAGATGCAATTCCTTCGTTTTCCATTAACACGTTTTTTAACTACTAAATTTTATATATAGAGTTTTTAAAAAAAATTAAATAAATTTATTTTCTAAGTTTATAGTAATTAATACGTAATTATTCATATGTTAATGATTTATCTGAGCCATCAATGGTTATAGTCATACAGCTGATTCAAACTCAATCTCAAGTTCAGCTTGGCTAAAGTTTGTGTTGTGTCCGACATGTGGCAGAGTTTTTTTTTTGACGGTGTTAAGAAGAAAAACCACATCAGACTAATACTATAACATCTACTTTTTCCTAGAGATGTACTAGCACCGAGGAAGGGGACCGCGGAAGTCAGGCTTATCAATTGGAATGGCCAGTACGTGCCATTCTAAAGCGCAAGGAGAAACACTCCATTTCAGTCCAAATATCGGTCAATCTGGGTAGTTTCGGTCAAATTCCAACCGGAATTGACTGGGACGATGGAATGGCATAGAACTTGTTCTGTATCGTTTCAAGCATGAGCGATCCGTCCAATGACGCATTGATGGTACCATTTCGAGCATGATTGATCCTTCCATCGAATTTGGTTTCATTGATTCTTAAATCATGTTTTGATGTAAATTCATTTATCTGTTGCTCCTATTACTACCATTTTTAAATATAATTGCATGTGAATTTTTAATGAAATATTATATAATAATATACTTAAAATCCTGAAGTTACACAAATATCGGCTAGTATCAGAATGTCCCATTACAACAAACCAAACCCAAATGACCCCGGAATAAAATTGACAAGCCTGGTGGAATTTGGAAACGAGCCAAACATGTTGAGCTTGCCAGCGACAATGTTGATGGAGCTCAGGCAGGTTAGGGTGAAAGTAGGGAGAGGCAGTGGAGACATGTGAATCAGGTGGATGGCCAAGCATGAAGTAGGCCATGGTGATTTGGTGGTGTCATTGAGGATTTGGCCATAGAACGACATGTCGACTCGAGCTGAAGACATAGCGCATGCTGATTTACATGAATAGTCAGGACTGGAGGAGGCGATTTCATAAGATGGTAAATGATTATAAGAATTCTAAAATTTAATACTTTCCTCTAATTAAAAACCAAAAAAACCGTGTTTTCACAGTCTAACAGTCACTGAATAGTTTATATCACCTTAACTTTATCAAAATAAACTAGATTTTTTTTAAATAAACCTAATTAAAACACATCAAATAAACCCTAATTAATTTACTGGATGGAAGGTTGTCAAAAATTAAATAAACCCTAATTAATTTACAAGATAAAAAAATAATTAACCCAAATATCGTAACTAAATTTTAGATAAAAAACTAACCCAAATATCATAAAAAATAAATAATATAGATTTTATTATTAGGTACACATGTAAGAAAAAGAGGAATTAATTACTGTAATCTTTCATAAACTTTTACTTCATTATTAAAATTATACTCATAAGATGTTTCTTTGAATCATCAAAAAAATTTCTCCATGAAATCTTTAAAACCCTAAATTACAACTTTAATATATTATCTAACTCGTTCTCTCCTCTAATTCACCCGAAAAACAAAAATATATATTTTTTTATAGTAAACAGTAACATCGTAAGCCAGCCACTGACTTGGCCATGCCCATACTGCGCAACTGGGAAACGTCCGTGCCACCAGCCCAATTCGCTTCCACACGTGTACCGTTCCGACATGTTATTCCACTAGGCCTCGTCTCTACGCGCGCCAGCACGCTGCGGGCAACGGCTTGCTCTCATCTCCTCGCGTCAAGCTAGGCCAACTGAGCCTGCATACTGCATGCACTAGCCCACTTAGGCCCTTGGCCTGCTTACGCCTCCTCGCGCCAAGCTGGACCTACACACCGTGCGCCCTAGCCCAACTACGTGTTTCAGCCCACTAACTACGATCTTGCGTTATAAAAAAAATATTTTTCACATATAGATTTACAACCTGAGCCATAGTATATACACGCTAGCCATATTTTGCCATAATACCAATTTTAATAATGACCAATTTTACCAATTTTACTATAGATTAATTTTTATCACTTTTGATTTTACAATCTCCCCATTGATAAAAACTTTAACAATAACATATGAATATTAAACATTATCATTTACCTTGAAATAATTTGTGTAAACTCTCTATCTATTTTTGACAATGGATTCATCAAGAATACATGAAGAAAGAAAGTTTTATAATTTTATACTTTTTTTAGCCATAAATTATCCATGTAAATAAACTTGCACATGCCATACTAAAATTATTTTGCACTCTCATATCCACACACATGCAATATAAATCCAATGTAATTAATAATTTATTACAAGACATAATATTTCTTCCTCAATTATTTTAAAACTTGCAAGCATTAAAATTATGCACTTTATTAGTGGTTTAAAAGACTAAAAACTTGATTGATTTTTGCACAATGTAAATTATAAGGAATTATATACACCATTAGCCATATTTTTCAACCTAATCAAGCAACAATTACAATCTTAAGAATCAATTTAGATCATAAACAACTTTTTTCACATCATATCCAAGTGTAATAGTAAATAATCTCGTTAAGAAAAAAAGTAGGATAATGTATATGTCCATGATATTTCTAGCACATAATTTTAATCTTTCTTACATCTTTTTTTATAGCATATTAGCACAGAAAGTTCAATCATGTCATGTACAAGTTGTTATTACATTTAGCTTCATGTAACGAACAAAACCACACATATACAACCTTGAAGTGTTCATACTTTATGACATAAATATAGTTGTAAATGATACATATAAATATTTATATGCAGTGTTTATTATTTTTTTCAATATAATTTTTACTTTTCAAATAAAGAACACAAAAACAAAAAAAATTACAAAAGGTTGATGATCCCTCTCAAAAAAACCTTATAAAATGAATAACCCTAAGTTCTTTCCAAAGACGAGCAAAACAAAAAGAATTCAAAGATTTTGTGAAAGTATCTACCAATTGATATTCAGTATCCATATGATAAAGTATTATTTTTTAAAGTGAAATATAATATCAATATGCTTTCTTCTAGAGTGTTGTACTAGTTCTTGGTAATACAAATGGTACTTGTATTATTACTAAAAAGCAGAATATTTTTCCAAAGTAACACCATAATGCTCAAGTACAACTATTATTCAAAGTATTTAAGAACAACAACTAGCAGCAGTCATATATTTAGATTCAGCAATTGATTGTGCTAAAGAGGATTGTTTTCTAGATAACCAAATAATGAGTGAATTATCCAAGAAAAAAAACACCATAAGTAATTTTTCTATCAAATCTACACCCTCTAAAAACAACATTAGAAAAAATCTCTAAAACTAATACATGAGGATACAGATAACCATATGTTAAAATCTTTAGTGTCATCAATATACCTAAGAATTTGCTTAATTACTTAAGATGTGAAGCACATAAGGAAGCTTAAAATTATGCATATAAACATACCGCAAATTATATATCCGGTCTTAAAATAGTAAGATACAAAAGTGAACCAATCATACTCTTATACTCCTTTTAGTCAACCTACTCACTATTTTTATTAGAATCAAGTGTAGATGTTGGTCTCATAAGTATGTTTGCAGTTTTCTATTCCAATACGATGTATAATGTACTCTATATTCTTTGTACTTACTTTGATGCATAAATATACATTCTGTTTGATTTACAATTCCAAAAAGTATGTCAATTCGTCCATTATACTCATCTTAAATTCCCTGCTTATAGTGTAAGACACCAAACCATGAGAAGGATAACTAAAGATGATATCACCCACATAAATTTGAATAAATAAAATATTATTGCCTTACTTAAGAAAAAAGGGTTTTGTCTATTTTTCTCATAATAAAGCCTTTTTAAGTAAAAAGTTTTTTAACCTATTATACCGTACTTTCAAGACTTGTTTTAAATAGATAGTTTAAAAACATGATTTGAATATTTAGCATCTTTAAAAATAGGTGTTTACTTAACATAAACTTTCTCATTGATAACACCATTCAGAAAAACACTTTTTACATTCATTTGATAAAGTCTAAAACTTTTAAATACAACAATAGTTAACAAAATTCTAATGGCTTCAAATCTAGCGATAAGAGCAAATGTTTTATCAAAATCTAGACCTTCTATTTATGTAAAACCTTAAAATACTAAGCTAGCTTTATTTCTAACAACAACATCATCATCACTTTGTTTATTTTTAAAAATCTATTTAATTCCAATTACAAAATGATTAGGCAGAGGTGGTACAGGTTTCCAAACCTTGTTATGTTCAAAAAAATTTAACTCTTCATGCATATTATTGATCTAATATTCATCAGTTAATGCTATGATATTAATTTGGGTTCAAAAGATGCTACAAAAGTTAAATGAGTATGAGAGGTTGGATCATTAAACCTTGAACGTGTCACCCTTTTATAAAGATTACTGATGATTTGTTGAGGTAGATATCTTCTCTAAATGTGCAAGGGAACTGTAGTTTTAAAAACTTCATCCTTTTCAATTTGATTTTCTATTTGCAAAAAACATGTTGAACTTTGAAGATGCTCAGTTGCTAGTGAAGTTGTGGTAGGTGCTAGAACTATTTCAATTAATTGTATGAGAGGAGTCAAAGCTTCATCTTCATCGTCTTCGTCATTTTCTTTAACAAAGATGTTGTCCCCGTGAATGTATGGACTTGTACCTGCAGTACTTACACTAGTACCTAGGATAGTCTCATCAAAAGTAAGTTCACAGGTTTATATTATTTTGTTAGCTTCCAAAACTAGAACATGATAAGCACATAAATAAGTAGAATAACTAAAAAACATGCCATTAACTAATCTAGCATCAAATTTATCTAAATTACTAGATTTTAGTACAAAACATTTGCATCAAAAAATACAAAAGTGAGAAACACTAGGCCTATGATCAAATCGCATTTTACCAAGCTTTAATATCAAAAACACACGATTTAAAACATAGCATATAGTAGATATAACTTCAGCCCAAAATTTTCTAGGATAGAGAATTCATCTAGCATAGTTCAATCCATCTCAACCAAAGTTCTATTTTTTCTTTCAACTACACCATTTTGTTGTGGTACTCTAGGTGAAGAAATTTGATGATTAAGAAATCTTTTAGCACAAAAGTGATTGAAAGAAGAATTTTTAAATTCGGATCTATTATTACTTATAATTGCTCTAAGAGCTCTTGAAAAATCAACAAATAATCTAAAAGCAAGACTTTTGAAATGATTAAAAGTCTCAATTAGATGCCATAAAGTAAACCCAAGAGTGTCTAGAGTAACCATCAACTATCACCAACATGTATCACTTATCTTCAAAAGATTGAACTTGTGATGGTTCAGTAATAACAAGGTGTAGAAGTTGTTTCAAAGCATTTGGCATCACCATAGTAAGAGGTGGATGTAAACCTACATGCATTTTACCATGTTTATAAGAAGAGCATACTATATTGCTATCACACTTAAGCTTAGATAGACCATGTATAAGATCAAACCACTAATACGTGTTAGATGATCAAAACTAGCATGTACCAAAAGAATAAGTCTTTAAAGCTATTGGCAATGAGACACCTATGCTTAGTAGAAGATGACAAATCAAAATCAGCTTTAAACACTATTCCAAAACATGTAATATTGAGGACAAGATCTCCTAAAGCATATAACACATTGCATCTATCTTTCTTAAAGCACACTTCAAGATTTTCATCAATCATTTGTGAAACAAAGAATTATACTTTAAGTTCTCAATAAGAGCCATATCATTGAACATAAATTTATCACTTATCGTTACTGTAACATTAGCCATAACAATCGATGCTCCTGTAAGATAAGAGAACCAATTATTACCACTGAACATATGGCGTGAGTATCTGAAATCCACTAGCTAAATGTTCTCTTTCCTCACGTGAAGTGCCGACATAGAAGAAAACAGTGTCAAGGTCTTAGTACCAGAGTTAGTAATATAGTATTTAGGAATCCAACATTGACACACAACGCACACTAGTAGATATAACACAAATATTTATATGCAAAAGTTTAGATGTATCATTACTCATGTTAGTAGAACCAAAAGGACGTTCCTTTCTCAAATTAGACCATGTCTTACTCTTTTCTTTTATTTAGTACTTAGCAAGTCTAAAACAAAATTCATTTTATATTCATCTCTATCACAGTAAGTATAATTGTACATAACTTTTTGAAGTAAAAGCTACATTTGTACTAGTTGTGTTAGAAGATGATATAATATCACCATATCTAAAGATTATCTTATTAGACTTATCAGCCATCCCAATTATACCAAATTTAATAATAGTTAGAGAATAAGTCTTAGAATAGGATCATAACCCAAACCAGTTTTAAACTTTTGAGAACTAGACTTTTGATTCAAAATTGATTCAAGGTTTTAGTTTCCCATCTTTCCTTATAAGTAATCAATACACCACACGATCAAAGTCGCTTCTTTCTAGCCCTTAAATAAACAAATTCCTCACCTTACTTTTAGCCTCTACCTATGGTATGTTTGTCGTTGTCGCTGTATTACTTTCAGAAATTTGATATAGTTTGTAGATCTTCTCCTATATCATAAAGCGAGTTTAAATATATGCCTATATCTTAGTCTTCCAATACTAAAAAATTAACACCATCAAAAACATAATGTTTTGTGAAATACTTATCCATCAATATATTTTCTAATTGCTAGTTAATATTAATTAGAAAAGATAATAAGATAAATAATCTTGCTCTAATAATCAACTCATATTAATGTAGGCAATAAGAGAGGGTGAATGATTGCAAAGGTCAAAAATAAAATTTAATATTTCTCCCTAATCACAAATCCTAAAAAACCACGTTTTCAGAATATAGACATAATATTATTTTATCACTAAATAAATTATTCCGTAGATCTGTAATTCCGAATGACGGACCGGTGGTGAAGCGTGTCCTGATTTACTAGGATGTAATTAGGATGTGAACAGGCGTCACCGTTTGAAAAAAGGAATACAATGTAGTAGTATTTTGATGATGTGGGAACAGGAGAAAGAGGAGAGAAAAATGTCATAATATCAAATTGATTAATACCCCCACATATATATATATATATATATATATATATTTCATACATACATATCTATAAAAGCAGTTGAACACTCGTTAGTATGAATAAAAGAAAATATATAATAATATTACATAAAATACATAAAAATATATTCATCCATCTAAATTTGATTGTTTTATAATTTATAATAGAGTAAATTATATAAAATCCCGAATACTGTGATCCAATTGCTACTCAGCCACCTGTTTCTATTTGGTAGTCTCTTTGCCTCCAGTTACATGGTTGACTTAAAAAATGCAAGGTTTTGCTCAAATTGTGAGTACGTTATATGCAAATCACTAGCGGTGAAAAAAATGTGGTGGTTTTGGCTGTTTATTCTGACCGTAAATTAGTTCCACAATGAATTTCTACTGCTTCGTTAAAGTGAATTATTTACAAACATAGACCTGGCAGACTGTAGATCAGGAGGCCCGAACGGCAACTTTCAGCCAATCGTGTAGCTGGAGGCAGGCAACGACAATCAGGGGAGGAGCTAGTGTATAATGAGTGGTGTCACATGACACCAATGACCTCTATGTTGGTCTAATTATCTCATCTAATTGTCCTATGAGTGACACCAATAGATCTTGCTTTATGACACTAGTCCGTAAGTTATTTTGGTCTCTTCTTAGATAAGTTACTCCGTATGAACATGGACAACCGAACAATAGCGGACAGTTTAACTACTGGCAGCCCAAAATTCATATTTATTTGACTTTTTCTTCAAGACCATGGACAACAGCTAACACAAAGTTTATGCATCTTGAGTCACGTTTAGTGATTTGCAACCGCTATTGTGAGGTCTTTTGCCTTTATCCCATAAAAATCCTCAATTCTCTGTCCAAATCACATCTTAATTTTGCTCTTACCTTCTTGTCAAGCAGGTCAGCCAATTAAATTCCGTAATCTACAATGATTGCTTCGGTTGGAGGCTATTGAGATTTTAAATCATCGAAATTTCAAAAGATATCTAAAGATATAGCAGACTGGGTACTGCTTGCAAGCCACCGAGGGCCTAAAGATATATAATCTTCTTCCATGATGTCAGCTTTAGCTAAGAAAATTAGTAGGGTTACTATTTATTACTTACACATGTGTATCTAGTAAATTTAATGGCTAAGTAATTTAATTTCACCAACCAGACGGTATGAATATGACAGAACGATTTTTGAAAAGAAAATTTACTTTCAGTTTGTCGTCTAGCATGAATTTCTTATATTTTTTATATGTATTATTGTTTTCTTAAACCATAATCGTTATCCAGAGTTGATGAACAACATAAAATACTGTCTCCGCCCGTCAGGACAATAGCAAAGTGGAGACCGGAGGACAAAGCAGGCTACCGCAGAGCTCGCGTAGGGGAACGTACTTATTTTACTGCAGCAGAGGCCAAGCGAGAAAGGTGGTGATCGTGCTGTCAGTGGCGGTGCGTGCGCGCGGATGCGACGAGTGATGGGGACGCCGATCAATCTCTAGGCGCCCGAGCTGGCACAAGCGCGTGGGGACGGCAGGCGAGCGATCCTTCTCCCGGCGGCGGCGCATGATCTTGAACTTGAAGGTGAGGGAATATGCGAGCGGGCGCGGCGTTGGTTTTGGATGAGCCCATGCAGTCTCAAAGCCATCATACACGTCAGATGCCTATGCGTACATGGCATGTCAGCTTACACGTGGATCACTGGTTAGATTTCGATAGAATTGGTATTTGATAAAAGACCAGAACCATAATACAAGGATTTATGTGCCACGTGTTAAAATCGATGTGTTTTTTTAACTTAGACGACAATACCTTTATGTAATTTACTTTTTTATAATATTAAGATAATTTGTAAAATTTTTAATAAGTAGATAGGACACAGGTTCTCTATCATCTAACTTTTTTAGGGTATAGATTAAACCATTAATTATACTACCGGTGACATGTTATATAAGTGTTTATATATTTTCATGATGTGAAAAGATTAAAATTATACGCAAAGCTGTCATCTAAACAATTTTATATATGCTAAGACTCAGTTTCACTTTTTTAAAGCATGTAAAATGAGATAAACTATTAACGTATGAATAAATAAATTATTACAAGCTTAAAATAAATAAATAAATTTAAAAAAATTATATATAAAAACTTTTGTATAAAACATTTTGGCTGTTTGCCAACTAACGGAACAACCGCCGAAAATCACTTCTGAACGGGCCTAAATTGCGAGCATTTCAGGGATAATGGGCCATCTTCCATAATGTGAGCCCAACAGGCCTATTCTTGAGGCAGATCGTGCGGCTGCAGACCAGATGTAGATCACCTTCCATCCAGCAAAAGCAAAACCCCACGCAAACCACGCCACTCTCTTCCCAGCCGCCGTTTCTGTTTCACACTTTGAATCGCGAACCACTACGGCCGCCGCCGCCGCCGCCGCCTCCCCCACCACGGCCTCCGCGGAGGCGGTCCCTCCATTCGGTGACCATCGCGCGCACAGCTGTCCTCCCCACTGCTCGGCTCCTACTTCGCGGGCGCATGGCCTCCTCGGCCTCCGCCGCGGCTCTCCTCCCCCTCCCCTTGCCTTCCTGTTCCTCCTCAGAGGAATCTGACGACGGCAAGCCCCTCCCGTCTCCTCCCGCACCGGAGGCGAACTCCCCACCTGCGCAGCAGCAGAAGCGGCGGCCGCTGGAGCGCGACTACAACGTCGCCATGAAAGCCCTGGCGCTCGCCGGCGACGTGGACGAGGTGGTCGCTGTCTTCGCTGAGCTAAAGCGGTCCGCCGCCGACGGAGGTGATGATGGCGCGCCGCCCAACGTGCTGTGCTATAACACGCTCGTCAACGCGCTCGCGGAGGCCGGGCGCGAGGGGGAGGCCCTCAAGGCGTTCGACGAAATGCTCGCGTCGGGTGTATCGCCCAACGCGTCATCACAAAACATCCTGATCAAGATGCACGCAAGGAGGTCGGAGTTTGACCTTGCTTGGGAGCTTATCCACAATAGCGGGATGGAGCCAGACGTTGGTACGTACTCAACGCTCATCGCGGGCCTGTGCCGGGCAGGTAAGGTCGTCGAAGCGTGGGGCGTGCTTGACTGTATGCTGGAGAAGAACTGTCGCCCGATGGTGCACACTTACACGCCCATAGTACAAGCATATTGCTGCGATGGCCGCATCAAGGAGGCTAAGCTGCTTATGGCCGAGATGGAACGTCTTGGCTGCCTTCCCAATGTCGTCACATACAATGTTCTAATCAGGGCCTTGTGTGATGGTGGCAGATTTGATGAAGTTGAACAGGTTTTAATGGAGAGTAGAACCAAAGATTGGAAGCCCAGTACGGTCACATACAACATATATATGAATGGCCTCTGCAAGAAAGATAAGGCTAAGGAAGCACTTGAGCTGTTGGATGTTATGTTAGGTGAGGGACTGGATCCCACAGCTTATACTTTGAGTATTCTTCTGAATTGCCTTTGCCATTCCTCGAGACTTTTGGATGCTATATACTTGTTAGAGAGGAGCACAAAGTTGAAATTGTATGCTGATGTTGTTGCATACAACACTGTAATGAGCAGTTTGTGTGAGATGGGAAAATGGAGGGGTATTATGAAGCTATTAACAGATATGATCAAGAAAGGTATCAAGCCAAACACAAGGACATTCAACATTTTGATACGTAGTCTTTGTGTTGGGGGAAAGTCCTCCTTAGCCAAGAGCTTGATCCATAGTCAAGGATTTGCTGCAAATGTTGTGACATACAATACACTCCTTCATTGGTTTTACTACCATGGAAAGTTAACTGAGGCGAATCGCTTAATTTCAGTAATGGAGGAAAAGAATATTGCTCGAGATGAAGTCACCTATACTATAATAATTGATGGATTATGCAGAGAAGGAAAATTTGATGCAGCTACTGGTTATTTTCTTAAATCACTTACAAGTGGACTATCGATGGATGTTCTTACTGTCCTTCTCAACAGGCTTGTTCATGCTGATAAAATATGGGAGATCCATCGCATATTCGATGAAAAAGATTTTGTCCCTGATTATCATGTTTTTGACCTTACAATTAGAACATTCTGTAGGGCTGGCTATTGTCACTATCAAAATTTTTATAAACTAAACCTTATTCTGGATACGATGTTGAGAAGGAAGTAAACTGAAGCCTTGTGGATCGAGGAAACATATCGGGGACTGTTGGCAAGATGAGAGCAGGTAACTTAATCTGTGTCTGTTTTTTTTCCAAAGAATTGATTTTGTTGATCGATCAGCATGATTCTCATTGCTGAGCACTTCCAGATGAATAATAAAAATATATATTCTAGGCTGCTCTTGCAATTTGGTTCTAGTAACTTTTATCAGTATATTAAAATTCATGCAATCTAATTCCATTACTGTGACATGACGATTGTTGTACTCTATATAATTGTCAATGACTCCTCAATGACCTTTTGCAAAAAAAATATCTGTAAATCCCCTCGAAAGAAATTTGACCTTTTTATATAAATAAGCACGGTACTTAGTTTCTCATCGCTAGTGCTTCCAGATGTAAAAAGGACGTATGTCATAGCTCTAATGACCTGTATTAGCATTGGAAAATATGGAATCTTAACCAATAGCTGTGATGGCCTACTTATTGTACTATAGATAATAAATGACAGCTCGTAAATGGTCTTTGTTCCACACTACTATCAATTTGCACTTGCATATTTTCTTTCTGATTTCTCAACAACGTTGCATGCCTTAACAATCAAACATTAACTAGCATTATCAGCTGTGACTGTGTGTTTCTTAATTATTTTTAACTTCTACCGCACTTATAAAAAAGTTCCTTCAAGTTGATATAGTATACATATTATGAAATGATGCCCTATCATGTAGCAGTGCCATTTTGGTTAACAAACTTCCATTCTTTGAACCAAAAATCTCTAATCAAAGCTTTCCTAAAGTGCTTAAGATGTGTATTAGGAGACAATTTTAGCATAGAGAGGAATATGTTAATTATGAAGAGACTATCTTTTTTGAGGAAAAATAATCTCATGGCTAAAAATAATTTGATCTGTACTGCATAATCTTCACAGATTATCAAGTTAGTCATATTCTTTTCTTAGCCTTTTTTTTTTGCGAAATCTAAGGCTGTGTACTTAGGGTGTGTTTGGTAGAGCTCCAAATTGGAAATGGATCTGTAGTTGTGGAGCTGTGAAAAGGTAGCTCCATGCTTCCTGTGTATTTTCTAGGGCAGATCCATGTACTCTGCTTTTAAAAATTGATAATCTAGTAGCGTTGGGTTCGTCTCCAGCTCCACCGAACAAGAATCCAAGAGATGGAGCCCTGCAAAAAAGGCCCTAAAACACGTACTTATCTTTTTCTGATTGGTCTGTTTTATGGTTTCCTCATGAATGAAAAAAAAAAACGTTTTCCTCTGTTGGGACATGGAACCTATTTATATGAAGTTCAATTTAATCTTATAATTGTTCGAGGACAAACTTTTTTTGTTTGGTATGAACTATGAAGTGTTATCTTTGCTATTTCATCTTAAATCATCATAGCCCATTTATGCGTAGTGCATATTCTAAGTGATTTTTTATGATTTGCTTGCTGTTGTATGATGATAAAGTCAAAATTTTTACCACCATTCCCTTCCTTACTCGAGAATTATCATTTGATTTATACATATTCAATTTCATCAGTGGATTTCCATCATTGTCAGACTGCGATACTCTTTGTTCAACATGCCAGGCAGGAAGCATTTTGACTGGCTTCATCATTGAAGCTGCTTAAAAATGGAACTGTGGTGCAAAAATGCCAAGGTATATGGTCATTTTGTTCTTTTTCATGGAAATCAAATGGTTTTGCAATGATGTACTGAAAACTTGTGTAATGTGCTTGCAGACCAAGCACATACTATTGGTAAAATTAGAACTATCGATTTGTTCTGGGTAGAAGAGAAGGGAATCGAAATCTATTAAAGTAAATGTGAAAGCCCTGTGAAGAAAGGAGTTTGTTAAGAGGCCATAAGGTGGGTGTGGTCTATGGCCTATGGGTTATCATTTGTGTTGCCCTTCTGCTTTTATGCTGTATATCATTTTACGTTGGAGTTCACTTTGTGCATACTGCACATTGGAATATCAGACTATGGTAAGTTTTGAAGGCAATAACCAGAGATGCTGATTAATCCATCTCTTTGTTCTGCTTATTCGGCTTCTTTTCATTGCCTTTGCTATTATTGAAAATGCAGGTCCTCTTATTCATGATGTCTGTTGGAGTTTTTCAGTAAGTTCCCTTGCTTGGGATTTCAACAGTGCAAGATGCATTACACTCCTTTAGGATTTTCATTTGGAAATAAATGATTGTGCAAGGTCTGAGGTGGGAAGGCACTAAGGACACATGAGGGGAATTTGTAGCTGCAGCAGGTGAGTTTCAAGAACTTCCCTCAAACTGAAATGTAAATCTACAAAGATTTATGCATGAGGATCCCATCTAGTGAGGGACACAGTTTTTATGGTTAAGCAATCCATTCATAATTCATCTTATAATTTCCTTCAATTTGATCCTAGCTATATTTACTTTCATCTCATTGGAACTTCTTCTCATGTAAATCTTGAATGCACAGCTAGAGAACTGAGGTTAGGTGAAAATAACTAGAACTGAGGTATCTTTATAAATAGAAACCTATTTAAGTCAATACAGATGCAGTAGCTTAACATAACTTGAAATAGATTTCTTAAGGGAAAGAAATTGGAGCATACACACAAATGAGAACCAGTCCTCAGAGCTGAAATTTAGTTTTTGTAAAAAAAGCCATCCTAGTAATTTCTTTATTTTGTTTTTTTATTGATATGGTGACACCAGCACTTTTTACATATGTTGGTTCCACATAGACAACAAGTCATTGAAAACCACCACAATTTTGGGGCCAGAGTTGAAATGTGCATATTTTTATGAGCTGAGGAACCAAAATGAACAATTTTATAGTTAAGGCCACAGTCACATGGAATGGGGTTAATGGCAGCGTTCCTTGACCTGAGAACATTGTCCCGGGACATTTTCGTTCTCACCTTGTAAAAACTTCTCATAAGTAGCGTAGTATGTTCCTCGACCCTGTTCCTCAATCTCATCGATCCAGGAACCTTGTGACTATGGTTGAGGGCTCTCACCACGTCCTCTACAGCACACCAGCACATATGAGTGGCAGTGGTGTGGAGGTGCCTATTCTGCCTGTGAAGATGAATAGGATGAGGAGGAATAGGGTGAGGAAGAGGAGCAGGATGAGGGGTGACAAGGAGGAGCACGAGGCGGAGGGGAAGGGGGCGCAAATGAAGGAGTCCAGCGATGGAGAGGAAGAAGCAGAGGGCTCACTGCTGCCATCTCCTCCTGTCCATCACCACCATCACTGCTGCCTCCTCCCAATCACCACAGCCACAGCCTTCTACCTTGCCCCATCTCCGCCCCTCTTACCCTTCAGTGCTTCCCATTCCATTGCCCAAGTATACGCCGTTGAGGCCAAGGCCAGGAACAAGCCGGCAACCCACTCACCCCTCCCTAAGCCCTACAGTCCTACACTGCCTCCATGCTCCCTCAGAAGCACCATTTCAATGTGCTCCACGCCCAGCCTACATGGACAGGAGCATCTAATGTGATTTTCTTTCCCCTCTAGTGATGACAGGATGAAGGTGAACTTATGCGAAGGTGCATATAAGCACAACCGGTAACAGGTAAGGATATGTATGAAATATCAGTAGCATAAGATAGACATTGCCATATTGATTCTAGACAATGATTAGTTGAAAAACTCTAGAGTTAGATCTAGACAATGATAGTCAAATAAGTACTCTAGGTTGTAATTAGAAATTTTGTGACGAGAAGAATAAATAGCCATGCATTGCTCTTGGAAAAATGGGCGATAAGAAACACTGTTAGAACACATGAGTCTTTAGTGGAATGCAGATCGACTTATAATCAAAATAAATGATGAAGATGATCTTTTGAAAACATATTGTTGAGATTTGATCCACTAACAGAATTGGTTAAAAGGTATTACAAGTTCACAGCTACGCTGAATGACTGAAGTAGGTCAATCGTATGGATTCCATGCAGGTATTAAGTACTTTACAAGAGGCACTTGGGGGAGGGGGGGGATGGGATTTACAGTTGAATACGTGAATTGTCAGACGTTCTGTGGGTGGATCCTTTCACCTTCCACGATTTCAATGAAGAAAAAGAAAAATGTTTTAAGCATTTGTGGAATGCAATGAAGTGTAATCAATTGGATAAATGCTTAAATCATGGGTACCTTTACTCCCTGCTAGTAGTATTTTACTACTAGTATTATTACCAGTAGAAATGATCTCACCTGTTGATTTACGAGTTTTACAAATTATTCTATTATCAGTAGTTGGGGTGATAGTATAAATAGATATGATCTATTAAATTAGAAAATATGAACGGGCTAAATTGATTATACTACCAGTAGTCATTATAAAACATGTCTTAAAAATATATATTTCAGAACTTACTATTCATGGTTACTAACTCTATCGATTATTATTCATAGCATATACTACCAGAATATACTACCAGCATGTTGTGGCCGGTTTTACTTTGGTCATTATTGGTTTTGTTGTTATCTAAAATAATTACATCAGTAACAATTTAACGCAAGTTTAAGATTTCCTTTACTTGATTGTTTAGCCGGAGTTCATGTTTTTGTTAACTAAGAACAGTTGAAGTGACATCTATGGGTTAAATGAACACTCAAAATTTGCAAATATTTTTCATGGTTTGAAAGTTTTGCCTGTTTAGCTCTCTTTATGGGTTCAAGTAACAATGCTTTTTTTATGTTGCTAGGTGTTCTTCTGCTATTTCATGGTTATGTAACCAAACAGTAGTTCTTTGCTCTGGAAGCAAAATTGGGTATGATCATGTCCACTTTTTTTTTCCTAATAAGCGAAGGGTAGGACTCTATCTGAGTTCTATGATTCTGATCAAAGGGTAGGACACTATTTGAGCTCTATGATTTTGGTCATTTGTGACAAGCTTGTGATATGATTCATGGTCAATGGAATGGCTAAACCATTTTAGAGTAGCATCAGCAGTCAAGCAAGGCAGCAAGCCGTTTATCTATGTCATCGACATTTTGTTAAACAGGAACTGACTTTTAACTTGCTGCACTATATCTGAAATCTATACAACCAAATCATCTTTGCATGGATGTGCTACACAACATACTACCAAGAGCTCAGGAATTCAACAACTATCCAGTTGCATTGTATGTTAAATTTCCGTGGGCACGGATGCGTACTACCACAAAAAATCTTGGGTGCCTATTGAAGTTCACTCCCTGTGCAAGAACAGAAACAATACTTGATGCCGTAGTTCGCTCAATAATTTTTTCATCATTTTGGCTTGCAGGTTGACGACAGATCAGAGAAGATCGACCCAGAGCATACACTAGGTTAGTATATTAGCATGGTAGCATCGATCTGACAAATGCATGGGGGCACATGATAAGACGACTGAAACAGGATAAGCACATATTGGCTGCGGCCTACAGGTCTGCAGCAAATGCCGTCTGGACCGGGGGTCAATTGACATATATGCAGGATTAATTGTGTGCTAACTCTACTCTACTTTGCCTGCTCATCGCAATTCTTGTTGGAGCTTATTATATGCACCTGCCAATCTATAAATTCAAATACATTAGCACGACAGACGCCACACAGCTTGAGCGTCAACACATTAGCAAAACTCTGATGGCGACTCAAGGCTCACTCAGGCTCTCAGCTCCCTTGTTCCTTTTATTGCAGTCATCGTGTCTTCATGACTCTCGTACTTCCTCTCCACTGTATCCTCCCAAAAGCTCCAAAGCTGCATTAATCCACAACGCATCAAACACTGATCTTCAGGCGCTGCTTTGCCTCAAGCTAAGCGGCAATATTCCTTTGTCAGTTGGAGGCAACTTATTTCTCAGATTTGTCATCCTCAAACAACAGCCTCACCGTATACATTCCATTTCCACCCCTGCAAGCAAATAGTTCGTCAGTCCAATTGCTTTACTTTACTAACAATTATCTGAGTGGGGAGATCCCTTTTCCTCTCTTCAATAGCTCCTCACTTGTACTCTTAGACCTTGCAGTTAATAACTTTGTTTGGTCTATCCTAGAAATCTCAAATATCTCCTCACCATTGGCATATCACATCCTGAACTAGAACAATCTCTCCCTCTGTAGTGACCTTTTCCTCGCTTCGGTGGCTTTTACTTGCACAAAATAACTTGTAAGGAACCATTTCCATCGAGTATAAACAGAATTCCAAAACTGCAACATTTGGACTTGTTAGTTTCAACTTCTTTGTTCAACATGTCAAATCTTTCATGCTTGGAACGGCCTAGACAGCATATGTGTATGCAATGCAATTCTTTTCTTCTTTTCTTTTTTGTTTTTACTTTCTATTTTTGATTGCTGCTCCTAATGCCCTTAGAAAAAAAAAGAAAGGAAATATTACTTCTTGAACATGGATTTTCTACACCTAGGTAAAATTGCACCCATTTCTTGCATGCAGCTTAAATAGTTGTATTTTTTTTTAAAAAAAGTTAGATACATAAACATGCAATGCTAAATTTGATATAAATAGCACAATTTGACAGCGTAGAACGCAACTGATTTTTTTTGTTTCTTAAAGTGCAGAACGAATTTATAGCTGCATGTTTTGTGTACAAACTTTATCATCACCATTTATCTTGCCAATTTTTTTTACTTTTTTATTTAACTATTTAAATCACATGCTGACTTGCATGCGCTAGGTGCATATGTACCTAGGTGCTATAAACACTTTCTGTTACTTCTGCGAATGCAATACAGCACGAGTGGATTGCCAATAGGCTAAGAAACTAAGGACTGATCTTGAGCGTGTCAACAAATCTTGCGCCTCGAGAAAAATGTTCAGGGAGCCCAACTAAGAAGTCCTTGGCTTTCATTTTCTAGTACAGTGCCGATCGCTTCTAATCTACCAGTCCGGCATCCGGCTCGATCACTTGCTCGGGATCCAGAGCATAGAAAATGGCCAGTGAGATCCTCTCTTTCTCTGCACTGGTCACAACCCTATGCACCTGGCTTCTGAACGTCCCATTGCTCATTACCTGCGTCGAAACGCCGTTCAATTCGACGCGTCAAGATCCAAGAACTCTGAATTGTATCATCAGTGATGTATCATGCCAAGAAACAAGAAGAAATTGATGATTATTCACCTCCATGGATTCTCCTACATCGATCAGCAAGGCGAGAGGACACGATGGCAATCTGTACCAGACCCCATCCCTGAGAACCTGAAGCCCATCGGCGCCATCGGCTACCAGAAGGACCGTGATGACCGTGCCGTCAGAGTGAGGCTTTATGCTCATCACGAGATCGGGCCTTGGACACGGCGGGTAGTAGTTGAATCTGGCATGCGCGGTCGCCCTGCCACCGAACTGATTGATGAAGTGTTCGTCGTCGTCGAGCCCCGAAATCCTCGCCATCGCTCTAAGGACACCGCATTTCACCGTCCTGCATCACACGGTGAACTCATGCAGGGCATCCTGGTAGAAAGAAACTCAACAATTTTCGACATAAACACTCATTTGGCACAAAGCTGATAACAAATCTAAATCCATTTCTCAGTAGGGTTCCATATTTCGGTAAGAAATTTCGGTCCTAGGAAACTCTGGCCAAAATTTTAATTTTTTGTGAATTTGGCCAAAATTTTAATTTTTTGTGAATTTGGCCAAAATTTCTTCAAATTCCAAATTATCTCGGATCGAAATATTTCGAAATTTCTGATATCCCCGATTTTTCTTTTTTTTTGCTTTCCACGATATAAAATGCGTAATCATGTTTCTCAGTATGGAGGGAGGATGGTTGAAACTGAATGATTTGTTGGTCACCTGAAAGATTTGGGATGTTTTGGCCAGAGCGCAAGATTCCTCTCGTCTTCAGGTTCCACTTTGAGGTAGATCCGATCAGACCAGTCCAGTATCTGGTACTTTCTCCTCACCTTATCATTCCCGTACCCTTCGGCTCGGAATTGCTCACCGTCATTCAGATTGCTGAATTCTTGCTTTAATTGGAGTGGTTGTCTGAAGAATTCTTTTGACGAGCTCAACTGTTCGTCCATGAGAGAAGCCTCGATCTCATGGTAAGTAACCTGAAGAAAATTCTCTTTGATCAGCGAGTGATAAGACAGCTAGCTCAACCAAAGCGGAGATCGATATATATAAGGCTGGTTACCTGGAATAGTCCCCAAGAATCGAGCGCTCGCCGGAGCTTGGCGGCTTCGCCGCCGCCGCCGTCATCACTCTCCGCCTGCGTGATTTTGGCTCAATGAGGATTGTTTTTGGACCGGAAAAAAGTTTGAGCATATCAATTTTATACGTACGAATTTTATACATACAAACTCTGTGTATGGCAAAATTTATGCATATAAACTTTATCCATACAAACATTCTAGTACTAAACTTTCTGCAAATGAATTTGAAACAAATTCAAAAATGTACAAGTTAAAAAAATGAATAAAATGCCCACTTAAGCCATGAGGCGACCTGTCTGCTGCTATCAGGCCACAACTCAAAATCAACCTTCGTAGCCCACTTCGAAATAAAAAAAAAACCAGTCTACCAAAATCATGTGCCAAAAAGAAAACCCGCGTGTCTGAGCCAGAAAAGGAAAGGAGATGGGCTGATCCGAAAGAGGAATAGGTCATAGGCAAAAATAGAAAAGGAGTCTGTTCGTGCGGGCCGAGCCGGCGCGTGAACGTTCGTGCAAAGACTTTTCGCGAGAAAAGGCCTTCTTCTGCCCATCATTGCAGTTTTTCTTCTACGTCGACAAACAATGATTACTTGATGATTAATGTTGATTATGATGCCACTATGATCACTTGATGTCAAATCAACATTCAACACTAAACAATGATTATGGTCTTATTTAGTACTTGTTTACTTTACTTTGTTTTGTTGCTATTTTCAACCTTACTAAATTTTCGTATTAATACATTTTGATATGACAATAAATCAAATATATTTTTACCAATACTATTTACCAAATTTTGGTAATTCTAAAAGTTTATACTCTCAAAAACCCTATTAAAATTTGGTGACGCTTTAAAACAAACAGATCCAGCACTTACAGGTTTGATAACGTCAAAATACACCAAAATTTAATAATAAAATGAGTAAGCACTTAAATTTATGGCCTGTCTGTTCCAGGGTGTTGATTATAATGTGAAGTATGACAACTGCAACGATGTATGGAAAGGTAAAGGAGAAAACCATGTCAATATGAGCTTTATACCTCACTCAGTGTTGAATTGTGTAGGGAGATAATATTACTGTGTACAAGGATTGTGTATAAATACATATATATGGTTAGAGATAAGGAAGAATTAGAGATAAGAAAGACTACGATACAAATTAATCCTATCCCAATGTAACAGTAATTACCATATACTATAATATCTCCTGTAGTTTATGTGTGAGCAGTTCATATGCTTGAACTGGAGAAGAAAACAGTGAGAGGGATCAATGATGATAATCCTTGTGTTATAGTCGACATAGCCGAAGCGAGAGAGTCGTGGTTGAAGTAACCCTACGTAGAGTAGCCATAATCAATGTAGTGGATGCTGGATTGTTGACAATAAGGTAGCCAAGCCGTGGGGCGTACAAGTGGTGCCGTGAAGTAGTCGTAGGCACAAGGGATGGTGCCATGAAACAAGGTACATGACAACACGCTAAAGATGAAGACGATGATGTAATTACAGTAGTGATTGAGGAAGAAGAAGCTAAAGAGCCAATGTAGTTGAACTATGGAGAACGAGACGTCGTACTAGATTTATTAGGTCTGGAAACAACTCAGGATGAATGTGTGCAACGATGTTGTCAATACTACGTGAGTGAGGATAGACGAAGATGAAAATGAAGTAGTAGGACCAACGTCTTAGAACGATGACATTGGTAGCCAAGCTACGGTAGCTGAACAACTGGCCTAGAGTGATAACAATAGTAGTCAAGAGATGCGGTAAGGGTACACAAAGTAGGTGAAAAAAGACCTGATAGTTGAGGATAATCAGTGTAGACAACGATTGTCGATGTGTGAACGATGGTGAAGACAACGGCCATACTATAACCTAAAGGGGTGACACAATTATAGCATCATATAGATATAGGGATGGAAAATCCATCTGTGATGACTACAGTAAGGACCATAGACAACGACACTAACTTATGGCGTGGACATGTACTTCAAAACGATCAGCTGCATAACTCGTATACGCGCTTGATCGATTGATGAAGCCAAAGTTGCGCATGGTGACGGAGGAAGATGAAGCCGGAAACGATGCTTGATGTGCGACGCAAACCCGATCAATGAACAGGAGGAAAAGAAGTACAGCAGCAGCCTACACGACCCCACGGTATCGTAGCAACAGCACCGAAGGCCTAATGCCCTTCATCTATCTCCTGGTCACACGAGAACAGCAAGCAGAAAAAAAAAAGAAAATAGTATTGGGCTGGGCTGTGCCTGTGCGAGAACGAGCTCCACGGGACACCACGGTCGACAGCAGATCCAACGTTAGGATCAAGAATTATTTATCTTTATATTTTTTATATTAAAATATTCAAAAAATATATTTTTTATTTTAAAAAATTTACAGATTTATACCCAACATCTTTTTTTAAAAAATAACCTGCAAGAAACATTTTGTATGTGGCGGGTCGGTGGGGCGCTGTAAAATTTGCAGCGGTCTTCTTACTATCTAGAGTATTTTTTTTGCTTGGCAGGAGGACACTAAAAATAGGCAATGCTTGGTCATATGAGAGGAGTGGCCCTGCTAAATTTATAGGCAGCTTAGAGGAAAAAACACCCTTGTAGAATGCGGCAATAGGCCGTTTGTGAAATTGGGTCTAGCAATAGTAATTTTATAGCTAGCCCTTATCATCCTCTTGTAGGGCATTGTTTTGTAAAAAAAGCATGAATTATCTCTAGAAATTATATGATTTCCTAGAAAAGACGATCGCTCTTGAAACCGGGTCGAAAGAACAAACAATAGTAATTCAAAAAATATTCGGATTACTGTAGATATTTATTTATAAATAAATTATGTGAGGAATAATAGAAAATAGTTAATAGTAGGCTCACATGGGTATATAATTTAGATAATAGTAACAACACATTACAGTTATTTTAACGTTCACACCTTATCCACATAATACAAATAAATAATGTATTAGATAACTCCTTATTTGGCACGCACGAACGCCTATTTGTAACTTGTGAAGATCATCATCTATCTTTCGCTTATAGTCATCCATTGATAAAGGAGTCTACTCTTTACTAGTAGTCTACTATGTATTATTTAATTATTTTAAGTTATATGATCTCTGCAGAGTCGTACGGTGATTTATTTAGGTATATTCATCGTTTAAATTGACACTTTCTTGGCAGTTTCTATGGGAAAAAGTGCATATATAACTATTATAGTTAAGGTGATATAAAAAAATGAAGCAAAATAGAGAGATGTGTAGAGAAATTACAACAAAATCGTCATCAAGAATGTTTGGACAAACAAAATACTTTTTATCAAAAGTATTGTGTCTTATAGACCTTACCACCAGGCAACAATCACCACAAATACACTTAGTACGCTCTGACCATGGAGGTAGAACTAGAAGTTGTAATATCCAGTCTAACCATTTGGTTTGCCGATGTCGTTCATACTACTCTTTCTTCCTTATATATTGTTCTTTTGATTCCAAGAAAAAACCAACGATTGGAATCAAATACTAGATTTTCTGTATTAACCTACTGAATGAAGCTACACACTCTGCTATGGATCTAGCAAAGTATTAGTTGGAATAAAATATTATGATAAGGAACAATTGAAAAATCAAGGGCATACAATCCATACCTTATGAAAAAAGTTTGGACGCTAGAAGAATATTCTACCATGAGTATCGGGGTTCTGAGATGTCCTAAATTGTTATCGATCACTACATATATAGAACGGACAATCACACTAAGATGGAATTAGACGGCCAAAAAGATTCCTTCTCTAGTCTTGATCTTCAATGAAAGAGGGTTTAGCAACCATTGTTTTTTGATGCTACATGTGATAGAGCAAATGGGTGGTGTGAGGCTCTTTGTGAAGTGATACACGTTGGGAGTGTCACTTGTGTAGTAGTTGTGTAATCACAAATTAGATTCTTGTAGCAGAGGCTTTGGGATAGATGTGGTCTCTACAAAGCGCTTGTGCAAGAACTCGGCTTAAGATTTGTAAGGGTATCAGCGGACGAAAAACTTAAGGTTCATCATGCATATCGAGGCCTTATATAGCATGAAGTATGTTAGGTGTAGAAGACTGGACTAAAAGCATTAAAATCAGTGTGTCATTCATGCGCCGAAAGTGCCCTAGCCTATAAAAATTGTTTAATGCTACGTGACATTAACGTAGCAAAAGCCACTGTTGGCTTGTGTAGAAAGCAACTTGATGTTCACGCACCAAAAGTTAGTTGATGGCATGTGTTGAAATAGACAAAAGTGTAGTGTCATGAAGTATTAAATGCACTGATAGCAATAAGTGTATCACTCAGTGTTGATTGCGACTCGATAGTCATACGTGTATAGTAAAGAGTGAAAGTGCTAAAAGTTGGTTGTCGTATGCTAATGGTGGTTCATAAAAGTCCAACGAAATGAAGAGATGTTGGGATGCAGCCTAAGAAGTTATGTGACAATAAATGTGTTGATAGCGATGTGACATAAATGCACCGAAAGTTGGCCATTGGCTTGTATTGATAGTGACATAATATTAATGCGCCGATAGTGTATTGTTGGATTGTGTTGAAAGCACTGTGTGACTCGACACTGATGCAGAAATAATAGTGGAGCTAGAAAACTAAGATACACAAATGATACATGAACGCAGAATCGATATATTGAATACACACTAGTATAAACACTAAGTACTACTGGTAGAACATATTATTGCCTCGGACCCTATCCTCCTTCCCTATGCTTGCACGTGGCTCTGAGAGTAGGTGAGGTGGTCGACTGCTACTCCATGGGTAGTGCGGACCTACTACACGGGAGTGGAAGTGGGTAGCTTCTGTGTCTATGGTGGTAGAGCTCCTGCATACTTGTTAACGCCAAAATCTAGACAACCCGATAGTGCTAAAGCCGATCAGCTGAGAGGTGTCTAATGACTACAGTGAAGAAACCGATCGGGTTGTAGCGAAGAAATATTTGGTTCCAAATTAGAAGACTACTTAGATAAAACTGAGTTTACGGAGGAGCCATGGAATCCATGGAAGGATGCTTTATCTTTATAAATTATAGTCTTATCTAATTAGGAAGGTTTAGTTAGTTAGTTAACTTCTTTAAAGATATTTTCTTTTATTTTAATTAGAAAATAACGTCCGATGGTTGTAAACGCGTCGGACTTTATAAACCCAAGGTATAAATATAGACTCCCTAGAAACATGTAACATATCTCTCGATCAATATATAACTTCGGCGCATCGCCACCCTAGTTCATCTAGGTGTTTATCGACGGGTTCTGGCTCTCGACGCAGGGCTGCATCGGTTAAGTCCGATCTCCGGTGAAGGGGTAAGTCCCGCCAGCATCTCGATATGTTTTGCTCTGTCTAAGGTTGTATCAGTTAGGTTCAACATCTTAGGCCGATCAGATGTATCGCATCACATCCGTGCAGAGCCTGTTAAGCTCCCTCTGTTGTCGTCAATTTCATGCTGCATCGGTTAGGTTCGACCTATGGGGCTGCCGACGGTAGATCAAGCTTTAGGCTTATAGTTTTCTGCACGGCGTATCATCGGAGTGCTAGCCGATGAGTTATCCATGCTCTGAGCTTCACGCCTAGCGCATCGGCCCCTTGGCCGATATGCATTAGCCTTTAGAGGTGTCCCTTGACGCGTAATGCTAGGCGCATCGGTCTCCCAGCCGATACGCACCCGCTTTCAGAGAGGCATTCCATCATCGACTCATCTAGCCGATATGTTCGTTCCTGTCTTTCCTTCAGCACAACCGATCTGACGTCCTCCATATCATCGCTGTTGGCCTCGGCCTTGCACTGTCTCGGTTAGGTCTAATATCCGAGGTTCAGTGTCAATGGCGTTGTCACGGTGGGTGACGGGTCTCGTGCTGTCATATCCGGAGTGGCATCGGCTTTGCAGCCCGTGCCTTTTAATACTATTCCTTGCCAGTCCGCATGTTTCTTCATCGGTTTTTCCACTCGGTTAGGTCCGATATCCGAGGTTTATTGTTAATGGCGTTGTCACGGATGGCGACGGGTCTCGTGCTATCATATCTGGAGCAGCATCGGCTTTGCAGCCCATGCCTTTTAATACTATTCCTTGCTAGTCCGCATGTTACTTCATCGGTTTTTCCAGCTGATGAACGACTGTTACGGCTTCCATCAGCTATCCGGAGGGATCCTGTGCACTTTTCTATCCTCTGAGTACACCTTGGTTCCTCCATCGGCTCTGCGATCGATCTCTCATCAACACCTGTCCACATCAGCTCCCCAGCTGATCGAAGAGCTTCTCAATTCCTATCAGCAAATAGCCGATAGCGAAGGACCTTCCAGGTGTGATCGATGGCTATCCCGATCCTATCGGTAGCCAACCGATAGTGAGCGCCTATATCGGCCTACTGTCTGATGGACCTGTTCATCTCACCTCCTTGTCAAATACAGGGTCAAATTGACTGGCACGCCCACACCCGTACTACCACGTCAGAGCCGATCGAACCCCACGGCCCCCGGCGCGCGTACCTTGAGCCACGGAGAGAAGCCGATCGGCCTGCACTGGAGCTAAGCAGACCTCCTAGGCATCGGCGTGTTCATGCCGAGACGCGCGAGGGATCTCAGTGCGAACAATACTATGACAAGGCGAACACGTCCTGTTGTGCCTCTAGGTCATCATCGATGAAAGAAACCTCCACCCATCTAGAAGGGCCTTGCACAGATGAGCCAACACCAAAGGACATCTGTGGCAATGTAGCCTAGAACCTGCCAGAAAAATGATTGATTAATATAAATTGGAATTTCATGGACCCAAAAGAAAATATGAACCATGCATCTAACCTAAAAACCCTCTTGGTATAGATTGGGGTGCATGTGCTCCTTGTGTTGATGTCATAGCTCCAAAGGAACTAAGGTACAGTGTAGCGAAAGATGTAAAGAGTATACTTTATAAATAGTGGTGTCGCATAGTAAAAAGGAAAGAACATATATGACCAGTGGATAATCGAAGTTACTTATGGCCTGTGTCACTCGAGGGCAAACTACTGGTGGTATAATGGAGGAAGGTGGGCAGACTCCTGCTACATCTGCTACTATGGGAGGAACAATATCAATGGCATGAAAAGTGAGAGTACGAACGATCGTGTGTATCTTGTCGAAGGTAATCTGCTACTCCTCCTCAATCAATACTACCTTAACGTCCAACCGTCAGTACACAAACTCAAGTTTGCCATCAACCTGCCACGCAGCATCAACCTATTCAAAATGACATTTCATCCGTAAGACACATTGCACATATAATTGAGGTACAAAAGTAGGAAGATTTCTTGATTCATTGTGCAGAAGTAGTCATCGTGCCGATGCCTAGGGTACATGTCTCTCACACCAGCGATGTGTGGCTTCAGATCATTAGGAGTGAACATCACGCATGTGCGGGTGTGAGGCTGGTATAAACTAAGGTACGCTAGGTAGGACTCTTTGTATGGGCACTACTCATCAATGACTTACTTGGTTGCTAGTAACCAATCGTCGATGTACATATGAAGATGGGGAACCCACAATGTTCCGTCTACCTGTTCCCGTCAAGTATACCTAGTCACAAAAAATGTATTAGAATATATAGGCACCATACAATCGTACGATCGATTTTTTATTTGTACTTACTGGTGAACATTGGCTGGCATTATTGACACCACTAATAGAGGGTATAGTTGACACAGGCCAAACTGTCTTTACACACACTATGGATAGTGTGGCTCGATGAATTTTTCAAACACCATCGGCTAGGTTGTTATTCAGTATTTCTAGTCACATATGCACAGAGAGGATAGGCTAAGTGGTGCACTACCCTCGATGGCTGTAGGACTGTACAGTTCCCAAACAATGTTGTTCAGCTGCATCCAATCAAACTCTAGCATGAAGTCTGACTAGGGCCTCGTAACCTACAAGTTGGTCCATCGTTATTATATAATACGACAGGTAGTGTCAGCAAAGCATTTATTTGAAGGTTGAACTCTGAATTTATATATTATGTACTTGGAGACGACATCACACTGTCCTTATCATAGGATATTCCTTTACCAGCCTTAGGGAGTAAAGGTTGTCCTTGTTGGGGGTGTGGTGCACCACTGGTCGACTAATCGTGAATTGCTTAGTTCCTAGAGCTATAGAAGGAGAGGAAAACTGGTGTTTAGTGAATCTGGATTGGTTTTTGTGCACATGTCACAAAGACAACGGTATGCCACCGCTAGGACAACAGATCGCTAGCTCCGCTGAGGTATGCTCCTGTGCTAAGCATCAATGATCATCCACACATAGTGGATCAGCCCCTTGAACACATTGTGGCTCACTATGCTGGTGAGCATCACCTAGCAGAAGGGCCATAGCAGGTACCCCTCGAAGCTCCATCACATCAAGTACTCATTAGCTTTAGGGTGGAGCTGATTAGGCTGCATAGAGAGAAGATTATTTCCATTAGTAACAAATGCTTAAGTAGGCACATAACATCGAAAGAAATAATTTACTTACAGTGAACTTAAATAGTCACACTTTTGTGGGGCTGACTATGGTGCAGTGAGGAAATGAATCTAGAGCAGCAAGACCAGGCGTTTGTTGAGCATAACTAAACTGCTCCATGATCATAGCTGTCGATCCCTAAAGCTCGTCAATCAGACCCACTGCATCCCCTTCAAGAGAAAGACCCAAAAGGTACGAGACGTCCTAAAGTGTGAGGGCCATCTCCCTGCACAGAAGGTGGAATGTAACCTACATAACAGAAGGAGGCCAGCCTCACGTAACCTAAAAACATGGCAACATATTCAATATTGGGCATGGCTCATATTTAAAGGTATGTCAAACAATGTGAATAGCACTTACCTGTCACAAAAGCGGAGGTCTGCATGCAGTAGCTCTTATGAAGGGTGTGGAGAGAGGGTGATTAGCACGACATTCTCGACTGTTGATACGTATGAGTTGTGTAACCAATCGAGCCCACAGAATGCGAGACAAAATGATGGTTTAGTATTTCACACTTTGAGCTTGCATCAATAACATAATAACATGACTTATGGTATAGTGTTGGCTTTTGGCACAAGCACGAGCAGGTCCCATCATCCTATAGAATACAATTATGCACAACTATCTTATAGTAGATTCTATGCTTGTACTTGTCAATATATAAGATTTTAAACCTATACTGTTGTGTATCTTGAGGTATAACTCGATGCTTTCGAGCCTTTTCACATTTATCTTCCAAGTATTTCATTATCAATGCGCCAAAGAAAATACTATTGTCTGCTATAGAGGGTCCAATTATTTTGAATTGATCTCTAAAATACTTGCATGTACCATGCATGATAAATTCAATAATACTAATAAGCGATAGCTCTCTTACACCACACATCACCCAGTTATAAACCTCTATCAAATTAATGGACATTATGCCAAACATATCACCACCATCATCATGCAATAAGGCCTATTTTTCCTTCGGCTCATTCTCCATCTAGTACAAAAAATTTCTAATCGACGATGCCAACCTCCTTATTTTAGGTACATCATTAAGGAGTGGTCCTAGATATTCAGGAGTCTCGTCACCTATAGGTATCAGCCTTTTGGACTGCTGATTTGTTTGTTTCGTTGTCAGTTTGTCTAACTTTCTCAAAAGCTCATTGAATTTCTTCTCTTGATATTAGATATATATTCTCTTGAAAAGATCCATAAGGTACTTATTCTTAAACTACTCGTAGAAATTAGCACTCATATGACACATACAACATCTACTACGAACATCTTGTCACACTTGTGAATAGCCCTTCTCTATACTGCCATCTCTCAACTCCTCAATTGCCCGCAGAAGACCGATGTGATGGTCATGTACAAGGCATAGTCTTGGCCTCATATGTACAACTACATCTTTCGCTTGCTTTAAAAATCAATACCAGATAAAGTGAAAGTTATAAGTAGCACTTAATTGTTCTCATCAACTCTAATTATTATTAATATTTTTTCTGTATACTTTTTAGTTAGGAATGTTCTGTTGATATAGAGTATAGGATGACAATACACAAATATGTGAATGCACACACTTAATGTTAAGAATGCCCATTAGAGCATACTCTGCTAAGGATGGTACAATGATGCGAATGATCTAAAGTCATAATAGCTTTCTCAATTCCAATAAAGAATACAAAATAGAAGACAAGATAAATTATCATATAAGCTTTTAATGTGCTAAATTGCATCTCCACAATCTTCTGTTTGGCACTCAATACTTTTGCATAGATAACTTTGTACTTGAATTTGTCCTCAATGTATCTAGTAATTGACATTGGTCATACCTCATATTATTCATAATATCAGAGTACATCTCTATTACAACAAAGGCAAATATTATGTTTCTGTGGTACTTCTCGACCCTTTGTAAGTGAAAATTATGCTCGGTGACAATTGACACTTTTTAGTAATTCCTCCATTTACTTTTGAATATATGCACCTCTATGGATACCCATAACCTAAGTTCATGTACTTGACTTCATACATCGACTTGCTCGATCTCGTGATTCAGAACTCCCTACATCGCCTAGTACTTCACTGTCCCTGTTAAATCCTCTTTATATATATACTTAGCCTCTTGAATGACCTTATTCTTCTTATACTTCTATAGCACATGATGTCCCTTAGAGATAACAAATTCAGAGAAAGTTCTGATTGCGCCATTCTATAGGATTTACATTACTGTCCTCATCATCTTCGACAACACTGGTAGAAAATTTCTCTCAGCTGACCTTTCAATACTATTAAGTGTTGAACCAAACTTCGACAAATTTACATCATATGAACCATACCTAACATTTCATTGACCAAAAATAATCAAAATACCACTTTATTTAACATATCTATTGATGGAAATATAGAGTTTAACTAAGTAAGAAATTAATGTTAGTAACTTACAATTATTTTTTCAACACAATTATCTACTCTTAGTGGGGTACAATAAATTTAAAGATCTAACAAAGCATAGATCTAGGAATGAACTATATAGGAATCTTGTATAATACTATGTATACTATATTATTTTATTACTAAGAATAAATATTGCAAAGAGTCGAATTCTTTTACCTACGTACGAGTCCATAAACCAGCAGGACGTTGTAGCTACCCTTCATCTCTCCTCTCAACCCTCTTTTCTTTTTTCTGGATATTTTAGGATTTAAATGGATTTTCGGACGGCTGGGAAGAGGTTTGATAGCCAACCCCAAAAAAAGGTCCGCGGTTGCAAAAAAGTCGCTCTTAAAATTATCAGCCCATTTTTCCTTCCATAAGCTAGCCTAACAATTTTACAGCCCATTCCTTCCTTGCGTGACTAGGCGTATCTGACAACCCCTATCGGGCAAACAAAACGCCCTCCAATTGGACGGCAAAAGAGTCATCTATAAATTTTACGGTATCCATCGACCTATCAGGAATGGATCAACTACTGTTTGCCACATTAGATAAAATGCTTGTTAAAAGTATACATTTATAATTTTTTTAAAAAATATATTGGTTAACTATTTTAATAAAAAAAAACTCTAGGATCAACAGGGTGAGAGCGCCAGCGCGGGGGCCAGGAACACGACAACATCGTGGAGCAGAAAGCTGATGGCGCAGCCTTAACCTAGGTCTGTCCTCGCTAGCCACAGGGGAAGCTCGAGCGATAGAGATGGCCTCTGGTCGTGATGTCCTTGAAGCAGCGTTGCGAGGACGCTGGTCACGGAGAAGGGAAGGAGATTGGCAGACTGAAGCGGAGACAGGCCGAGCGCCGGCGCAATTCATGTGGCCGTGCCATGGTAGATCCACAACAACGGCGGCTTGCACATCGGACAGTACAAGGGTGTCGTGGAGAATATCGGACTAGCTGGGGGAAGTGAGGTGGCAGAAGATCGGGCCAGCCGGGGGCAGTGAGGTGGTTGGCATCGATTTGGACTCCAGGGAACAAAGAAGATATGTTGCTGCTGCTACTGCTTAACACGTAAACGATGATTGACACGACGAAAACAAAACGGGTGACCGTCCCTAGGAGATCACTACTCTCAGGGGCAAAGAAGAGAATACTTATGTCCTGAGGAGATATATGGACAAAGATTAAAAAAATATTAGAGATAAGAAAGACTGCTATACAAATCAACCGTATTCTAATATACTAGCATATAGGGTAGATGTGCTACAGTCAGCAGTGAAAAAAAAACTTGTAACAAGTTTTGCTTGCTGTAACATTTTGGACTAGTCGAGTCGAATGAACATACATCATAGTAGAAATTTCTGCTGCTACATAGCAAGAAGGAATTCTTTAAAAAAGTACAGACTATTATGCTATTTTAAAATATAGTAATTTTTATGTATTTTCTAAAATAAATTTAGACGAAGGATATCAAATTCGTTTAAAAAAATACACATATATCCTTTGTATTTTAAAAGGGAGGGAGTAGTAGCTATCAGTAAAACCACCGAAGAACAACCTACGACATTACCGACAGCCGGGACAGGTTCTACTCATCTCCTCTTTAAAACTAATTCCATATTTCTTCACATTTCCGGTACTGATCGTAATCTTGTGCATACAAAAATGACCAAAGAGCCTCATATAACCGGTAGATGGAATAGAAAGAATTTCACATATTATTCTGTTCACTTTGGGTCTGCCTCCGCGCCGGCCCGGCGGAAAAGATTATTCTGTTCATGGGCTGCTTAATTAACCATTTAAGTGCTTTCAACTGATCAGTAGATGTCGTTGCCCTCCAACTCAAATTGCTATTGGGATTGAAATAGGCATCCCTTCAATAACCAAGAAGAAAGGGAGTCCAGTTGTACAGTATAACGTGTATTATCAATACAAATACTTCCCGGTGGCTACACATGGTAGCGTGAATGTGGACTAGTCATTCTGGAAGCTGTGATCCTATAGCAGAGTAGACCAGTGGACCAATAATCTGGCCTGTGAGCCCTGCTAGGCTCTGGGTTCACATTTTCATTAAGTGCTTGATCCTCATCCTAGCGGTATGACATTTTTAATAAATTACTGTCAAATTTTACTGTTTTAAATTTGAATTATCGAAATCCATTTTAAAGTTCACTCGAAATCTATTTTTGTTCAGTGTCAAAACCTTGAAACTTCGCGTTTTTTGTCGAAAACATAAACATTGGTTAGGCCTCTTTGGATCCATCGGTCATGTCGGAAATACTTCTTGTACTTCTCCTATCATGATGAAAACTGTAACGAGGCGTTTTTAAGCCGAACATTAGATTGTTGCACTTCATGACTTGCAATAGTACATGGAACAGGGATGCCCAAACCATGGATAATGATTACTATAGCTGTTGTGGTATATGTAAGTAACCGGCTCGACGGCCGTGGTGCTGCTGGCGCTCCGGCACGGCAGCCTGATGAGCTTCGGTGCGCAGCGCGTCCTGTCGAGCACGCCTGGATCAACTTCGTGCCTGAACCTCTCTTGTCCTGATCTGGTACTGTCTTGCCTGCCGGCAGGTTTCTGGACGAACTGTAACTGGCCGAATCTCTGCGCCTGGAACGCCAGAGCCTCCTGCTTCGACGGCGGCGGCGGGGCCGGCGGCCGGCGGTCGCCTCTGACGACGAAGAGCGACTGCTACGGCGTGCCGCGCGTCGGCTCCGGCTGCCGCCTTCTCGTCATCGTTCGCAGCATGGATATGCAACGTCCCATTGGATTGGGCGCAGTTCACAATTTGTGGCACGCTTAGGACAAGGAATTTGGAGGGAGATTGCGAGAGCTATGCATACACAGTGTTTGGTTAATGTATTGGGTTTTCGTTATGTTGCAAGCAACCAACGACGCAAGAGGTCGCAAAGGAAAGGTAGTTCTAGCCATTTGGGCTTTCTTGTTCTTTTTTTCTTCCTTGCATCGTAGTATATATCCCAAGCGACATTTGATTTCGAACGAATTACTTCCCGCTTGGACTAGGCTAAGTTCGGCTCGTGATTGGCTGTTCGTCGCTTGAAAACAGGACAATTATTAGCGCATGATTAATTAATTAAATATAATTATTATAAATTTTAAAAATAGATTTATTTATTTATTTATGATTTATTATATTGCGAGAAACTTGTTAAAAAAAGAGTAAATTGCTGACCTCAAATGCCCACACGTTCCACTGCCGCCGGGGTGGTGAAAATTCATGTGCCTTTCTTGCATGGAACGTTAGTATTCCCTACTCCCAAGTATGTGCTTATATCATGGTTTTTCTTGGTGGACCTGTGTACCATTACTTTCCTTCGCGGAAATGATGAGATAAGAGACATTGTTTTATTTTCCGATTGCCACCTGTTACTGCATAAAATTCCTAATGAGTGGCCAAATCTCTCTAATACCTTATATACTTCAACTTTTCTATCAAAATACTCTGTAAAACTACAACAATTGATCACACGTTTCATAAAACTAATTGTACTACACCCATGGAGAAAATTCATCTGAATATACACTAGATCTATGTAGTAAACGAATAGCAATTAGATCAGAAAAAAACCCTATTAAATATCATTCTCCAAAAAATTGCAGTCAAACATATGAAAAAAATGATGAAATTTTATAGGAAAAAAATGTCATTAGTATATTCATCACGATAAATGCTTTCTTGTAGTTATGTTTTCAACAAATTTTCATAAATATATGATTAAAAATAATGATAAAATATACATATTGGAGACTATGTCAATGTCTAAAAATAACAAAAGTAGTTTAGTTATGACACGAGGTGGCTTAATATATAACGTGGCAAACTAGTAAAATCCCAGAACCAAAAACTCTGTCTTTCATTGGTCTTAATTAATATTCAGACATTCAATTGTGATATGTTCTGTATCTGAGGGAAAAAAACTCAAAACATACCTAAGGTTTGTAGACCCAACATTTTTTATTTCCAGTATTAATTCATGTCAAGCATAGAAGACTTTTTATTGTTATATCAGACGGTACCACACATTTTTGCATCAGAGGGACAGTAAAATTGTTCACTTCGTGAATATGCATTTACAGATACAATCGCTTTCTAGTGAAGCTTTTTTACTACCTTTGTTTTTAAATATATGGCGCATTTAAATTTTTTTAATTATCATAATTTCTATAGATATTTATGCAAATATAAATATTGTTAGTTAAAGTTTGAGGAAAAAAATCATCCGCTTCATATATTAGAATACACAGGTAGCTAAAAAATGTAAAGCACCATTTCACATGCATATATATACCAGTTAAATAGAGAATAGATATGCCTACGAAAGCCTGTTGATTGTTGTTAGTGCGTACGGATGTCTATCCATGGAAGGATTTTAGATGTTGCATGTTTGCATGGTGACGATGGTGAAGTCCCAAAAGCCGTTTTAGTCTTTGGTCTATCTAAAAATTTGGCGATAGTTTTTATGTAGAAACCTTTCAAATATATCTATAATATAATTATAATTATATTGTGATTATACTATAACTAAAATTCAACTTTTTCTACATAAGTATTAACATCGTGGGCGGCGTAGTTGACCAGAAGCGCGTTCATGCGCTCCGAGGTTGTGCATTCGATCCCCACCTCTTTCGTATGATTTTTATCTGTTCAAAACACCATTGGCAAGTTAATTTCTTTATGTTCACCTTCTGTAATGAAAGTGCTTCCTGCGATTTGTCTAGGTTTTTAAATTAACTGATGAGAATCATCGGCACTCGAGAGTGTTATATATTAGTTCAAGTTAATTAGCACATCATTTAATATATGACAGTATCTCCAGTTTAATTCAATTCATTCTAAACAGATCGTGAGATCTGCTGCTTCGTACTTAGTGGTCAAGCAACCTCAGCAGTTAAATGGTATGTTGTATGAAATTTTTTTCTAATAATTAATAGTCAATTAATCATATACTAATGGTTTATCTTGTTTCGTATGCCATCAAAAATCTCAGTAGAACGCTGTTCCAAACACACCCCAAATGCTACAAAGCAAGACCAGAAGTATGTAGCTAGGATCAATGGTGTACCTAGAAGCAACTCCTTTCATCTTCAGGGCCTTCCATTAGGCAATCCTCTCTCGCCTATCTCGCCTATCTTGTTCCTCATCGTTATGGAAGCATGGAATGCGCTGATTCGCAAAGCGCACAACAATCAACTTCTCTAACCTCTCAATGTTCCAGCCATCAAGCATAGGGCTTCCTTGTACACCGACAATGTGACATTGATCAGGTCCATCCTACAATGCTTTGGTGGGCAATAGGCCTCATAATGAACTTTGGTAAAAGTTTGATCATGCTGATATGCTGCTCGGAAGAGGAGGTGGACCTTGTTAGGGCAAAATTCCCCTATCAAATCATCCCATTCCCTTGTAAATATCTCGGCCTTTTGCTTTCTGTTCATAAAATCCCCAAGATGTACTGGCCAATAATCATCAACAAAATTCACAATTGGACTCCTTAGGGCAAGCTACTAATGGAAGTCAAAAGGCTAGACCTTGTCAAGTCTGTTCTGACCGATATTGCAATCTACCTATCCATGGCTATTGGAGTCCTTGACTGGGTTATCAAGGAGACGGGTTCAGACTTGGTGTATGACAAGCAATGTAAGGCAACCTAGTCCATGATCTACTAACCCAAGGAGCTAGGTGGACTAGGAGTGCTTGACCTCAAACTATTGGGATTCATCCTATGAATGCATTGGATGTGGCTGTAGCGAGTGAGCAATCCTTCTTGGGCAGATTTCAAGTTTGTTCATGATTGCCACATCTTAGATTTGAATGCATCCTCGTCTCACACACAATTAGGTGACGGCAGGAGCACAATCTTCTAAACCAATCATTGACTAGATGGTCACTCAATAATCTAGCTTGCGCCACATCTAGTGGATGCCATCCTGCCAAATATCTGATGCGCCAAGACTATGGCTATGATGGAAGCATTGGCTGGACAACACTGGACGAGAGGTATTCAAGGCGCCCTAACGGTCCTGTTCTATCCTAGCTAGCTCGAGGACTGGAGAGCCACTTGGCCTGCCCATTATGTGGTGTGGAGCTAGAATATATCAACCTCATCGTTATCAAAAACTACCTTGATGTCGCATATAGAGGGGGTGTAAATAGGCTTTCATCACAATTTTTAATGTCACTCATCAAAACAGCTACAATTTATTGTCCAAAAGTCAGTTTTTAATGATTTTGGATTCTATATAAACTCACTCAGTTACCCAACCCAATATAAAACAATATTTAAAACCACTCAAAGAGAATATTTAAACTTAGGTTTCTCTCAAGGTTACACTAGAATTGGTCACTCTGAACACGAGTACCTATACAAGTACCAAAACGTTGTATCCCTCTTAATGACATTCCTATACTCTAATTCATCAATAGAAGATAAATTATATTAATAGAAATACCTTCATGCTATCTTTTTTTTATCTTGAGGGATGTGAACGCTAAAACCATTTCACCTTATTATTCAAATGATTGATGCAGGTTGTATATAACTTCAAATGCCCTCACATAGCCTATCATGATAAAGCATTCACTCACCTTTTACCATTGGATTTGAACCTTCACAACCAAAGCCTCGTGCTTGTGCTTCACCACCGTATGGTTCATTGAAACCGAGCATCATTCATCCTTTACTGTCTTACCAGCCACTTTATATCAAATATCTTTAATATTTTTTTACTTTGATTCTCATTAATTGATCTTTACTTAAATATCTTAACTCTTGTAATCCTTTGGCTAAACACGCCATTCATTTTGATCTTTATATATTATGATCTTATTTGAGTATGGACACATTTTAATTCTTGGATATTTTCATTCAGCTCAATGAAATTTTTAGTTACAATAATCTGGTTGTCAACCTTTATTTGTTAACCAACCGATCGCATATGAAAAATATAAATAAGTTGATGAGTATTAATCAACACTACTAGTGTCATATACATTCTCAAACGTAAATGATTAGATTGGATCAAATACATATATAAAAAAGGTATAGGATTAAAATATTTATGTGAAATAAGAGTATACATACTAGAGATGAACTTTTGGGAGTTTATAATATACAAGAATTGAAAACATTTATCAAATATAGACATTAAGATAAATGCATATTTTCATCATTTTGTATATTCTGAATGTAAATATGGCTTCAACAAAATATTAGTCTACCATGCATATATCAATCACATGAAAATAATATATAATAATATATTAGAATATATCAATATATATAGAGAGAGTGAAACATAAGGCTTGATATCCATGCATTTTTTATGATTTAGGTCTATCTCAACTCAATAAAGTAACAAACTATTTACCAACAATGTCGGTTTATCATAAATCACGATTATAATTTTTTAATTGTTTATGATGAATGCCAACCTGATATATATATAGAATCCATCTATATACATATAAATATAAATATAAAGAGAGATAAATGTATATACGATGAAGGATTATGTAAGAATATGATAAGTTTACTACATATTATTGTTTTTATTTTTATATAAAAAGACTAAAAAAATACTTAGCAAAATATTAATATAATTAAGACGCATGCACGTTCTCTAGACAAGTCTAGCGGAAGCTGCGATCTCGAGCCGGCCTCACATTTGCCCCTCCGACCAGCTTTTCCATACGGACTGGTGGCCCCAGCTCTAAGGCTACCATAGCATCGACGCAACGGTGTGGCTTCGACTCCTGGTCATCCTCGTCACATGGCTCCTAAGGAAAGAGAGGATCACACGTGTCTCCAGTGCCCTTGCTCAAGTGGATGCTGTGGTGGAGACGATCATTCTAGAAGCCGATCTCTGGACGCGGGGAAGCGCGCAGCATCTGGGCGCCTTCTCAGCGTCAGCCTGACCACCTGAACCCCTTTCCCTTCTGCTAACTTAGGAGCTATGTTCTTTAAGTTAGTCGCCAACGTCAACTCCTTTTTTCCTCTTTGTCTTCGGCGCCTACTGCCGGCAGGCTGCGGGGTGTAAAACATGTTGCTCCTCTGCTAATATATTGACATGCAAGCCCTTTTGCGTGTACGGAAAAATAGAAGTATGTAGCTAGGTAACAATAATTTTAAAACCCACATACACATTACATACCGTATAATACTATTTCATTTTTTATTCAGCCCTTACAAGCATACATATATAGCAGGATCAGAAGCCTGGTACATGGACTTACGACTTACACAAATATATAGATATATTCAAGCCAATACCAATAACACATATAGCTATAAGATAGTCCAAGCCAATACTGAATACATATATATAGATAGATACATCAAATATATATACTGATCTATATTATAATGTTATTTTGGATTTATTCTAAATTATTTTTTTTAAGTTTGACTAAATTTATAGAAAAATATATTAACATCTATAATATCAAATTAGTTTAATTAAATCCACTATTAATTATATTACTATATTATATTTTTTATTAAAAATGTTAAAATATAGACTTTGTTAAATTTAAAAAGTTTCAAATTAAGACAAACCTAAAACGACTCATGAAACAAACGGAATGGATAGCTCACACCATTGGAAGAGCGCTGGCACCAGCACCAGGAGGGAGAGGATCACGGCAATTGTTATTGCCTCCCATATCAGAAGCATCTCCCATATCAGTCTTTTTAGCTTTCAACTAGTTTTATTTGATCAGGCAAGGTGTTGGCCTTTTTGTCAGCATCCTTTATTTGCTTGTCATACGACTGGATCTACAACCACAATCAAAACGAATGAGACAAGCAAATACTGAATTTCTCTTGCATTTATGCCATCAAAATTTGAAATTTATACAAATTTGTATAAGTATGTAGGTAACGTCCTAGATGGCCACCGGTCGAGGTTGTTCTTGCGACAGAGACGGTCTAGAGTGCCTGGGCCGATATTGAGCTTTCTCGCGGCATCTTCCTTGTTCATCATGGCCTCCGACAGGATCGTCTCTAGTTGCATTCGGCGCTGCGCGTGAGTCGTAGTATCGCTTCCGACACCTGCAGCAGTAGCGGCGGCGTTGCTGCCCGGTGCATACACCTCCGGCGCCTGAGGAGGCAGCGGCACCGGCAGAGTTGGTATCGCTGGTGGTGGACTGCGGATACATGCATATGGCAGTGTTCGTGAACACATAAATATATAATAAATTGATTTTGGTGAAACCTCACCTCAAATAGGGAGTTCTCGGCTAACTCTCATTATCTAACTCTAGTGGTGTTCTCAATCTAAATAAGCGACTTTAGAAATTAAAGACTTCTCTAAAGTCAATATCTTTATTAGATATTTACACCGGGATAGTGCTTACAAAGGATAATCTTGTCAAGCGAAATTGGCAAGATAGTAAGTTATGCTGCTTTTGTCATAAATCACAGACAGTCAAACATTTATTCTTCTAATATCAGTTAGTTCGTTCGGTTTGGTCTTTCATCCAAACAGTTTCAAACCTACATTCATCCTATAGTGTTTCACATATGTTTGGGAGATTGTTTTTTTTGGTTGCCTGCTAGTCGTTATTTATATAGGAATGATGTGGTTTTTAACAATAAAATGATTTCTTCTCCTTTACATGATATCTTTGATTACTCATTGGTTTTGTTCTTGGCTATCCTTTAAAAGCTAGCTAGGATCACGAGATTTTATTGCTGTGGCATGTTACCAATTGAAGAGAGTGACGGGTTTTTTTTATCCAGGAGCGTAGGTGTAATTACCTCTTTTAAATAATAGAAGCTTTATTGAAGAGAGTGACGGGTTTTTTTTATCCACTTGACGGGTTTAAATAATAGAAGCTTTATTATCTTAATGTAATTGGCTAAGTTTAATAAAGCTTCTATTATTTAAAAAATATATTAAAAGTGATTGTTATATGCAATAACTCATGCACGCTACTTACATTGCACTGCTGGAATTGGCGGCAATATTTCCTGCAGGCCTCCGAGACCAAGCGACGCCGTGTACGGACCAGGGTTGACAGGCGGCGGTAGCGGGTTGCTGCGGACTGCGGCGGCGAGGGTCGAGACAGCGTCCCACTTCTGCGCATTTGGGCGGGCCCGGAGCTCCTGCACTAACGTGCCGATGAAGGCCTCGATCCAGTCGTTCGTGCGATGGAGCAGCCTGAAATTAGTTGTTAACAAGAGGTGAAAATAGAGAGAACATCAGACACGTACGTATTTACAGACATCACATAATGAGAATTAGTGAATGATCATGAAGTAATTACCCCATGTATAGATGTTGCATTACTGGAGCCTATCCTTGTTCTTGAGCGCGTGTAATCGTAGCGAGCGCGTAATCATCGGCGCGTGACCAGGAAGCCTGAAGTACAAGTACATGACATCTGTATATTCATACGCTTGATTTATTTAACTAGGAAACAGGAGATGCTACAGATGCTCCGACTGCGTACATACAATACAAATCTGTGAATAAAATGGGCATTACAATTTAGATGTCGGTTCTCTAGATATGTACCAATCCAGAGTTGAATTTCTCTCAGAACCGTGCAGCCCCTGCAATCGATTTCTGCTGGATTGTATGGAACGAAGTCAGCGTTGGATAGAAAGAAGTCTAGCTCATCTCCGTCGTTGTGTGGGACGAACTCGGTGACGTGGACGACGCCGGCGGCGGCGTTCTGATTAGCGGCAGCAACACTGTGATCATCCTCCATCTGCATCAGTTCCTAAACCATGGCGTGATGATCACTTCTCTAGAGGCGAACACATCGTCTTCCGCCGGCGGGATTGCTGCCTGTGGCGGCAGCGCAGGCACCGGCGGGGCAGCAACAGGGGGCGCGTCGTTGTTCCCAGGAGCGGCCGGGACGACTGCAGCCGCCAGCGGCAAGCCCTCCCACGGGGCGTTGGGACCTTGTTGGTTGTTGTTGTTCCCGGAATCCATGGATGGGACACGGAGGTGCGCGGTGGGGAAGGGGTGGAGTTGCCGGAGTCGACGTGGGAACGGGCGCCGGCGCGGCGAGCGTGTGAATGGGTCCTGGCTGCTGAAGTGCTGAGAGCGTGCGGTGGTGTGAGCGTTGCCTGGGGTATAAATACGCGCGAAGCGGCGGCAATTTGAGGGATAGTTTGAGTTGGCGCGGGCGCGGTGGCGGCTGTTGGATCTCCCGCGCGTGCGCACCGTTCTCGTTTTAGCTTAGTTATTAAAAACTATGTGTCAAAGATCTTAATTTTATCATCTCTTGAAATCTCAAAAATCCTAAATCAAATTAATTTCAAGTCTTTATTAAATTTAAATCCCACTTTTAAATCAACCCCCTTCTCTAAAAACTTCTCCTAAATTAATTCCAAGCCTTTATTAAATTTTAGATTTCTTCATTCTTGAACTCTTTAATTTTTCATTCTATAAATCTCTCTAAATACTTTACCCAATAGATTCTCTATATCTAAAAAACCGTTACAAAGGATTAAAATTCAAGATGTCAAATTCTTGTAATAACTAAGAGTCCGACAATCGAATTTAAATCCAATTATATATATCAAATTCACTTTAAAATCCTCTCAAATAAATCTCCTTGAGTCCCTTCCACAAATTTTCCAGGAAAATTCAAATTCAAAAATCATTCAAATTCCTCTAATTGTCCACTCTACCGCTCCCTAGAAAATCTATAAACCTCCGGTACATTTAGGTCATTCTTCATCTTTCTTCTTCTCGGCCTAACCCCCTCCTCTCTTTCTCCCTAAGCCAGTTCAATCACCCCATCAGCCCATCCACACTCCCTCTCCTTTCCTCCTCTCTTTCCCTTCTGATCCGCACCCTAGCTGGTCTAAGACCTATTGTATCTACTCACACGCCACCTGCTTACCACCCTACCTAGGCCCGCTTGCCAATCACCCGACTAAGCCGCGCGCACTTGCTCCACACACTCATCCTCCTTATGTAACGTCTACACGTGTGATAGGTGTTCAGTGAAATGTCGAGCCCGTACACCGCATCCCCACTCTATTCCTGTGCATCATAACCCCTACACCGTACACCCCTAGTAGGCCTGTCATTCCGCGCCACACCTACTGTCAAGATTCTCACCAGTTGTCCCCTCCATGTGTGGTCACATCCATCGTCGTGTTGTCATTGAGTTCCCCACGCCACGCAGTGCCACGCCGTACTAAGCATGACCCCTACCACCGCAAATTGCTTTATCAAGTTTTTTTTGCGCCATGCAACACCAATCTAGGCACCCATTGCCAAGAATCCCATAAACTCCTTTTTTTGTCCCCCTTATCGCATTGCACCTATCCGAGCCATCGTGCCACTATATCACGACGTCCCTCTCCCCTCTCCTCTACCCTAAACTGTCGCATCCGCAAGCCTGCGGAGCCACTAGTACTTGACATTGATGATGATGCTGCCACCAGTGTCCATCGCCCTATGCCAACAGCCCCTAGGCTGCCTTCCCTCTCACATTCCTCTTTGCCATGCAAAGGAGGAAAAATGGCGCTTCTTCCCCTCCCTAATACCATTGAGGTGTGGGCCACATCTCAACCAACGAGGTGAGGCCATGTGCTCCTCTGCCACCAACACGTGGGCCCTACTTCTTTAATACCCGATCGGGCTGCAAGCCAAGCCCCATAAGTCGAGGTCTACTCCAGCCCACCAGCTTCCCTCCTCTCCAAAAAAATGTCCACTTTACCTCCCCTAGGCACCTTCCTCTTTGAACACTGACAGGAGGGACTCTCCCAAAATAATTTCTCTCTAACACGTGGGTCTCACTTCAAAGAATATTCCTTCTGATTTCATTTTTTCTAAAAATTTTAGAAATTCAAATAACTTTTTAAAATTTAAATCCTTTCAACATAGACCTGTTTATCTTCCAAAATACTTTTAAAATTTAGACCTATCCAATGTCAGTGGTTGTTTGCGTAGCGACGTTCTGAAAATTTGTGAGACACGAGGATAGCAAAGATTCGAAGAGCACCGTCCTTAAGGCAAATCAGGCTTGATCATATTGTTACTAATTTATAAAATATAATTATTTGTAAAGTTGTATGCTTAGCATATATAATTAAATTGATTGGCCTCATCTTAGCATATATAATTAAATTGATTTGCAAACTAGTAACTGAATTACTTTTCATAGATTATTGTTAAACCCTCTCCCTAAGAGTGCTTAAAAATTCTCGCTATTTGAGTAGGAATAGCACTATTCTATCTTATATTGTTATTTGTCGTTATAGAAAAATTGTGGGTTGTGAAAACTTTTGTGAAAACCCAACTCGTGGAGTCGGTGGATTTAAAAAGAGAAAAAAATTATGAAAACCCATGATGCAGAACCTCACTTATGTGGCTTGATTTTTTAATTGCATGTAAGGACTGATTTATTGGGGAATTATATCTGAGCATCTTACAATACGACCATATAACTATTTATGATATGCTTTTAGCTAAGTAATTAAGGTAGCACATAAAAATCTTGTATGTCAATAGTTATAAAACACTAGGATGAGGAGATAGATTGTGGATTTTTACTGTCCGAGATGGGTGTTATTCTAGCCTCATTTAAGACAGTTGGTTTAGTATATGAGACATTCCCAATGTGTCCTGTGTAGATGAAGGTATGGAACTTGTCTAATACTAAATTTTGAAGGATATCATGATGACATTATAAAGTAGGCTTCTCGTGAGAAAGCGAAACTAAAACCTTGGAGATTCCAATGAGTCAAAAGGAAGATATTGGTTTAGTTTTGGATAGAGCGAGATAAATATTATATGTATGACTTAAAAAATAATATTTGTTGAAAACATAAAAAAATAAAAAAAACTATTGATGAACAAAAACTTTTGTTCTTATTCTTAGGTTGTTACAAAGCAATTTATAATAGGATCAAGACAAGAAGTGTCTTTCTGAAAAGTTTTATAAAATCCAAATATAATGTTTTCAGAAAATATTCTTTTACAAAAATAAACGTGGGACATAATCATATTTTCTATGACTTATGAATAAAAGTAGTTATCCTCTCTATTTTGTCGTTTGTTTTTTATCCACCTGTTAACGCAAAAATTTGGAAAGCCCAGAGAAAGGTTGGAAAAGATCGGCTGAAGTAAAAGAAAAGTTCGGTTGTTACAGGGAGGAAGCCGATCGGATAAAGCAAGAAGAGATTCGGTCCAAGAATAGAAAATTATCCAGATGAGACCGAGTTTGAGGAGACGTGGCACTCACGGCAGGGTATTTTATCTATATAAATCGGTTTAGTTAGTTTATTTAATTTCCCAAGAGATATTGTCCTTTTATATTTTTAGGAGATAACGTCCAATGGTTGTTGTAACCATGTCGGACTCTGTAATACCAGGGTATAAATATAGACCCCTAAATACTTGTAAAAAATCAACACATCTTTCAATCATTACTACTTCGACACATTGTCATCCTAGTTCATCTAGGTTTTTACCGGCAGGGTCTTGCTCTCGACACAGGGCTGTATCGGTTAACTTCGATCTCAGGCGAAGGGATAAGTCCCGACACTATTCTGATATGTCTTACTCTGTCTAAGGCTGCATTGTTTAGGTTCAACCTCTTAGGGCGATCGGATGTATCGCATCATATCCATGCAGGGTCTATCGGCCTATCAAGCTCTCTCCACTATTGTCAATCTTGTGCTGCATCGGTTAGGTTCGACCTACTAGGCTGTCGATAGTAGATTGAGCTTTAGGCCCATAGGTCTCTATACGGTGTTTCATCGGAGTGTTAGCCGATGAGTTATCTATATATTGAGCAACACGCCCAACGTATCGGTTTCTCGGCCGATACGCACCAGTCTTTAGAGACTCTCCTCGAGCGCTACAGCTTCGGTCGACAAACAGGAGGGATCTCACGCGCTTTGCTATTCTTTAAATACCCTTCGATGCCTTCATCGACTCTACGGCCGATGGATTAGGATCTCACTTTCGCCACACCTAGAGCCATCATATCGCTCGTCGATATCTATCTACGCCTTCATCAGTTCCCTAGCCGATAAAAGAGTGTCCTGATCCCTATCGGCAACTAGTCAATAGTAGAAACCATCCGGACGCGGCCAATGACCACCTCGATCCTATCGGTGGCCAGCCAATAGCGAGAGCTCATACCGGCCTATTGTCCGACTGACCTGTTCGCCTCACCTCTTTGTCAATTGCCAGGTCAAATTGACTGGCACGCCCGCACTCGCACCGTCGCGCTGAAGCCGAGAGAACCCCACGAGCCCCGGCGCACATACCCCGAGCCACGGAGAGAAGCCAACCGGCCTACACTGGAGCTAAGCAGACCTCCCAGGCGTCAGTGTATTCGCGCCGGGCGCGTGAGATCCGGCGCAAACATATTTTTTGGCATGCCTGGTGTGACCGAAGATTTCATTCATCGGTTGATAGGACTTGTACTTCATTCATCGGCTGGCGGGGTAGAAATATGTATTCATCAGCCGATTGGACGGGGTTTCATTCATCGGCTAGAGAAACTTGAAGACCATTCATCAACTAGTAGGACTATACAATTACTTGATTAGAAGTCAGAATTTTACTCATTAACCTAAGGGGTATCTTGTTGCTAATATGTCTAGAGAAGAGGTTGATGCCAAGGCACATTCATTCGAAGAAGAAGCCAATGAGGACATTATAGTTCCAGTAACCATGGAGGATCTGAATGAAGACCAAAGGCAGCGAATAGAGCAGAACGTGGGCAACTTTCAGAAGCTCTGTTTGGAATCCTTCAGTATGACTAGACAAGGGCCGATTCAAAAAGCACAGTTGCCAAAATGTGTTTTGATGAGAGAATCAGGCCATTCATCACCTGTGAATCTTCCCAAACCGTTGCAAGAGATGTTCAACGAAGCATTTTATCAAGCATTCAGCAATTTGTCGAGAATATGGATGGATACACTATAGGATCTAATTAAGAAGACGATAAAGAATTATTAGCTCAAGAGCCTAATCAAGATTATGTACCTTTGCCGATAGAGACAAAGTTATCTCAAAAAACTTATAAAAACAAGAGGGATTTATCGACAAATATATATCCCACCAATACAAAACCAATTTTGGGGGCAACGGCATGAGATACTTCTAGAATTCTATTAGGATAATTATGGTGAAAGATATCGACGTGTCTACCCAGATGTCAATCCGATTTATACACTTATCATAGAGAGTTTCTCAAGTAGAATCGGGTACCATATCCACCTTCACATTATCAGACAGACATTCTAAGAGAGAATGATTGGTTAGCTAGAATTGTGGACATGGTGAAAGAGCAATTTAGTATCAAGCCCAAAGATCAAATAGTTATGTATCAACACCCATATCTAGAATGGTTTGACAGAGTTCCATTACCTCACCGATACATGATATCAGATTTCTTCAAATTCTCAGAGCAAGACAACATATCTACAACGGAGCACATCAGCTGATTCTTAGTATAGTGTGGAGAAGCATCTGCCAAGGAAGCCCTCAGAGTCCGTTTTTTTCCATTGTCCCTCTCTGGATCGGCTTTCACCTGGTTTTCTTTGTTACCACCAAACTCAATTAGGGATGGGCCGATCTGGAATAATAATTCCATAAATATTTCTTTGCTGATATTTAAAAAATAAGATTGCCAGATTTGACATTAGTTAGACAGAGGCCTAATGAGTCAGTTTTAAAGTGCATCCAACGTTTTCGGGACATCAGAAGCTGGTGTTATAGTCTTATTCTGAGCGATGAACAGTTAGCTAATTTGGCCTTCCAAGGGTTGTTGAGTCGCATCAGGTGGAAATTTTCTTTATAAAAGTTCAACAGTTTAGCACATTTGATGCATGTGGTATCGGCTTACAAAAGCCGATTATCAGAAAGTGAGAAGATTTCAGAGCATTGGAGACCTGAGGAAGAGAATTTCGAAGCATGAGTCCTCATAGATCGAAATTGGGGGGCATATGTTAATGCCAAAATTTGAAAAACCTAGGGAAAGGTTGGAAAAGATCGGCTGAAGTAAAAGAAGAGTCCGGTTAGTATAGAGAGGAAGCCAATCGGATAAAGCAAGGAGAGATTCGGTCCAAGAATAGAAGATTATCCAGATAAGACCAAGTTTGAGAAGCCGTGGCACTCACGGTAGGATATTTTATCTATATAAATCGTATCTTATATAGGAAGGTTTAGTTAATTTAGTTAATTTCCCTAGAGATATTGTCCTTTTATATTTTTAGGAGATAACATTCTATGGTTGTTGTAATCACATCGGACTCTGTAATAGCAGGGCATAAATATAGACCCCTGGATACTTGCAAAAAAATCACCACATCTTTCAATCAATACCACTTTGGCGCATTGCCACCCTAGTTCATCTAGGTTTTTACATGCAGGGTCTTACTCTCTACGCGGGACGGTATCGGTTAACTTCGATCTCCAGCGAAGGGATAAGTCCCGCCATTATCCTGATGTCTTGCTTGGTCTAAGACTGCATCGTTTAGGTTCGATCTCTTAGGCTGATCGGATGTATCGCATCACGTCCGTGCAGGGTCTATCGCCCTATCAAGCTCTCTCCATCATCGTCGATCTCGTACTGTATCGATTAGGTTCAACTTACGAGACTGTTGACGGTAGATTGAGCTTTAGACCCATAGGTCTTTGTACGACGTTTCATCAGAGTGTTAGCTTTCTAGTCGATGAATGACCACTACACCTTCCGTCGACAAACAGGAGGGATCTTGCGCGCTTTGCTATTCTTTAAATACCCTTTGATGCCTTCATCAGCTCTAGGGCCGATAGATTAGGATCTCGCTTTCACCACACCCAGAGCCATCGTATCTCTCATCGACATCTGTCTATGTCTTTATTGGCTCCCTAGCTGATGGAAGAGCGTTTCGATCCCTATTGTTGACTAGCCGATAGCAGAAACCATCCGGACGCGGCCGATGACCACCTCGATCCTATCGGCGACCAGCCGATAGCGAGAGCTCGTATCGGTCCATCGTTCGACTGATCCGTTCGTCTCACCTTATTGTCAATTGCAGGGTTAAATTGATTGGCACGTCCACACTTGCACTGTCGCGCCGGAGCCGAGCGAACCCCATGGGTCCCAGCGCACGTACCTTGAGCCACGAAGAAAAGCCGACCGGCCTATACTAGAGCTAATCAAATCTTTCAGGTGTTGGTGTGTTCGTGCTAGGCGCGTGAGATCCAACGCGAATACCGCCTTAAGTTCAGATTGAATATTTGGAAGAGTTTTTTTTATCTCTAGACATAAGTTACTACATGTAAATTGATTAATGTATTCGTTTAGTTTTTTTAAATAATTATTAGTTTTTTTGTCGGCTTAGAATCTTAGCAGTGATACTAACATTTGTTAGAAATAGTTTACCGTTCTTGATGATATGATCTGTCTGACACTGATTGATCTAGATACGACAGCGTGGGTGCACCGCTGCGGTTCTAGGAGCTCTGTTGGATATGGGGGATGTGCATCGGAGTTGGCGCGCGCCGGGTATCAGACGCGTGCGTTTTGGGTTTTGGCAACTGGTTGGCACACGTTCGCATGAGGGAAACCAATTTTACTGCGATTAGCTGTATCTCTAAGAAAATAAAATAAAATGAAAACTAATGCTACAAAAGTTTGTAAGAAAAGTTTTCACTTGAGATTTTCTCTACTACTATAAAAACACAAAAATAAAGTCATATTTCTCCTTCTCCTTGCATTAAGCTCACAACGGCACAACCACCCACTTCAAGAAAAACATAAAAAAACCAAATGATTGATTAAAAAATCAGAAAAAAGGTTGGTTAAAAAAATAACCGGTTAGATCCCGTCGTGTCTATGGCCACTATAGTCCATCCCCATATAAGCATGTTATAATGCACAGGCATGCTATAAAAAAACCTCTTGCGAGGCATCAAATTGCATAGTTATGTATCGTGAATTTGCTCATTTTTTACGTATTTCGCCTTGTCACAAAATAATCAATAAATCCGTTTAAAAACTTTAGGAAATTCGCTCAGTCTGGACAATAGGATCATCCGACGATTATGGATCGATGATCCAGTTCATACGTTTCGTACTGAATAATATGTGATTTCAACGGATTAAAAATATGGACCAAGCCATTCAATTCATCAAATTAACCTGATTAGATATTAGGTTCGGAGTTAGGATCACACTATTTCATTCATCGAGCCAATAGCTCCCATAGAATTTCACTCTCTTCCTTTGTAATGCCTAACAATTCAATATAAACTGAAATAAATACCAATGTACAAGTTTCACTCTCTTCCTTTTATTTGTACTTACAATATAAAAATATTTCGTTTACAAGTTCAAGTTATATAAGTTATGTACAACTTCAGTCTTGAGGTGTCTGATAAATAAAAAAAGAGAAAAAAAATATAAGGTGACCAGAAAATAGCAAAATTGTTATAACAATCTTCAGATCGCATGAAACATCCCCAGGTGAAAATCTAGTATAGAAGGATATATATATATCATTTTACAAAATTCCAGTACGCTAATAACGTTAGTGAAATATTTCTGCTAAGAAGATACGTTACACCAATGTTCATGTTTGAAATGCATTTGAGTTTAACTAGATATTCCTATATATAACCAAACATTAAAAAAATATTAAAAATAAACTCGACATGAAAATTTGGTTTTGGCGATGAGCCAATGGCCAAACTAGAATTGTTCACCCATCAGGATTCAAGGCATGCCTTATCTTAGCAAACCATGATTTCTGTTTCTGTCACTTTGTAAGAATAGCTTCTAGCAGTTGTGCAGTAGAAGATCTCAGAGTAGGGGATACTGGAGAACTACCCAAGAAGCCATCATACAGAGCATAATTAACAGTGGCTGATGTGATTTCAGCATCAACTTGACATGGATCTTGGTTTCCTGCAATTGAGATCTACAGCAACAGAAGTATCAGTTTGAGCCCTGTAAAATTATCTTTTCTTTGGCAATCTTGTTTCGTTGAAGTTCTATTGTAAGGAAAGGTAAAAATGGGTATTGATTTGCATCCTTGGAAGGTGCCTAGAATAATGCTAGATACTTCATGTAAAAAGGGGTAACAGTAATATTAAAGTATGTTATGTTCACAGATAACTGTGATGCTATCGCCCTATGAGCTGCCTATCATTCAGTGTTATCTTGATATTGACACAGGTGTTAGAATCTGACTTGGATTCAGGTGTCGTATTCAGCAACCGTGAAAATCTGTGGGCAAAACACCTCAAAGTATGAAAAACATTTGATTATTTGAGTATCACTTGGTAGCTAGCAGAACTAAAGCTCTCTTTAACCCTGAATAGAAGTTGACCTTTGTTGCACACCCCAAATAAAATTTCGTATTATTTGACCGTTGTTGAAACAGTGTAGGCATGGAGAGCAACAATTTGTACCCAACTGATTGGCCTAGTGCAAAGTGAAAGTTTTGGATAAACCAGCGTACAATGCAATTGAAAACAATAGCATCAAAACAATCACTCAGTGCAAAATGCAATTTACTCAATAGAAAACAATAGCATCAAAATAACACGACGTATAAAGGAAAAACAAAATAGATCATATTACCGACTGATTTTTTTGTGGGATGCCTAATAATATTGTACACTGGCCTACCAAACTGTTTCACAATTTCCATAAATACTAGTGTACCTTTTTAGATTTCAAGACATATATTCTCTTGCATTAATATTGTACACTGGCCTACCAAATTGAGACACTAAATATTCTCTTGCATTTCATCCTATTGAATTATACTGATGTTTCTTGCCAATAGTAACATTCAAACTTTCTCTATGCCTGGGTTTCTGTTCACAGGCATTAACCTTACTATCAGTAATGAGTAATAACACCTGACTTGATAATGAGTTGGCACTTGCCAGATATGTCAGTGCATGAAAAATGGCATCTACTCACTGGAATACAAGCACAGAAAGTAGTACTCTTTTGAAAAAAAAAGACTTGTACTGGACACCATAGTTATTTTTCAAGAAAATTCAGATTTATTTTAAATAGAAAATGATGTATTTTCAACCTTTAAATGCCATATTAAACCAAAACTGAATGTGACTCACCAGAAGTCTCGAGGGTTCAAGCCAAGTTAGATAGACAGTTGTTCCTTGTTTGAGACTACGCCCTAGAAAGGTTTTCTGGAAAGTTGACAGGCCCTGTTCTTCCTCAGCACTTGGTTTTTTTATTTGACGAGCAATAATGTCATCTAGAGCCTTCACAAATGTCTTGCCATCAACATCTCTAACGAGAATTATACTCAATGATTTCACAACCGGTGCTGCACAACACAGCTTCCATCAGCTAATATTATGATTGTGAGCGTTTTTCATTGGCAATTGATACTTACCTTTAAAAATGGAGTCAAAAACTGAGGAACCATCAAAGGTCTCAATACCAACCAGTTCTCTCCATCGCTTAGTGTCAACGCCAATTGAGCAATCAACATAGAATGCAGCAGCATATATTTTTAGAAAGAACTTCTCTCTGTAACCTAGAAGTGAGCTAAAATTCAAATTGCAAACTGTAAACAAATAAAATGTGGCACACTTAAAGGTTAAATTTAAACAGTTCTTTTACCCATTTATATACACACAAAAAACTCATGTAATGCAGATTAACATTTTCTATGTCATCTAAGCTTACTTTTTTTTCACATTGGAAGAGGGTGTAGTTAGCAATGCAGATATGTCCATGCATACCAACATCTAGGTATTCCGCCTTGAATAGGACATGTATGGATTATTCCCCAAAACAGTTTATTAACTCTGGCACAACTGTAGCTAATCATGTGGGAATCCACTAATTAAAGTCAGAATACAGACCAAATTCAGACAACGTATCGCACAAATACTATCAAAAAAATTTCCTGTTGGATGATATTTAACGATAAAAAACTCAATAACAGTGAAGATTTGGATGCAGTGACACACATCACATTCCGTCTGGCACATTACTTCCTTTATGCAGTCGATTGTTTTAGACCCATTCATGCAGTCAATTGATCAGTAGTCACTAAATACATATTGATTGTGTTTCATAGATATATTTTACACTTGCAGTCTTCAAGAATGGGTCATCAGCAGAGTTCATGACATGGTAAACACCACTGGGAGGATAGTTGGTGCAGCATCAGCTGCCAGGGATGAAACATATATACTTAAGACTGAGAGGGTCAACATTGGGGAAAAACTAGATCGATTCATTCTTTCTTAATCCAAAGAACATAGTTAGCTGGCTTATTGTAGCCACCACTAACACATGAGACTAACAGATATGCTAACAGATAAGAGTAAGCTAACAAGCCAAACCTAGTACGAAGATGAGGAAATCTCTATACAGAAGGTCTGCTGTTGCTGTGTGCCTAGCTGTTGTGTGCCTTTCATTGCCTTGCTTAGTGGCCAGCCCACAGCAACTGTCCAAAGAAATCTGCCCTCACAAAAAAGACAACTTTGACTGGTAGTTTCTGTCTCTTAATATATTACATAGAAAGTATGCCATCAGGGAAGTGTTTCTAGAGTTAGTTTAATTGTGTAAATTTCATATGGCAAATCTTTTTTCTTTAGACAAACAGAAAAGTTATGGCCAATTTGAATATCTACAATTACATTAGTGTTCAAAGTTAAAGAAATTGAATTCATAGTTCAAACTTATACAAGCCATAGCTTCACCGTTTTTGAACCCGGCATGACAGTTCACTGAGGTACTATTGTCCTTTTTACTACAATAATACTATCCAGCATCCACGTGAGCTGCAGTATTTTGTCAGACTGCAGTAATGAGGGGTAGGAACGTTTCATGTTTTCCAAAAGTAATATCTATTGTTAGTTCATAAAATATTGGTGAATTGTTTAATATCCATCTTGTTTGCCAGGTTAATATTTAGTTTGATGCTATATATAATTGCTAGGAGAGCACCTCTCTGTGATAGGCCTAAAGCTATTTTCAAGCAAGAAATAAACAAAATCCCTACCCTCCCTTCCTTCTTTGGTCAGCTCAGAGAATTAATGGACACTGTGTGGGAAATCCTCTAGCCATCTGGTCAATGTCGAGTTATATACACTCAGTATTTAGACCATCCAGCCATGCACATGTAGCATGAGGCTGATCCAAGCCTGTGGTCAACTGTTCATTCACGGAATCTGTTATAGATTACTATGAACCCTTGCATAATTTGGAAAGATCATGATGTTTTGCATGACACTATGTAATCTAAACTGGTGGATAGGACTAATATAGTTAGATTAGATGCTTCAACAGGTAAAAATATTCCTAGAACAAGGGCCAACTAGCTCGGTTGAGTTCTTAAAAGACAAATGGTTATGTGAGATAAGTAGATAACACATTCAACGAACTGTAGCAGATATTTTGGACGTTACCCAAAAAATGTCCATTATAGTACTAACTACAGAAGCAATATGCAATGACTGATGAAAAATTTCAAATGGTTCTTCTCGTTGTGTCAATCGGTCAATGAAATGGATTGACAATACCATGTTATTTATTTGTTACAGAAAAAAACTTATGAGGTATTTCTATTAGCAAGGATGTGAAGTAGAACATAGTAATGCCGATTTAATCTCATAGGGAAACAGACAAGAAAATGTACCTATTCCAAGAATAACCAAAGGCTCTGTGTAGCCTGGAACAGTTATCTCTCGAGGAAATTTCACATTTGTTGTGCTTTCTATAACAAAAGCATCCCCAACTACAGCCAAAGTATAAAAAGATGTGATGAGTTGTTCTTATGTTTAAGATAATAGAAATCGTTTGTTGACACAAGCTTGAACAAAATTTCCATGGCAGAAAACTGATGGAAAACTTACATGGTACACCCTCTGTTCTAGAATACAGGCAATAGCTTTCAAATTATGTTCCTAAATGCATGTCATTCACTTTTAGAGATAAGTTTCCATCCTTCCTTATTCACTCATGTTTAGTTATACAGCCCTCCCTTCATAATGCCACAGCTATTTAAAATTTACCTGCACCAATGGCAGATTTACCGCCTGGCGACACCAGGCAGCCGCCCAAGCTCGTTGTCAAAAACTCCAATGAATTTTTATGCTTTCTAAGCGCCTTCATGGTCCTTACATGGGCGGGTAGAATTGTTGCATTGCAAGCAAGTAATTGAAGGTATGAAAGTAGGCCTAAAGTCTATGGGTTTAGAAGCTTGTGGATCATGACTAGAAAGTTGTAATGGGGTTCCCAGCAATTGGTAACACTAACAATTTCTATTCAAAGTAGCTGATAGATCCCCTGGCTATGTCATGCGAAATGAGATTAGGTCATAAATCAAGTAACCTCCTGACCATCAACGAAACTGAAAACAGAGCAATCAGGCTCATTATCCATCCAGAGCTTGAATCATTATACAATGTAAAATCTACTCACGAGAATATTTAACTGCATCCGTGCCCTACACATTCTACTCTCCAGTATCGGTATGACGCCAATTCGCCCTAAAGACTAGAATGCATGTGAATCCTAAAGTCCATATGAATGCTTCCAAAAAACAGAAATCCCTAGAGTCCTTCACCTGTGCCGCCCCCTGCTGCGGACGGGATCGGAAGCCTCCGGGCGGCGGCGCCGCGGTAGCGGTTAGCAAGTCCGGACGCGAGGGGCACGGAGCCGGCTGGCACGCCGTGGGGCGGACAGGGGCGAATGAAGGACCCGGAAGCGGGCCTGGCGACCGCTGGTCCCGCCAGCGCGGAGGACACGACGGGCACCACGTTCATCGTGCGCGGCGGAGTGGCGACCGGAGAGCGAATGGGGAGACTGGAGACCGGAGCGGTGCTCGTGACTCGTGTAGCAACCTTATCCGACATGGGGACCCCACGGAAGTGTTTACTTGGTCAACGGGCTGCTTTCTCCGTTCTCATTTTCTAGTCATGGTTGACGGGTGTATATAAAGAAATTTATATTGTTTGTGTTTGTCGTGTAAAAAACTTTAACAATATAATACGTTTTCAAATATTTATGATGTTTAGTGATTGGTGACAAGTATTAGAGTTTAAAGGAAATAGTAGTTACACGAATAATTAGAAAATTAGAAGGCTGCTGCGAAGTAACAGGGGTTAGAAAATATGAAAGTAAGTGATAGAGCTAAAAATCTTTGAATAAATTTCATAAAAATACATATGGATATTACTTGATAATTAAGTGAATCATATGGAATAAGCACCGTTTTTAGCTAGCTCATTAGAATACACGTCGTGAAAGTGTGAGCGAAAGAGCATGGAAGAGCATCGGGTGTGCAAACCTTTCTAAAACTTGTAAAGAGCATGAACCCTCGTTTATCTAAAAAATATCTTATGAAAAAATTTGAAGAAAATTGATAATATTGATACAATATATATATATATATATATACCACTTACTCAATTTATACACTAGATATAAATTTTAGCAGGTAAATAGTAGTGGTACTATTTATAATATTTTATTTTTTTAATGTATAGGCCGAATTCAAATTTAATTTTCGGTGGACTGTTAGATTTTACTGTACTCTAAATTTTTAATTTTTTAATAACAATTTTCATTAAATTTAGAAGAAAAAGATATAGGAGGAGATATCCCTTGAAAGATTAGAATCTATTCCCCTTATTGAGACTGGACATGAAACCAACCCGCATGCATGTAATGGTGACTTACTATAGCCCAAGACTCATTGTTTGTGATAACTTATGAGTGAAAATATCTAGTTATTTGCTTATTTCAAACTCTAGTTCATAATTTCTTTTAATCTTATAAGTTTTCTATATGAACAATTTCTTGATGTTTTAATGAGAATTTCTTGACTTTATTTATATATAAAGAGATAGTGACAATTAATTTATCATGTAACTCAGATTTAATGTGAGGTTCTTACTTCTATCATCCACAATCTTTGCTCTTAAGATCCATATGATCCATCCAACATAAATTTTTAAGTAAATTTGATAAAACTCAAGGTTATAACACCACATAAACGCTTTGGTATATGGCATATAACCCTAGATCCTAGATATTATAGTTTTATAATTTCATAACACCACATCGTTAATTAATTTAAGTTGCCACTATAACAAAATAAAAAATACTTAGAATTTTATACAATGATCAAAGAGTTCATAAATGTCATATTTGATTTTAGAACTCCTAAGCACAGTGATAAAAGATCAATTAGTTAATGAGATGGTTCTATGAAAGACTAACCATGATACATACCCAAAGGGCTAGAGTTATGTGCCATGTACTAATGGTGATGGTGGTTGTAAGATATGGACAAATGTGATTGATGTATAGCTTAGCTACTTTCTGATATTTCTTTTGCTTTGATTCAATGCAGCTTGTTGGCGGTGATGGGACGATCAAAGAAGGAGGGATCATTGATTTCAAAGATGTTGCTTTTCTGGATTGAAAAAGATAGTGACTACATATGAAACTTGTAAGCTATTGAAAGAGATAACTGTTTTGTAAACTTTGACTAAGATTTCTATCTTTACGTAAGTATTTTTTAGTAGTTTTCTTATTTTTAATCAAGCCATAATTTTATAATCCACAATTATTCGTCCTGCAAACGATTGTAGCTTGTCTGAAGTAAAGTCCAAAATAAATTTTATTATAAAAAGTATGACATGTGCCAAAATTCTTATTGCTTTATGCAACTATGACAATAATACCAATGATTATGTAAGATTTACTCTAAATTTTCTAGAAGAGGTAATTGTGATGTACTACATTTGTCTCATCAAATCAATTTTATTTAATTTTTTTATTGTACTCCAGTCACTCACCCATCACTTATACCTTATTTAATGAAAATAAGAACATCCTGAATGAAATATACTGGACCACTTACACATGGTCATGCTTACGAACTTAATTATCAACTAAGTTTGTTGTTAAGTATATGTCAGACAATAGAAACATGTCCACTCTTATTATACTTATAACCATGGAGAACATCGAAAAAGAAAGAGATTCATGCAGGCTAATTTCAGGCCATAGAACAATGCCAATGATGGTTACCACGATTGTATATAGACTTCGATTCAAGTGTTCTTAGACTTCAAAAAAAATTATCAAGTCTATGTTCAAATGCATCTAGCCTCATGCCCATATCTACTCAGAATCAGTCGCAATCGTCATTTCAATGCTAAGACTAAGTCTGTATATGATGCCATGTCACTCTATTTCAAGCCAATGACCCATGTATCAAGTTAAGTCTATTAAGAACACGTCCTAGGGTTAGAGTATAACCATAACACCCTTGTGATCGTCTTCCCACCTGTATATAATTTCTAGAGCCGATATAAAATAAATCAGGTTTTATTATATTGAAAGTTAGTAATTACTATTTCGCTTGCACCACGTGTGTTGATAAGAGCACCTGTTTATTTATCATCAAAAACCTACTTTTCTTGTTGTATTTTCAGATTGAACAATTTATCTAAATTTAGTAATTTAGTATTTGATTTACTTTTTCTTACTTATTCTTCGATTGCTTGTCCTAAAGTGCCCTAGTTGATCATGCTCTACAAGATCGTGTTTAACTATTGGAATCGGTATATTGGTTAATAAGACACAACGTCTCTAAACGGTTGTAATCGAGCCGTGAACGTCTTTCTAATTATCAATCAGTTATCCATCTTCATCAAAAAAAATTAGGACCAAAACTGCTATCAATTATGGTCGTTTTTTTCTTCCTTAGCTTTTTTTAAAAGAACTTAGAATCCCTTATATTATATAATATAGTGGTAGGATGAAGTTACATTTCCGTAAGAGAATGATTATAGTTCTAAAATTAATGTTTAGAAAGAAATGATCGTAATGCCCTCTCTTAAATCCAAAAAATTAAATTAGAGTTAATTAATGTTAAAAATACACTAAAGTGACAATCTTTTGAACAAATTTTCAATCTAAATTCAATAATTAATTTAGGACGGAGGGAGCAGTAGTCTTGAGGCCCTGTCTTGGAGTGGCACGTGGAAATACCAATTCTCAAAGCAGATCCTTCCCCAGCTCCTCGTCTCGTCGCTCCCGCTGCCCTACTCGGTCGCCGCGCGAAACGGCCCACCCTGCGCCGCGCTGCCGCCGGCCACCGGACCGGTGCTTGGCGCATCTTCTATTGGCGCGCAGCGAGATCTAGCCACTCGAGCGCGGGGAACACACAGAGCGAGCGCGGGAGCGGCTGGCCGGGAGGTCGCGGCACCTTGGTTGCACTTGTCTGGTGCCTGCGGGTTGCGGCTCTTTCCGGAGTCTCGCCGCGAAACTTCTATCTGGCAGCAGTTTATCTCGAAATTTTTTTGTGTTAGGCTGAGTCCCCATGGCGGACGCTAGGTCCACCCCTGAATCCCTGCCGCTGCTGCAGCCCGCGTTTCTCGAGTTCCTCCAAGAGAATGGCTTGGACCCAATGATGTATTCCATGGGCGACACCATCCCACGGTACATAAGGTGAGGTAGCCTGAAATTCAGAGCTACTTATGCTCTGAATCACCAGAAGGCTGTCATATTTCCTTGTCAGTTTACTTGTCTTACATTGCGTTGAGTTTGCTTTGTGATTTCAAGGCTAAAACCAGGCATGGAGCCCCAGATTCCAGAGATTCAGAGCGAGCTGAAGTGCCATCTCAACAAGGTTTCGTGGCTGCCAGATTTCTACGCGATTCTGCCTGAAGTTCAGATTGCTAGCTCCAAGGCCTATCAGCAAGGAAAGGTGAGAAGAAACTAATATTTACTTTTGAATCTGTTCTGTTTTTTTTACAGGCCAGCACAGACGCATTGGATTGCATACTCAATTAATGGTCGCGTAGATTAACCGAATGTTGTCTGGTGTTTATGCAATTTTATCTTTTTCTATTAAGTGTTTTCCCAGATAATTTATCCTAGGTGGAACACTTAAAACATCTTAGTTTTATGTGCAAGAGAGAAAATGTCTCAAGTATAACACAACTTGTACTGGTACAGGATAAAGCTACCGTGCAATCATTCCTATCATGCGTTCTTTTATTTGCTCCATTGCTTCATGGTAAGATCTTTTGAATACATTTGCTAGATCTATGGAATTGATGCAGCTTCTGGAGCTGCTGTCTTAGCACTTGATGTTCAACCAGGAGAACATGTTCTCGACCTCTGTGCTGCCCCAGGTAATTAATTCAATATTGTTATATATTACATCACACCAGTATTTTATTTGTGGCAGATGTCTACCATATAAACAATGACCCTTTGCCAGACTTGTTTTTTGCACCACATGTATTTAGCAGTATGGAAAGACCTAGTTTTCTCCATAAACCATAAAAATATAGGTCTTTCCTGATTGGTTGAAGTTTGGGGAAGTAATTGCTTTCTCTGCATGCTGGATTGAACCAAATCTGTTCATCCCCACCACCTGTAATTTTATGGATTGGCAGAGTCTCAAGTTCGAAATATATGTTGAACTGTGTTCTCCAATAGGTTTGATATAACATTGTTATGTTACATATACATTGTAAAATTGGTTATGGTCAAAGTTGAACACCATTTTTTCACGATTGTTTTGTAATGAATCTGTAGTTTGTGTTAGATTGTTGGTTAGTTGTGGGATTATTCTGAATGATGTGCTCGTATCATGTGCAAGGTGCAAAGCTTTGCATGCTTGCAGATATGCTTGTCAGCAGAGGTTCTCTGACTGGCGTTGATGTCACAAAGCACCATCTTGCGGCCTGTCATACGATGTTGCATAAGTATTCTCTCGGAGATCGTCGTCGTCTCTTTGTCGCTGATGGGACTTTTGTCACTGATGGGACTTCATTTTCTATATTACCTGTGAACACTAGCTTGGGTAGTGGAGAAGGTAATAGATTTCCTCTTTAAACAGAGTAAAATCCTCCCTTCCTGTCTTATTGCTTGTGGAGCACATGAAAGGGTGTAGTTTCTGTTGAGTAGATCCATTTGGTTGCTTATCAATTACAGGATCAACATGTTGTTAACATGTAAAGTGTTGACATGTAAAGTCTCAAATCACTTATCATCTATAGAACCACGCAATAACAACATGCACTAACTCACTAGGAAGGTTCAGATTAGTTTTGGTGATTAGCTTTTCAAAATCATGGCATATATGTTTTGTCTACTTCTTTGATTCTTCGTGTACTCTATTTATTTGCCATATGAGGCTAATGGAATTATGGCGTTGAGTCAATCTGGTTTCATGATATCAGAGCGGGATCGATCCCCTTCTCTCTAACTCCCCCGCCGCTGGCCTCTCGCTACCCTCCTATGCGCGTCACCCTCTTGTGCACGTCGCCCATCCCCTTCTCTCTAACTCTCCCACCGTCGGCCTCTCACCACCCTCCTGCGTGCGTCACTCTTCTGCGCAAACCTTTCGCAGTGTTCTCTCGCGCAGTCCTCCCACGCTGTCATCCCGTGGCATCCTTCCCCCAAAAATCAACGCCGGCCTCTTGCTGCGGTGTCGTCCCATTGTGTCCTCTCCCGTGCCACAACATCTCGTGACATCAGCCTCGTGCACCGCCCTTCCCGTGGCATCTTCTTCCGTCCCGCGCTGTCATCCTGTGACACCCTTTACCCAAAATCGACGTCGGTCTCTCACCACGACGTCCTCTCCCACCGCTGGCCTCTCGCCACGGCATCCTCTTCCGCACCATCACCACGGTGTCTTCTCGTGGCATTCTTCCCCAAAACAATTGACGTCGTCCTCTCGCTGCGGCATCCCTCCACGTCGTCGCCCCTCTTGCTAGCGTTCCCACCAATGTCATCCGACGTCGTTGCTGCCTAGGCAGCGCAAGATGCAGCACTCAGACAGGCTTCGCCAAGGCCAAGGCGGCTTCTACCAGAGCAGATGAGGCCAACCATCGTCTCGCTAAATACGAGAACCTGGAGTAATCCTAACTTCACACCCAGGCCATCACGGTGTTCAACATCAAGACGATGATTCCTCTCATCCTCGAGCAGACATCCACAAACTACAACCGTTGGTGCACGCTCTTCCTTAACACCGCGACCAAATACGCCCTCGACTGCCTGGTGCTCTCCGATGACGACCTCCATGGATCCTCATTGGCATCGCATGGACTGCACCATCAAGTCGTGGCTGTTCGGCACGGTGTTACTTGAGCTCATCGAAGCAGTGTCGACCACGTTCCCAACCTCACGCTCCATCTGGCTTGACCTGGAAGAACAGTTCATTGGCAATAAGAAGCCCGCGCCATCATTCTTGGCGCCAAATTCCGGACACTTATTTAGGGCGATCTCTATCATCGACTACCGCAACAAGATAAAGCGTATGGTGGACGCCTTGGTGACTTTGGGTGAGCCAATCTTGGATAGCACCATGGTTCTCAACGTTCTTCGTGGCCTGAACGAGCAATACTCCCACATAGCGGCATTGATCAAGCACACCCGTTTGTTTTCGACCTTCTCCGATGTTCGCGCAGACTTGCTCTTCGAGGAGGTGACCATCGCCAGCAAATCATCCACTCTAACAACGCTCATGGCCTCCACATTTGTGCATCCTTCGGCGCCATGTCCTGGTATTCCCCACCTGAGCGCTGTCGACGGTAGCATCTTAGTTCACGACGGCACCATCAGCACTGGTAGCTATGGTGGACCGGGTGGCTCCGGGAATAGGGGCGGCAATTGTAGAGGTCGTTGGCGTTGGCACCTTAACCGGAGTAGGGAAGGATAGCACAGACCACTACGCTCAACTAAAACTTGGCCGCCGCACTGGAATCAACTTGTTGGAACTTTCACTGTCTGTCCGAACCAGCCCGGTGCGCACCCACACCCGCCTCTGGCGCTGCTTCCTCCTTGCCCCTAGGCTCTTGTTGTTAGCGTGTCGCCGTCCGTTGCCCATACTCTGCAGCAGCAATAATTCGTCTTTCAGCAGCAGCAGCAACAACCGTTCAGCACGAATCTCCAATAGCAACAGTTCCCTCCTACATCCTATTATGGCACTTCTTTTGTTGCACCACCTCCGCAGCAATCCTGGTCATAGGATCAAGAGGCCTTGGTGCAAAACTTCAACACCATGACCCTCACTTCTCCACCGAGCAAGAACTGGTATATGAACTCAGGTGCTTCCTCTCACATGGCTTTAAACTCTGATTCTCTATCTCATGTTCAGTCACCTAGTTCCTTTACTCCTTCTAACATTGTCGTTGGCAATGGTTTCTTATTACCTGTCATCGCTGTTGGGTCTAATTCTTTTTCTATGACCGATCATTCTTTATATTTATATAATATCCTTATCTCTCTGCACATCATTAAGAATCTCATATGAGTTTGTCGTTTTACCATTGAAAATCATTGTTCTATTAAATTTGACCCTTTTGGCATCTCTGTGAAGGATCTGGTAATGCGGAATGTGATCATTAGGTACGATAGCTCTGGAGAGCTCCAGGCCGCTAATCCATCCTCACGTCTTCGCTGCTCTGACATCCTCAACCATGCTTTGGCACCGTCGGCTTGGTCACCTTGGTCATGAACTTTTATCTCGTTTAGCACCTTCTTTAAATTCTATCTATAATAAAATGAGTTAGAAACCTTGTGTCATGGTTGTCAGTTAGGTCGCCATGTGCGCCTTTCTTTTCCTCAATCCAATTCTCGTGCTCTCAAGAATTTTGATTTAATTCACTGTGGACCTCTCCAATTGCTATTGTCACTAGTTACAAATAATATCTTATAATTCTTAATGATTGCTTATATTACTTATAGACTTTTCCTTTACGTTTCAAGTCCGACACATTCTCTACTCTCTCTCTTTTTTTTTCTTATGTCACCACTCAGTTTGACACCACGATTAAGATCATACAGTATGACAACGGTCGGGAGTTTGATAACTCTTCCACCTGTTGCTTTTTCCTTATGGTGTCATCATTCACATGTCATGTCCACACACTTTCTCCCAAAACGGTCGCGCCAAACATATCATTCGTTTCACCAACAACATCATGTGTTCTCTCATGTTTCAGTCTAGCATTCCGGTGCCCTACTGGGTGGAAGCCTTTTACACGGCCACCTATCTCCTAAATCGCCACCCAACCAAAAGTCTTCACTTTCAGACTCTATATTTTGCACTGTACAACATTCATCCCTCTTATGATCATCTTCGTATCTTTGGTTGTAAGTGCTATCCTAAGCTATCTGCCACCACTCCACATAAGCTTACTTCTCAATCCACCCCATGTGCCTTCCTAGGATATCCCTCAGAACACAAGGATTACCGTTGCCTTGACCTTGCTATCAACCGTCTAATTATTTCTCGTCACATTACTTTTGATGAATCTTCCTTTTTTTTTGCCAAGCTTCCTGCACCTCTCCCATACTCCAATCTCGATTTTCTTTTGGAGTTTGATTATGTACCTAGTCCTATTGGTCCAACAGTTGCTACAGGTATAGGTCGTGTAGGTTCTGGTGTTGCCAGTCTCAGCCAGTCTTTTGCAGCCTCCGATGACAGCAAAGTACTTGAAAATTCGGACTCTATCAGCTCGTCTACAGCAGCTTCATTTCATGGGCCAATCGCGGTGGAACCTCTTTCCCCTACATCTGTTGGGTCATTTCCGCACACCAGCTCTTGCTCGCTCTCAGTCTCTAATGATGGGCAACCTTGGCTAGTGTTGTTCCCTCAGAGGCCGTCCCCTCTTTGCTGCAATATAACAGCACATCTGATTCTAGCGCACCATTTCCATCTAGTGTGATTCTAGTCTTGATAGTTATTAATGATCATGTTGTGGTTACTCGAGGGAAGCATGGTTTTCGTCAGCCTAAAGCAATCTTAGATCTACATGCAACTATATTGTCTCCTCTTCCAAAGACCTATTGTAGTGCTTTGGCCGACCCAAATTGGCGGGATGCTATGATCGAGGAATTCACCGCCCTCCAAGCAAACAATACCTAGGATCTCATACCTCCCTAACGTGGTATCAACATTGTTACTAGACAGTGGGTCTATAAGTATAAGCTACATCTTAATGGTACACTAGATCACTATAAAGCTCATTGGGTATTTCAAGGTTTTACACAACGTCTCAATAAGTCTCTCTATGGCTTGAAACAGACACCCCGAGCCTGGTATAGTAGGTTTGTCTCCTTTATTTAGTCCATTGGTTTCATTGAAGCAAAATCTGATACATCTCTCTTCATTCTTCAGCATAGATCGAACATGGCATACTTACTCTTCTATGTTGATGATATTATTCTAACCGCCTCTTCTAGAGATCTGTTATGCAACATTATAACTTCTCTCACAGTGGAATTCTCTACGAAGAATCTTGGTAGCCTGCATCACTTTCTTATGATGTCTATTTCTCGGAGCACTGATGGTATGTTCTTGTCACAGCGTCATTATATGCTTGAGATTTTAGATCGTGCTGGTATAACTGATTACAAACATTGTTCTACTTCGGTTGACACAAATGCTAAACTCTCAGCTGATAGGCCTCCTATTACTGACGTCACTGATTACCATACTCTTGTTGGCACTCTTTGAGTACCTCACCTTCACTCGCTCAGACACCTCTTATGCTGTGCAGCAGATCTGTCTTTATATGCATAATCCTCGTGAGTCGTATCTAGCCTTGATTAAACACGCTCTCGCTACGTCAAGGGCACCTTGGATTATGGTTTACAACTACACTGTTCTTCTAGTCATGATCTGGTTGCATACTCTAATGCTGACTAGGCTGGTTGTCCAGATACCCATCGTTCTATCTCAGGATATGCTATATTTTTGGGTGATAATTTGATCTCTTGGTTCTCAAAATGCCAGTAAACGGTGTTTTGTTCCAGTGCCGAGACAGAGTATCGGGCGGTTGCTAATGCTGTTGCCGAGGTTTCTTGGCTACGGCAGTTACTTTAGGAGCTTCATTTCTATTCCAGGTGTTCCACTGTAGTGTTTTGTGATAACATTAGTGCTGTATATCTCTTAACAAACTCAGTGCAACATCAACGCACCAAACATGTTGAGATCGATCTACACTTTATTCGAGAAAAAAGTCGTTGCAGGGGAGATTAAGGTTCTTCATGTGCCTACTAATTTGCAGTATACCGACATCTTCACTAAGGGCTTATCTTTCTCTATTTTACGGAATTTTGATTCAGTTTGAATGTCTCTAGTCTTAGCTAGTGTCGACGTTCCAACTGGGGAGGCGTGTTAACATGTAAAGTCTTAAATCCCTTATCATTTATAGGACCACGCAATGGCAGTAGGCACGTGTAACTGGCGCTAACTCACTATGAAGGTTTAGATTAGTTTCCGTGATTAGCTTTTCGAAATTACGGTATGTATCTTTTGTTTCCTTCTTTGAACCTTCGTGTACTCTATTTATCTGCCATATGAGACTAATGGAATCATGGCGTTGAGTCAATCCGCTTTCATATGTCTTAAGGACAATGGAAGTACATTTTCGGAATGCACTTCAAAGAGATTGTGGAAAGACAGACAAAAGTCAAAAAAGGCAAGAACAGCGGGTTCACCTCATCTAACATCAACTTCAGAACCTGAACTGATATACTATGGCAACCATTCAGGATTAGTTGGATTACGCAAATGTGATGTTCTTCATCCATCAGCTGATGATGAAGCCCAGACATCTGGCTATGACAAAGTATTCCACAGAAACCTTAAAAGATACTGTCCTTTCTTTGTTCAGTACAATGCTGTTTTTTTAGTCTTAGTGACAACAAAACTACATAATGTTATTTTTAGTTTTTTATCTGTTCACTTTCTTGATTTTAGGCAGAAAATGTCTTGCGATTTATTGTGCTTTCTTGAAAAATTTGAAGACTTCTTAGCCATTCCAAATGTTGCACGCTTTAATCATGACTTAAATCTAGTGTCTCGTTTAGTCATCAAACACTTATTACATCTTATTCAAAACTTCATATTCCCTTGTCCAATAAAGTATTCATGGTTATAACTTTGTGTAACATTTTGACTCTTGATAGTTTCCTTTCTATAATTGAGTAGTGCTGCTGTGCCCACCAGAAAATTAACTTGCACAAATATTTAAATCAGTACAATTAGTAGTGGAGTTTCACGTAGATGCAAATCAGGCCCCTGAACTTCTCTTAATATTTTATTGTCACTTTGTGAGAGAGAAATGAAGCACTTCGTATATAATTCCTTCTTGTGCAACATACTTTTCCAGTAGGAATATCCTTTTTCAGTTTATTTCACAGCTTGGATAATCTTTTTAGTTTGTTAAGTTTCAAATGCACACAGGTCCTAGTTGATGCAGAATGTACTCATGATGGATCCATAAAGCACATTCAGAAATTTGAGTTCTGGGGATGGAAAACCTTAGATCATCGTGTACTTGATGCAGAAAGAACTGACGACCTGCTTCATCTTCAGTTACTACTTTCAGTCTTGATGCTTGCTTGAAGGGTTGGCAGTTGGCACCCAATCCCGCTATGTACATTTTTGATATAATTGCTTATTTTGTTTACATGTGAGTGCACAGTTTCACGAGTTTCCTCCACTGTGCAGTTACACCTTCTCATTAATGGTTTTAAATTATTGAAAACTGGCGGATCACTAATATATAGTACTTGCAGGTGAGTAATCTCTTCACATGAAATTCCAATATTTGATGCCGCCTCAATCGCTTCCCAGCAGTATAGTCTTGAACATGTTAGAAATTCTATATTCAATACCCTATACCTTTTCCTATTGCATTTCGTGCATCATTTTTAACTACTGATGGCGTGCATTATTTGTTTAGTCGAGAGTCGATTTTACATGAGGCATTCTCATGTTTGTTGAATGCTAGTACTACCGGAGACATATAATGTGTAATTACTGGCTTCAACTGGAATACATCCTAAGACAGATACGAGGTGTCATATAATTTTTGCCACGCTATCTGTCAAGATATAAAAGTTTGGCATCAATACAAAGTAATAATTTCCTGGGTTGATAACATGGCCTTTGTGTGTGTGTTTTTTTTTTCAGAATGTACAATTTCCTGGATTGATATTGTGGCTTTACTCAGGCTGAGTTTTGCAGCGCTTCTTGCTAAAGCTTATAACTCGTTATCGTGATCACGTTTTTTAAATTACTAAATAATACATTCCATATAAAATCTTTTTATACAAAAGTTTTTTAAAAATCAAACAAATATATTTTTAAATTTTAAAATAGTTAATACTTAATTAATCACGTTTCATTTTACATGCCACATAAGCTTACCAGCCATTGTCCTGCAAAACACAGCCTTAATGTAGCAACTTGAGGATTGTGTCGATGTCCAAAACAATTTGATGTTTTTTCAGTTCATATATGGATTAGTATTTTTGTAACCGTGTACTTTACATGGACATTGCTCTTTTACTACTACGTTAAAAAGAAGTCCAAAGGCAATTCAGAATGCCAAACTTGAATTACCAACCATATCGATACCATGGCAATTAAACCAGCCTTTCTTTGAATAAAGACAAATAGAAAGAAAAATATGAATATAAAAAAATACATTTACAATCTTAGAATGCAAAACTTTGCATGTAGGTAACTAAAATAGTTAGTAGAAACCGTAAACTGTGTCACTACTGTGGCCACTAGCTACTGCTGCTTCTTGCGATGTAGCCACTGCTTTTATAGGAAGAAAGGTAATATAGAAAGAAAAATGTTCTCCACTTCATCAATAAAATGATGCAGAGCCTCCGCCTTTGTTTCAGCAAAGAAAATTACAAATACGATCATATTGCATCTCCTACAATTTAAGAACTGTACCTGTGAAGTTGTCCCAGGACACAATTTGGTGCTTCAGTCCAATTTAATAAATTACGGCAGATGTTCCTAGAAAGCACAGATTTACTACCATCAGGAACAATCTCAAGTAGTATGTTGTTCGCAATTGTTATGGTAGACAACAGCATCGATATGCACAAGTTGGGCCATACCTTTTTTTAGATCATGAATTAAAAACCCACCTCTACATCTTACATGGATGTACACGACCTAAAGTCCATACAAAAGCTACTTCATATTGCAAGTTCGGCCATACCTGTACAGTTGGACCAGTGCACGTGCCATTGCGCACATTCATATTCGCTGGTTCGTCTATGGTCTCAAGCCAAACATAATTATCTGGCCCATGAGCTACTTTTGCATGTCCAACCGGTGTACTTGGAGCACAAGTGGTCGGTGAGAAAGTCAAACTACATATTTAAGTTTTCTTAGATAAACGGACATAACGTACGCGGTAATTGTTATTTACAACACAGAAAAATTGAATAGCACAGCGACTAATAATATATGTTTCGAACGAATACCAGAGATGGTTAGTATTTTGCCTCCACCAAAGAAGTGGAGCCTCTTAAATATGAACCTGACAAACATGTAACATGATAACAGTGAGGGGTTTCACTTACAGAAGCTAGAAAATGGGTAATCGTGAAAATAGGAGCAAACATGCCCAATAGATTCAAACTGATATTGTGGTGCAGGGGCAGCGACATCAAGAAAAGCACAAGAGTTCACTGAAGTGGCGCAGTGTATGTTCCCATCACTTTGAGGATATAAAATAGCGGATGGACAAGGGGCGTTCATAACATCATCCTTATGGAACTTGCCAATTCTCACTGCAAATCACGAGGAAAAAAAAGACGCTTTGCTTTACATTCCAGAATCCGAAAAAAATCATGACGGCCAATCTAAAACGATGTCCAATCAACACTGAGCAACCAATAGGCCGGGTTGGGTAGTATCAATACTACTATGTTACAAACACAATTGTTCATTTACTCTAGAAAACAATTTAAATATAAATGTTTTATACTTCTATTCTCAGAGACAAGAAACTGATTACTCCGTGGAAACTAATAAATCCATGCTGCAATTAATATATATTAGTAACCGATAATAGATAAACAAAAAAAACAAATATTTGAAACATAGTACAGAAAATAACCTGGCTTGCTGTTACTGTTACTTGCTAGAACAGCAGGCTCCGCCCAATCATACGATTTCACGCGCATCGAACCACAGAGTAATTTGGTCAACACAGCCATTCCCGGATGATCATGGAGAGGAATGCCGAATGAAGTTGGTAAGCAGACGATTCCAATCTACAGAACACACATGAGACACCATTGCAGATTAATTAGCAGAGGCTTCGGTCGCATAAGTGCTACAAGAAAATATCCATGCATGTTGAACCTACAGAAAAGGCATCACAGTTGTAGACATGCAGATACGTGAAGGGCGGCGCCACTGCTGAGTCCTCCAGGAGCGCCACGGCATACGTCCAACTTCTGCAGGAGTGACGGTATCTGAACACACACACCAAAAAAAAACACTTCATCGCTCTATAGGTGAGGACGTATACCACCATAATATAAAATAAAAACTTTTTATTTGCAACGGAAGTAGGGTCGAAGAAATTGATCCAACCACGAACAACACCTCTATTGATATCCACACACCCGGGGCTAAAACATCGATTGCAGGTGTACTATTACTCACAAGTGGCTAGGGTTTGGTTAGAGAGGTGACAGCTAGGGTTTCGCTTAAGGTGAATAGAGATATCTCTTCTCGACCTCTCCGCCTCCTATATATAGGCTTTCTCACTTGGCTTAAGAGGACCGTGGCCCGATAGGAGTCTATTCGGATCTCTATCTAAATCGAGCTCTCATCTAAATCACATTTGAATAAGTATTCTAACCTATTAAGCGTGTGATCCTATAGGTTCACGTATATTTGGTCACAACTCAAAAAGCCTTTTCGGTCACCCTATTAATAACAGTCTCTAGCAAGACATATTAATACTAAAGTACATTTAAAGATCATATTGACTAAACTTGTAATGTACGAATCCATTTGCTTTATAATATCAATCGAACTTAAGGCAAAACTTGTGTCATCCTCTTAATAGTTCGATCACTCTTTCGATCCTGTGATGGATTATAAACTTATGATTGACTTTTTAATTATCTTGGCATAGCCATGTACTTCCATAATCCATTGAATTGAGGCCCCCAGAGATATCTCTTCTATAGGAGAAATAAATTCTATTTTGATCACTCACATCCTACTACATATTTTATAGTAAACCTAAACACTACTTTTATGACTACCCCATTACAGAGTAGTGTTTAGTAGTTTTAAATAAGCTACTACGTATGTTGAGAATCATAATACATATACACTACTTAAGATTAACTGATGATACATAAAATCTATTCAGTATCTTATGATGGGTCTATCTAATATATGTTCACTAATATATATCCATATTATTGATTTGGTATCTCCATACCATTATCCATCACATACTCTAATCTCACAATTATATTTGTTTCTCATATAATATATAATTAGGAATCATTTAGAAATAATAACATCTGACATTAGGGGTCTCATGCATAAGTCACATACTCATTGATCAATAATGATAATGTATATTTTAAAAAATAAATTAATATATTATAAATATAGTATGTGATATATACAACATCTCTATGTTACGTCTAAGGTATATCACTAACAGTCTCCTATTTGCATTAGAGTCAATCATGTATGTATCTAATACCTATTGCCCTAATGTAGGCCTCATGTTTTTGTTGGGGAAGCAGCTATATCAACGGATTTGCAATATTCAAATTAGTTTCTACTTTGCATATCTTTATATCGTCTCTCTCCACTATCTTGCGGATAAGGTGAAAACACTGTGAATGTGCTTGGAGTTTTGGCTTGTGAAATGACCCCACTATTATTACGGTAGAGGTCCATTAGACTGATGGCACTAGTCACCACAGCAAAGTTCAGAAACATATTTTTTTGATACAAACAACCTCTTTAGCAGCTTCAAAAGCAGCAATATACTCATCTTCCATTGTAGAATGAACAACCGTATCCTACTTGGAACTGTTCTAGCTCACCGCACCATCATTTAGACAGAACATAAATCCAGATTACGATCTGAAATAGTCTTTGTCAATTTGGAAGCTTGTATCGGTGTAACCATTTACAATGAGCTCTTCCTCACCTCCATAGACTAGAAACACATCTTTAATTCTTTTCTAGTACTTTAAGATATTCTTTACAACAATCTAGTGACCTTCACATCAGTCTGATTGGTATCTACTTGTAGCACTTAAAGCATACGAAACATCTGGACGTGTATAAAGCATGGCATACTAGGATATTGACTCTTGCTAAGATTTATACCATATGACATAAGTAGGAAACTTTTCTTAGAGTCGTGCACATTGAACCTTTTCAATGCCTTGTCAATATATATATCCTGGTATAATCCAATTACCCTTCTTGATCTATCTCTATAGATCTTAATGTCCAGAATGTATGCCATCTCTCCTAAGTCTTTCATAGATAAACTACTTTTCAATGAAAATTTAACATATTTGAGCATAGGAATGTCATTTCCGATCAATAATATGTCATCCATACATAAGATCGGAAATACAAGTGTGCTCCTACTAGACTGTTTATAAATATAAGGCTCTTCTTCATTCTTGATGAAACCAAACCCTTTGATCACTTCATCAAAATGAATAGTCTAACTCCAAGATGCTTGCTTTAATCCATAAATGGATCTTTGCAGCTTGCATATCTTTCTAATTGATTGTGGATCAACAAAACCCATGGGATGTGTCATATACACATCCTCACTCATATTTCCATTAAAGAAAAATGTTTTGATATCCATTTGCCATATCTTATAGTTAAAATATGCAGTACTTGCTAAAATGATCCGAATAGACTTCAGAATTACGACATGCAAAAAGTTTTATCATAATCAACACCTTGAATCTATTTGAAACCTTTGGTTATCAATCATGCCTTATAGATGTTAACATTTCCATCCATGTCAATCTTTTTCTTATAAACCCATTTGCACTCAATGGTTTTAACACCATCAGGGGGATCAACCAAGTTCTAAACTTGATTGGTGTGTGTTGATTCAATTTTGGATCTTATGGCTTCAAGCCATTTCTCAGAGTTTGGTCCCACTATCATTTTTTAATAGGTCTTAGGCTCATGTTGTCTAACAATAATATTTCTCTTTGTTGAGTAGTCAAGAACATGTACCTCTTTGTTTCACAACATGACCTCTCTGATTTACGTGGTGCCGGTGTGTCTACAACAAGTTTTTTAACACTTTGTTCAACCTGCTATGGTTGTGTCGGAGTTGAAACATTTTTAGGTATTTCTTTAATTTCTTTGAGTTGCATCATTCTTCCACAATCCTTTCTCGAGAGAAACTCTTTCTATAAGAAAACACCATGTCAGACGATAAACACTTTGCCTTCTCCTTGATTATAGAAATAATATCCTTTTGTCTCCTTAGGATATGTAATAAAGACACATTTATCAGACTTAGGAGCGAGTTTATTAGATTGTAAATGGTTTACATAAGTCTCATATTCCCAAATATTAAGAAAAGACAAGCTAGAATGTTGTACCATCTACATCTCATATGGTGTCTTTTCTACTGGCTAAGATAAAACCCTGTTTAATATGAACATGGCTATTTCAAGAGTGTATCCCTAAAAGGACAATGGAAGATATTGTTGTTGTATGCATTCTTCGAAAGATTAACAACTGTGAAACCCCTCTTATCAACTGATTGACGGAAGATTGACCCATTAACAACAAAACAACGACACTTTAAACTTCATGTAATTCAACTCTAAGCCATCGACCCAATTTTCCTTTCTAACATTGGGTGATCTTTGTCCACTCCTTCAGTCCATCTCCCCCTTCATGTCACCGATTCATTTTTCTAGCCTAGCACACTTTCTTCTTCTTTTCTTTCTCTTTTTCTTCCTTTCGTCTTCTAGCCTAGGCCAGCCTAGCTCTCCCCACCACCTCTGCCACTGTTGTGTGACACAAGCACATGCGCCAACGTATCAAAACCCTCTATGCAACAGCTTGAGTTGCCCATGTGTTTCAAGCACATGTGCCGACCCTATGAGCTCATCCATTCCCCAAGCTACATGCAAGAACTCAAGCTAATCCATTTTGAGCTCCTCTGCTTGAGTTCATTTCTTCCGTTGCTGAAGCCATCACAACCACCACCATCTCCATCTTTCTTTCCATTCTTCCTCGTTGAACATCACCAATAGACTAAAGAGATGCCTCCTCCTCTACACCTCAGCGGAAGCCACACCACCCTTCATCACCGGAATCATCGTCGCCGGAGTCAACTAGCCAAAAGCTAATTTTGGCCACCAACGTCGGCCTCCAAAATTAGTTGCCATCATCCTATCTTATCTAAAATTGAAGGTACAAATGTAATCCTAACATCATTGTCTCCAACACCCATCTCCTTCCTCTTTCTTTCCCCGCTAGAGCTTATCGGCTCCGCTTTCACACCACTACCTTTATTCGGCCGTTGTTGAGCCACACAGCGTGTCGCCGCCTCACGAGCCACTAGTCCAATACGCCACCACTTTTGGCTTCCCCTCGCCGCCTTGGTTCTCCATGGCATCCACGTCCTCAATGGAGCTGCTGCCACCATGGTCGTCGCCACTGCCACTTCCTGTTTGCCACCGGTGTCCTAGCTGCTGTTGATCGCGAGAATTAGATCGCTTCGACCTCTAGACCAAAGAACTGTCCTCTCCTCACGAGAACCACCCTCCTTCGACACTAGTGCTATTGAACTGTTGCCAATGCTCCAAAACCATTGTCAGTTTGGTTAACTAGAGAAAACCGAGTGGTTTTCCTCTTTTCCTTTAGAAAATAAATTAGAAAAATAATGTTTTCTTTGGTTCATCTAGTTCAATGTTCATTTGACCACAAATTGAACATCCGAGACCTATTTCTAACTCCTTGAATTATTCCAAATCTATCTATGCCAGTTTTGTTGCAATATGAAGAGTCATGGAGGCAACCTTAATTTTGGCTCTAGGGCTTGCCACTCGCCAAAAATCCCCAAATTCTTCGAAAACCCTTCTTTTTATCTTCTCTTGAACTTTTCGAGATTTGATATTCAACTAGAGTTATTTGCTAAGTTATTTTATTTTACATATCAATAGATTATGCAATTGCTAATCTAGGAGGAGGTGAAGGATTGGAGTTCACCACTGCAACCGTGGAAGGAAAAGTGTGTTACGACTACGCTGATCTAGAAGGCTAGTCATGCACTCTTTGAACAAGAGTTGAACTTAATCTGGAGCTAGGTCATATTTCAGGTAGTAGTTCTTACTTTGAAGTACTATATAGCAATGCATGTGTCTTTTTACTAAAACTATTTTCATAATAGCAATGACCTAGTATTTATCTTTCTATACATTGCTATGCCTTGATATTGAGCCTGTTATACCATTGGTAACCCTAGTTCAACATGTTAGCAATATTGAAGGTAGTGATTAGCACACGAATTATGTCATTTCATGTGATGCTTTCAAAATGCTATGGTTCTTTTAAATGTTTAAGGACATAACCCACTTGTGTCAATATAAGTAACATAGTTGTGCCCATCCTCATGATCAAATTATTAGACCTAGGTATGTACTGCCCTGGCGGATCAAGCTTCTGCAAGCCTTTCGATGTATTGGTAGTAAGCTTTTGTGTATTAGCCATATTTGATGTAAAGTGATTTGCCGATGGTGGTGATTTGATTAAGTGATTATAGTTTGGGGGTGATGCATCACCCTCCGTGGAACTTGTCAGGTCGAAGTGTCCATAATAGTGGGGTGGATGTTAAAGTAGTCGAGAATACGCCCCGCATGAAGATCAGCTCGGGAAAACTACTGAGATGTCCTTCAACATGCTAAGCAGAAATGAGAGAAGTTTGGGATAGTACTATACCTTGTTATCCTCAGCCTTGTAAAATGTGGATATTGTATGGGTAAAGCTAGGTAGACAGTGCAGAATCATATTGTATTTGAATACGCCATTCTCCTAGTTAAAGAAGACATAACTATGGGTGCATCTAGATTATTGGCATAAGTAGACTCGTTGGAAGGTTTCAACTTTAAAGACGAATGGCACAAAATAATGAACTCTTTAGAAGTGAACTTCTTTATAAAATGGGTGATTGTGAACTATTAATAAGCTTTAGAATTAAGCCAGTTTCACACCTTGTTATATCCTATATTAGTATAGGTTTTTACGAAGTAATTGTGAAATTTTGTTATCTTTCTATTTGCCTCCCTTCACCTTGGTCTAACTTCTATCTACTTCTTTCTTCATCCCTGCATCTAGTTTTTAAAAAGTTTTACTTAATTTTCTCCTCACTTCTTTTAAAGTTTCAAAGTTTTGGAAGTGAAGCCACTACAGAGAGTTGTTGAAGTTCGATATCTTCATTAGGCTAGGGTTTATGGTAGTTTATACCATCCCGTATCGGCCAATGGTTCTCCTATCAAGTAGAATGTGAAGTCATTTGTTGTATTTGCAAAAGGCCAGCGGGTTGTTTCATGGGACCTTTTGGCGTTGCATGACAGCTGATGTGCAATTGTTCTTCTCACCTTTTATAAAGAAAAATTCTAATTTGATTCTGTCAGTCTCTCCTTCCTCTTTCCCTTACTTTTAAAATTTGTGCTAAAACTTGTCTATGTTCTTTCATCCTCCAATAGTCACCATAACTAACTAGTAAAAAAACATGTTACAAGCTTAGCCCCACGGACGAAATGTCAGGGCATAGGGATAGTACTAGTGAAGGAGGACAGATTGTTGACACTCAAATTAATGTACCCAGTGTACAAGAAGTCATCAATCAGCATTAGATAAGGTCTCTAGAATCAAGTAGCAATAAGATTCTGCAATCAGGAATTACTAGAATAGGTATGGGGACATGATGGACACACAACCCAAAGACTAAACCACCAAAATTTTCTGCCTCATTGGAACCATTAGTAGTAGAAGAATGTCTATTGGATGTAGAAAGAAAGTTTGATATAATACAGTATAATGACAAGGAAAAAGTTCTATGTGCTTCACGTCAGCTTTTTGGCCCAACATTGGTGTGGTGGATCGACTACCAAACGAAGCCCTGTAACAAGAGTACAATCACTTGGAGAGAATTTTCTGAGCAGTTCAGGAAAGAACGCATTCTGGAAGGCTTGATTGCAATAAAACATCAAGAGTTCAGACGTCACAGGCAAGAAGGAAAGATAATAATGGAGTACTTGAAGGAGTTTCGAGAACTTGCATGGTATTCCTCGAAGGATGTTGAAAGTATATCTAGGTTCTCTAATGGGTTTTGACTAATTAATAATTAATTGTTAAGAAACTAATATAATTACTAAGTAATGATCATGCATTAGGTTAAGAATAAGCAAATACAACTCTTAAAGCAAAAGAATTTAAGTGGAAGAAATTCGAGCAAAGTTTAAAAGGTCGAAGATCGAGTTGTCTCAAAGATCTAGTCTTGTAATGGCCAGATAGTCTAGGTGGAGAAGCGAATAGAAGCTTAGAAGACAAGCTTGACTATGGGAATAGAGGGTGTTGGATAGGCTGGCTCAGTACCGAACTGTCTGACACATTATAGAGATGGCCAGATAGTTGCTCAGCAAAGTGATGGGCTAGACAATTTGAGAGCTACCGAACTATCTAGGATGAAGGCACTATCGAATAGTCCGTTAGTGATCGTTGAAAAGCATAAAGTGCTAGACAGTCTGGCTTGCTACCAAATTATCCGACCCTGTACATGTTTTGGCAGATTTTGTGCAATGGGAATAAATGGTTAGCGGAGGAGTTGAGGTTATAAATGGGCCATGCCACGAACTCAATTCAAAACTTTTGATGCCTGTTCACCCTAAGCAAGCCAAATAAGTGTCCAAGAGCATTGAGAGCATATTAAAAATCAATTATGTTAGAGTTTAGTCTTGAATATTCTTATGTTCTTATTTAAAAGTCTAAACTCTCTCTTTCTCTCTTTGTGATATTGAGCTTGTAAGCTAATAGTGAATTGAGTTGAGAGTGTGTGGTAGTGAAGAATTATAATTTCGGAGTTGCCAAGGAGTGTGGTGTGCCCAGGAACCCTTATGAAGGTTCCACCTCACTTTCAATATGGAAGAGATGATAAGTCTGGAAGACAAGTTTCATCTTGATGAGTGCTTGATAAAGCAAGCTTCGTTGGAGGTTATTGCTCATTATCCATGCTCGAGATCTTGGTGGTTGTTTGGAGATGAAGATAAGCCTTGGTGGCCACTTGGAGACCAAAGACGCATTAGAGGTTACTTTGAGAGAAAAAGGGGTTAATTGAGACCCAGCTTTTCGAAGCTGTTCAATGGAGATGTAGGATTGATTGCATCCAAACATTGAGAAACAAATCAGTATCTCCTTTCTCTCTTGTATCTTGCATTTACCGCTTTTTATCTTGTGCTACTAGTGATCTTTGATTACTTGTTTAGCTCTATCTATCATTAGCTTGTTCTTATAAAAAGTGTACTTGAGTAGCCCTTTGCTCTAGTTTGCATCTTGCTAAATTGTTTAAGTCTTTTACTTTATGGTGACTAGATTATCCTCGAGCAATCAGACAATTTGAGCCCCTTATAGCTTTTCGTGTCATCACACCAACTTGACTATCCTACACCAATCTAACTATCCGACCTGCTATCGAACTGTCTAACTAGGTCTAATTCCACTATAGGTTTTGAAATTTTAGGAAATGCCTATTTATACCCCTTTAGGCAAAATATTTGATCCTCAAGGCCTCCTTTTAGATGTCAATACCACAAAGAAAAAAAATGGAGTGGTTTGTTGAGGGATTGGATGAACAAGCTTGAAGGACTAGACTACCCTAATGTGACTATCATGATGAGGTTGACTGTGATATTGCTCCTATGCAAGCATGCCACTTACTTCCGGGCCGTCCATGGCAATTCGATGTGGACTCTGCATTTTGGTCGATCAAACAAATACACATTTATTCACAAATAGAAGAAGGTGGTCCTTGTTCCATTATCTCCGGAAGACATACATTCTTCTGATGTTCTTCGCATGAAAAGGGAGGAGAGTGATAAAAGAAAATTATGTGAGACCTCTAAAAATAGTAAGGGAGAGACTCCTAAACCGTCCAGCCACATAAAGCCTCCTAAAAATACAAGCCTTCCACGTCAAAATGAATGTTTATTTATGAGCAAGAGTAACTTGAGAGAATTGAGAAACACCACAACTCCATTCTTTGTGCTCCAACACAAGGAGGTCCTATTGTCAACTAACGATTTACCTTCATCGCTACCAAGTGTTGTTCTTGATTTATTACAGGACTTTGAGGATGTTTTTCCTGATGAGGTGCTGGCTGGTCTTCCTCCTCTACGTGGAATTGAACACCAAATTGACTTAGTACCTAGTGCCTCCCTCCCAAATCGGCTAGCCAATCCTGAAGAAACAAAAGAGATCTAGCGACAGGTAAATGAGTTATTGAACAAAGGGTATGTGCGTGAATCTCTATCACCTTGTACTGTTCCAATACTTTTGGTCCCTAAGAAAGATGGGTCTTGGCGCATGTGTGTCGATTGCCGTGCTATCAATGCTATAACTGTTAGATATCGCCATCCCATTCCTAGGCTTGATGATATGTTAGATGAATTGAGTGGTGCTACTATTTTTACCAAGATTGATTTGCGTAGTGGCTACCATCAAATTCGTATGAAAATTGGTGATGAATGGAAAACAACATTTAAAACTAAATTTGGCTTATATGAATGGCTTGTGATGCCCTTTGGTTTGACAAATGCTTCTTCAACTTTTATGCGTTTAATGAATCATGTTTCAAGAGCTTTCATTGGCAAATTTGTGGTTGTATATTTTGATGATATCTTGATCTATAGTAAATCATTTGATGAGCATCTTGATCATATCCGTGCAATCCTTGCTGTTTTGAGAGCAGAGAAATTGTATGGAAATATTTCTAAGTACACCTTTTGCACAGATCGTGTTGTTTTCCTTGGTTTTGTTGTGACTGCAGATGGCATCCAGGTTGATGAAGAGAAGGTTAAAGCGATAAAGGATTGGCCTACTCCTAAAAATATGAGCCAAGTTCGAAGTTTTCATGGTCTAGCAGGGTTCTACCGGTGCTTTGTTAAAGATTTCAGCACAATCGCTGCACCACTTAACAATTTGACAAAGAAGAATGTTCCATTCAAGTGGGGTGATGAACAAGAAAAAGCCTTCGAAGAGTTGAAAAGAAATCTTTGTGAAGCACCGCTGCTACAACTACCAGACTTTGGTAAGACTTTTGAGATCAAATGTGATGCAAGCGGTATTGGCATTAGAGGTGTGCTACTTCAAGAAGGTAAACCTGTTGCCTATTTTTTAGAAAAACTAAATGGTCCACATCTAAACTACTCTGTTTATGACAAAGAGCTTTATGCCTTAGTTCGAGTTTTAGAAATTTGGCAACATTACCTACTTCCTAAGGAATTTGTTATACACTCTGATCATGAAGCCTTGAAACATCTCAAGAGCTGGCAAACTGAACCGTCGTCATGCAAAATGGATTGAGTTCATTGAAACATTTCCATATGTTGTCAAACATAAGCGTGGTAAAGATAACATGTCTTGCAAGAAGATGTGGTTTGGTTACACAACTAGATACAAAAGTGCTTGGATTAGAATCAATTAAAACACTTTATGCAAATGATTCTGATTTTAAAGAACCTTTCTCTAAGTACATTATTGGCAAAGGATGGGACAAATTCTATATATCGATCTAACAAATTATGCATTCCAAATTGTTCAATTCGTAATGTTCTTTTGCAGGAAGCACATGCCGGTGGGTTAGCAGGTTATTTTGGTGTAAAAAAGACATTGGACATGCTTTCTGATCACTTCTTTTGGCCATATATGAGACATGATGTCCAGCGACATGTTGAGCAATGCATTTACTTGCTTGAAAGCTAAGTCCCGCCTTAATCCCCATGGCCTATATATTCCATTACCGATTCCAAATGCACCTTGGAAAGATATATCCATAGATTTTATTCTAGGTTTACCTTGGTCTCTGAGGGGGAGCGATTCTATTTTTGTTGTTGTAGATCGCTTCTCAAAAATAGCACATTTTATTCCATGTCATAAGAGCGATGATGCTTCACACATTGCTGAATTGTTTTTCAGGAAGATAGTTCGTTTACATGGAGTGCCCAAGACTATTGTTTTAGATCGAGATACAAAATTTTTGAGCTATTTTTGGAAGACATTATGGGGAAAACTTGGCACCAAGTTGTTAATTTCTACTACTTGCCACCCACAAACTGATGGGCAAACTAAAGTTGTCAACCGTACTCTATGTACAATGTTGAGGGTTGTGCTGAAAAAGAATCTGAAGATGTGGGAAGAATGCCTTCCACATGTCGAATTTGCTTATAACAGGGCAATACATTCAACAACAAATTTTTGTCCCTTTGAAATTGTTTATGGTTTTAAACCACATACACCCATGGATCTTTTGCCTTTACCATTGCAGGAACAAGTTAACATGGATGCTACAAAGATATCAGAATTTACTAAGAAGCTACATGCTGATAAAAGAAGGCATATCGAGAAGAAATCTGCACAGTATGCAAAGCAAGCCAATAAGGGTAAGAAGAAAGTTACATTCCAGCTCGGTGACCTTGTATGGTTGCATCTACGCAAGGATCGATTTCCCCAAAAGCACAAGAGCAAGTTATCCCCTCGAGGTGATGGGCCATTCCAGGTTCTCCAAAAGATAAATGATAATGCTTACAAAATTGATCTTCCCCCCAAATATTCATGTGAGTGCCACATTCAATGTCAAAGATTTGCTTCCATTTGTTGGTGAGTCTGAGTTGAGGATGACTCCTTCTCAAGAGGGGGAGGCTAATGAGGACATCCCTAGCATCAATTCTTCTCCACATCCTAATGAAGTTGCATATGATATAGCGGGTCCAATTACAAGGAGCAGAGCCAAACAACTAGAGAAGGAAATGCATTATGAGGTGAACGCTAACCTTGTGCTAAATAATCAGATTATTTTGGATGATCCTATGCTTTTGAGTACTTGTTTTAATGTTCTTAGAAATGATGGAGTGCATGAACGGACATGGGATGATGATGGTTTTTGTCCTCTAAATATATGTACCAAGGAGCCTAGATGTGCATAGAGAGGATGGACCATTCAACTACCAAGCTGATTAGTTGTGGCTGTGCAAAACAATTAATTGCTATGTTTAGGAAGGCAATTAACAACCAGGCTGTTGTTTCACACACACGAAGAAGCATGCAGAAGAATACCAACCATCCAAAGTGCTGCATGAGGCCATGCTATTAATAAAAGGAGTGCTACAACTTCCTACTGCATGTTCTCATTTACTTTTTAATCTGAACTGAAGACTCCACTAGTGCTATATATATCCATGTAATAGATGTCCCGAGGGACTTTTGGGGGCTGCCATTTTTAGAAATACAAACTCTTTGAGTTCTTCCTTCCATGTGAATGTTGAGAGGCTTGCAAACTTGTTCTTTCGATTCCTAAGGGAGTTGTAGAACGCCGGACTAAGGTTCACCCAATTTGTGCCTTCACGTCTATACAACGTGATTGCATGGGTTGGCTTCGTTGGTATGTGGAAGGGTGATTGTCTCGGTAGTTCGTTGCGTGTGCAGACTCATGGTGCACTGCCTCTTCACCGGGTCACACAGCGATAGTTATCAAGTTCGTGGATCCTTCGAGAAGATTGGGCCACAACTACTCATCACACATGACCCATAGATGTGTGCACTTCAAAAGTGGTATAGCAACTTTGCATCAGACCTCTTGTTGTCAATAAACTGGTATTTTGTGAGAGATGGTTTTGGATTGGCGTGTGCCAGGATGGAAAGGAAAAAAATGTTTACAAGGTATTCACCTTGAAATTATAAGCAAGTGATTTTTATCTGGCACCACAAGGATGAGGATGTGAAAGGAGCCCTAAGAAAATCTACTAGAAATGCTAAGATTCAGTGACAAGTTACTATTGGCAACTGAAATTATCTCGAGTCAGGGAAGACAAGCATACCCCACAAAACCAAGGCAGGTGGACTGCTAAGATATTGCTTCAAGTTGGGAGAAATAAAAGCACAAATTTTATGGCTTAAAAATAAAGATGATGATTCAAGGACATGAATATTTTGTATGAACATATTGAGAAGAAGACGATGGAAACATAATACAGAACATGAGTAATATTAATTGATGTGATATAATGTATTTGATCGAACACAAAAACCAAGTCTACCAGATGGGTGAATGGTAAGATTATTAAAAACTAAAAAAAATTAGTGAAATTAAAAGTTATTTCCGATTGATGGGTTAATCGTACTGTAGTCAAAATTCTAAACTTTTCTGGATATCACTGGTCCGACCACTATGTAGTTATCAGTCCGATTGACACTCATATGCCGGTTTGATCACTGTCTTGCTATCGATTCGACTGCCATTCTCTACCCGGTCCGACTGCCACTAATATGCCGGTCTGGCTGACTGTAACCGGAGAAAAATGATCTCAACGGAAATCTTAAAAGTTGACAAAACTCTTAAAAATATATTAACTTTATTATATTAAAATGTATCTACAAAGTACATACAAAACACTCGTATATCAACTTTCAACTAAACTCGTAACTCAAGTCTAAACCTTAATTTTTCTCTCTTCGAAAAATGATACTTTCAAGCTTAGACTGCCTCTCTATTTATACCCATATGTGGTTGCACAATGAATCTTAATCCTAATAGGAAAATCACTCCTAACCACTTAGAAAACCCTCTTGTATTGGTATACAACATATCTCTATATGAAGTCAAACTTTATCTTTTCAAACTTAGACTTTTTCAAATTTGACTCTAATACCCATACGTATATAATCCCTCTTATATGCCATATGGTATCTTCATCTCTACGTGCATTAATCTCTACCCTTTAGTATCTTGTGTGATCTCTTAATCGTCCATACATCAAATTCTCCCAAATCAACTCCCGATCTATCACCGGTAACACTCACGAGGTGTCAAGACTCATCTACAGATGCTAAAAATACCATATCCGAACACAAATTCTTCCCGAGTTAACTTAGATTAGTACACAAACATTATATCATATACATATAAAACACATGGAATACTTATCCATCAAGTAATCACCGAAAAACATAAAAATATTTCAAAACCGAATCCTCTTTGGATTCTATCGGTCGAATAGTTGGGCTTGTCAGTCCGACTGCATCTATGTCTATGGTCCAACCATACCCATACATGCAGTCCGATTGACCTCCCTAACCTGGTCTGGCCATATTCACACAGAACCGTTTTGGACTTCTGCACGCACCTATTGGTCCAACCGGCCTCAATGATCGGTCTGAGCGCATATAGACAAAATTATTTCATTCAAAATCAATTCAATTAAATTTTGAGCCAATTGTTCATCACAAATTTATAAATCAAGAGAATAATTTTACACAATGATCTATACGTAATATAAAAGAGGAAGAGAATGAAATGTAGGGAAAGAAAGAGCAGGATAAGTATAGAAAGGCTAAAACTAATGGAGATCCATAATCCTCTGAAATAACGAGGAGTTAAGAGTTTAAAAGGCAGATGAATTTAAATAATTGATGAGGGAAGTTCGAGAACTTTAATAGAAGCTTGGGATTGGAATTGTAACGATAAAAGTTCCAGATGCACTTTGGGAAGAGCCTCCAAAATTGTTCAAATGTTATCAGTGCCACCACTAGTATGTACGGAAGTCAAAAGGGGGATAGCTCATTTATTTTGGTGAATTCAACTGTTACTATAAAGTTGCCGGTACCTGATTTGAGAATTATTTTTGCAACAAGAAGAGATGGGATGAAGAGATACAATACCTATAAGTTGTAAAAGTCCGAAGAATGTTATTAACGGAACTGGCAAAGCCCTATAAAGGAGCTGAAATCTGAGAATTAAATGCCTTCAGCAACAGCAAGAAGGAAATTGCTCGTAAGTAAAGTTGAAGTGCTGGCAACTACAGCCTGGTGAGAAAATACTTGAGCAATAGTAGAGAAATGGTAAGAGGTGAACCTGTTCATCACTCCGGAAGCATATCAGTTTGCAGTTTTCACCATATCCTGTACAACCATGAGTTGGCAGCTAAGTTTTAAGTATGAGGGTATCTGTACTCCAAGGCATCATGAGGCTAAAGATGCAAGACTTGTTTACATCTGACTAAGATAATAAGTAGACTAGTTGGACGACGAAATTACATCTGCTGTTGAAGCCATGATAAAATTATAAAGACGAACTACAGGAAAAAAATGAGCCAGCTACAGGTTTGAAGAAAAAGGAAAATCATGGGTTACATAGGAAAAGAAGTGTCACTTGAAGTTATGCAAGAATTTCATACGAAATAGTACTGGCCCTGATATGTTGAACCCAAAAGATTCATCAGGGAAACAAGCATTGTATCAGTTGTATCTTAGGTTAACAGAAGTTCACCGTATTTTTCAGGATCACAAATCAAGAGGCACGCAAAGTAATTAACAAAGTGGGTAACAGTAGAAGGTAAAGCATATGTACCGATCATACATACAAAGGGAAGCAACAAATTAAAGACTTGGTTGAACAGGCAACAAGCAAAACTGAGGGAAACAATTTTCGACACACGGTAAAGGGACCTCTTGAACAGAATAAGATACGTCTGAATCAAAGAAAGACTAAAAAAATCAGTTACCAGTCTGGTGAATCTCGGATGAGATTCTTTTAAGAGGATAAGTCTATAACAGCCATAAAATTTGGCTAAATTTTAAAACCATTTTCTTTTCTTGTGATATCCAAAAATTTACGTCAGGTTTTTTGTTTCGTTTTATTTTAAAGTCTCATAGTTTGATCATCTTGCTTCTTCTTTGTTTCTCCAAAAGTGCAAACCCTTTGTCTCAAAACCCTCCTGAGTTTGCTCATATTGTCTTTGGCCATTGATCCAATTTCTCTTTTTAACACTAGCCCATCATTTTCTGCTCATTTGGCCCCATCTTTCTCTTCGCGTTGCCAATCTATTTTCTCAGCTCGGTCCAGTTTTTTCTTTTTTTTTCCTTTTTCTCCCTTCCTTCTTCCAGCCCAGGATGGCTCAGCCAAGCCCCAGCCGGCCCAGCTCTCCCCATCACCTTTGCCACTGTTGTGCCACACCATCGCCCTTCACCCACGCTACATAGCTGCTTGTGCTGCCCACACATCACAAGTGCATGCATTGACCTTGTGAGCTCATCCAGTCCCCAAGCTACTTGCGAGAACTTGAGCTAATCCATTTCAAGCTCCTCTGGTTGATCTAGTCTCTCCCGTCACCGATGCCATCACTACCGCCACCACCTCCATCTTCCTCTCCATTCATCCTCGTTGACCATCACCATCAGGGAAAAGGGTTGCCTCCACTTCCTCTACACCTCAGCCAAAGCCGCACCACCCTCCATCACCTGAATTGTAGTCACTGGAGTCAACTAGCTGAAGTTAAGGTTTCAACCACCAATGTCCACCTCCAAAATTCATCACCATCATCCCCTCTCGTCCAAAATTGAAGGTACGAATGGAATCCTCATGCCAATATCTCCAAAACCCTTCTCATTCCTCCTCTTTTCCACTGCAGGAGCTCACCGGCACTGCTTCTGTGCCACCGCCTCTATTTGGCTACCGCCAAGCCACACGGCGTGCCACCATCTCGTGAGCCACCAGTCCAAGATGCTGCCACTCTCTGCTTCCCCTTGTCATCCTAGTTCTCCCACGAAGAGACACCCTCGCTAGGGTCCGCCAGAGCTACCACCACCATGGTCGCCGCCACTGTCGCTTCCTACTCGCTGCCACTCGCCTTGCCACCAGTGTCCCATTGGCTACTGACCATGAGAATAAGATCACCTTGACCACTAGACCATACAACTGGTCTCTCCTCACTGGGAACCAGCTTCCTCCAACACTAGCACTGTTGAACCACTGCTAGTGCTCCAAAATACCTATTGGCTTGGTTAACTAGAGAAAAACCAGCATTTTTCCATTTTCCTTTAGAAAATAAATCATGAAAAATACTCTTTTCCTTGTTCATTTAGTTCATCACTATTCATTGGACCTCAAATTGGAAATCTGAGACATTCCAGATTCTTTGAATTATTCTGAATTCTTCTAGCCAATTTCATCGCAATATGAGTAGTTGTAGGAGAAGTGTGGTATGACTATGTCGATCAAGGCTAGTCATGCACACTTTGAACAATACTTGAACTTAATCTAGAGCTACATCATATTTTGGGTAGTAGTACTTACCATAAAGTATTATATAGCGATGCATGTGTCTTCTTACTAAACTCTTCAAAATAACAATGACCTAGTATTTATCTTGCTATACATGTTGCCATGTCTTGATATTGAGCTTGTTATACCATTGGTAACCCTAGCTCAATTTGTTAGCCATATTGAACATAGTGATTAGAGTATGGATTATGTCATTTCATGTGATGCTTTCAAAATGATATGGTTGTTTTAAATGTTTAAGGACACAACCCCCTTTACCAATATTAATGACTTAGTTGAGCCCATCGACACGATTGAATTATCGGACCTAGTTGTGTACTGCTCTAGTGGATCAAGCTTCTGCAAGCCTTTCAGTATATTGGTAGTAAGCTTTTGTGTATTAGCCATATTTGATGTAAAGTTATTTGCCCATGGTGGTGATTTGATTAAGTGATTATAGTTTGAGGGTGATGCATCACCCTCCATGGAACTTGTCAGGGCTAAGTGTCCATAATAGTGGGTGGATGCTAAAGTAGTTGGGCATACACCCCGTGTGAAGGATCAGCTCAGGACAACTACCGAGATGTCCTTTAACCTACTAGCTAGAAACAAGAGAAGCTTAGGACAATATTACACCTTATTATCCTCAGCCTTGTAAATTGTGGGTATCATGTGGATAAAGCTAGGTAGACGCTATATAGTCATATTGTATTTGAATATGCTATGCTCCCAGTTAAAGGAGATATATCTATGGGTGAATCTAGATTATTGACATAACTATACTGGATGGAAGGTTTGAACTTGAAAGATGAATGGCATTAAAGGATGGACTCTTTAAAAATAAACTTTGTTATGAAATGGGTGATTGTGAATTACTAATAATGTTTAGAATTAAGCCAGTTTCACACCTTGTTATATCCTATATTAGTATAGCTTTTCCTACATGGCTTGCGGGGTACTTGTATCTCAATCTTGCAAATTATGGCACCACTTGTCCATGGAGTTGCAAGTGGAGCGCTTGAAGACGAAGCCCTCGAGTTCTAGGTCAACTCTATACTCAGGCTATTCCAGTGGTCTGGAGAATCTTTTTCTTGTTATAAGTGTATGACCATAGGCCCGTTGCATGTTTGTGTGTTGTGTCTAGAGTTGTATTAGAACCTTGCTGGCTTCTATAATTAATAGAAGTGCTATTTTTGTGTCATTCAACATGTAACCAAACTTCTTGAGTAGGTACGTGTTGATGGAACATTTGGACCCCCTCTAGACATTCCCCACGTAGGACCATCTAATAATCATTTCAGGGTTTCACATGCCATGTTATACAAGTTAGCAATATGATTCTTAAACCATTCTTTAGAATGAGCAATGTGGTTCTTTCTAACCTAGTTGTCTGATTGGTCCACGTTCTCTTGTCGGATCAACATTTCATGTTCTTCCAAGTACGATATTATTTCGGTCATATGATGGAGGACTGTAAAATGTGCTTTATCATACTAGGCATACTCTATCTCAATAGTTTTCCTTTCGACACTGCCTATCCCTTCAAGTCTCACTTCATGTTGGGACTAAGGAACTCCAATTGAACTGGTCTCAAACATGTAGTCAACACAAAACACAATTACCTTCTACTCAGGCTAAGACTAGTTCTGTACTTAAGCCTTTAAAATTCTCATGTATATTTCAAATGGTTACATCTGTCTTAGGAATGCAAGACCACATGCTTTAGTTTGCTTCACCAGATGCATAATGAGATGTATCATTATATCAAAGAACATAGAGGGAAAGTATATCTTGAGATGGCATAGGTTTTCACAATATCTACCTATATGCCATCTAGTCCTTTTGGATCAATGATCTTCTGGCCAATTGCATTAAAGGAGCTCAAGTGCATTATCGTGTGTCAGACTTTTAGAGGCAAAATATTTCTAATTGAAATGGTTAGAAGCTATGTAATTAGAACAAGATAGTTATAAGACTTTATCCCAACCAATTTTAGATTGTCCATCGAAACAAATTTACTGAACTTCATGAGTACCTAGTTAGAACTTTAATACCATTGAATTACATCAACATATCTTTTGTCACCTCCTTTGATAGAGTGTAGCAAGCTAGAGGGAGGTATACTCTTCCTGACTACATGGTTGTGTTGTGAAGTTCACTACGAATTTACATATCTTTTAAATCTTGCTATGTATTGAGTTTGTCCTTTGTCTTTCCTAAAATGTTAAGTAGTAACCTGATAATACTCTCATAAACATTCTTCTTGACATGTATCAAATCTATACAATGACAAACCTTAAGATGCTCCCAATATGGTAGTCGCTAGAATATTGACTTTATATTCCACATATACTTCTCCTTTTGGTTAGTATCGTTCTTCTTCTTTTTGAAATCATTATGGATATCCTTCACTAAATCATGCACCTATTCTCCTGTTAAATCTAGTGGTGCCCTAGCTACCTCCCTCTTACCACTAAAGTTCTTCCTCATTCTTTTACAAGGGTGATATCATAGGAGGAATCTCCTATAACCCATGTAAACCATCTTACATGAGTTTTTCATTCACCTACTGCATATTTCCTCCATATAATGTGAATAATTTTTTTCCCTTCATAGTTTGGCTAGAAAGGTTACCAAGTGCTGAGTAGTCATTGATGATGTAGAACAACATGACATGAATGGTAAAGTTCTCCCGTACATATGCATCCCATGTTTGTGACCCCTAATGCCATAGACTTTCTAGGTCATCGACTATCAGTTCCAAGTACACATCAATATCATTACTAGACTGCCTCGATCATCAAACAAGCAAGCAAAATATAATGCACGTCCTCTTGAAACACAACCAATGGGGCAACTTGATAGTACACGAGAAGCATTGGCCAATTGTTGTGATGATTTCTCATATCCCCAAAGGAGTTCATGTCATCCAGTCTCATACCAAACCTTATGTTTCTTAGGTCCTTAGCCTTATGTTTCTTGGGTTCTCAACAAATTCAAGGTATACCCTATCGATATTTCTTCACTACATTGAATTTGTCGAGTGTCTTAGTTTACCATTGACCTTTCTTTCTATTGCGTGCCAACAAACTAACTCAACCTTCATACGATTGGCAAACATTCTCTTCATGCAGTTAGTAATAGGGAGATACCACACAACCTTTGTGGGACCATCCCTCTTTGACTTTTTACCTTCAACACTACTATTATCTCGTTTGTTTCAAAAAGCCGTACATACAGGATAAGCATTCAAGTCGGTGTATTCTTTGTAGTACAATATATAGTCATTTTGACATGAATGAATTCTTCTAAACTCTAGCCCCAATGGACATAATACTTGCTTTGCTTCATATGTCATCTTTGGCATTTCGTTTCCTCTAACAGCAAGTCCTTTAGCAAGTTAAGCAGTTCTATAAAACTCTTATTTGAACAACCATTACTTGCCTTAAGCTTCATGAGATCTAAGACAAGAAATAAGTTTATATGCTTCGGCTTGCATACTAGATACATAGGCATCTTAGAATCCATCACCAACATATTGAACTTCTCATAATCCCTCTTGTTGTAGGTTGGCTCCTCAATATCACGCAACATTTTTGAGAGGGTATCAGGGTTGACATTGATGATTTCACCACCCAATGGAGATCAAATGAACATGTCATCTCAATCTTGTTTCTCGTTCTATACATTTGGTACTTTATCAACTGGAATATTCTATGACTCTTGCTCTCCATACATGATCCAATATGTGTACCCCACAAATTCTCTACATATCTGATGAGACTATACCTACACTCTTTCTACGAGCATCTTCTCATTTCATCAATTTACATATAGACAACCCATATATTCATTTATCCTACTCTTACCATCCTCTGCAATATTCAAAATTTCAACAACTTCATTCCTATACTCTTGTCTCAAACAACTAATATCGTACATCCAACTTTGGTCTATCTGCGATCATTAAATTCAGACAAAAAAATAATCAGAGATAATAAATCAACTTTACATCAATGTATTATTTTTTACCTTATATTTTAGAGCAAAAATTAGCCCCTAGCCATCCCACCGAAAATGTAAATAATACATAGGGTTGGGATGGCAAACAGTTAGAAGATAGGGGTATATATATAGAAGGTAACTCATCTTTGTTGGATAAGAAGGAAAAACTCATCATAGATGAGTCATACTCATCTGTGATGAGTTGCCATGTCAGTACCCATCATAGATGAGTGGTCACTTGTGTTGGGTGTTGTTTAATACCTATCATAGATGAGCACAAACTCAAGATTTGTCATAGGTAAAGGGTCGCCTGTCATAGGTGTTATGTGTCGGTTCCATATATGGGCCTATCATAGATAAGCCCTTACCTATGACGAGCACACGCCCCTGAGTCTCATCTGGATTGGGCTCTAGTTTAGCCTGTCAGAGATGAGGTCATCCATCATGAGGCACTTCGTCCTGTCACAAATGGGCCAATATAGCATAATGCATATCAAAACTATTCTAGATTAATTTGCATTCTTCATATATAGCAACCAACATTGTCGCTTAAAAAAGTCCATCCAACATGATGTTGATAACCTACATTCAGTCAAATTGAACAATAAACCTATAAACCTTCTCGCAACACATACGCCTCCACCATTGGTGCATTAAGGATATGAGGCAAAAACTTATGGGCAGCTGCTATGCATTATCCATATGCATCGTTTTAAAGGTCAATATTGTCGATTATGATAATTGGTGAGGGTAAAAAGATCAATGCTTACCACCAATGGATGAGATTCTAACATGGCTTCATTATCGAAGACTATACGAACGGTGTCATCGACAACAATCTTGGTAGCATCGATAGTGGTTCTAGCCTTGGTATGCCTTGAGTTGAATTCAATCTTCTTGCACTTTTATTTTAGTGTGGATTGACTGGGCGCGTTTCCTCGAAGGAATACCGATGGAGCAGTGGCATCGGATCCCAAGTGTGGAATGGCCGATGAAGGAAGGTAAGTGATCAGCCGATTACTTTGGCTCAATACAGGGGTGTCTGCATTAGTGGCCCATAACACTAGATGAGAATAAGAGAGTGTGGCAAGTAAAGAACAGATGATGCAAAGGATTTTACCTCATTGTCAGAAGCTTCATAATCAGAATTGATGGATTTACAATAAGAAGTAACTAATAGATTGAATAGGTGACGCTTCCATTCTTTCCACCATTGGGCAAAAATCCTAGAGTTGATGGTGTAGGCTTCTCTATTTGCAAAGTCACCTAATGGTGGTGATTTGGAAAGAAGCCTAAGCTAATCATATTCTAATCTACTTGATACATTATTTTGGGCCTTAACTTTGCCAATGAGATAAAGGCCAATTCGGAGTTGGCCACATACAAACTGATGAGTGTAGACTAATGAATGGTAAAATTCATATGATGGTTGATTAGATATGCCCTAAGCGATACTAGTGGGAAGAATGCAAGGGGTGATAGCTAATATGAAGATGTTCTTGGATTCTTCATCGGTTGAAATGAATAGGGGATCAAAGTTATAAGAAATTTTAAAAGAAGATGCATCGGTATAAGCAAACTAGATGATGGCTTCTCGAATAAAGCCGTGATAGAAAGCTTTAAACCAATGGCTTGCTTCATCAAGGGCCATCTTGCTACCTAGAAGAGCTGATGCTACTTCTTTGAATGATGTACATTGGCATGAGACAGGGTATGCATCCTCCGTATAGTCTAATAGGTAAGATAGGGTATCGAGAGGAGGAGCATTTTCTATGGTGGTAGTGTAGAGATTTAACCACAATTGGATGAAACATCATGGCCCTCCAATGTGACCAACAAGTTGATGGGCCGATAGCTTGGCAGTTGCTTGATGCAGTAGCAAGTAGCTGGCCCCTAGGAGATACTTGCCTAGTGGGATGTTGTTTCGTACTACCAATCTTTCTGCAATATATTACATATTGGTTGTCAGACCAAGGGTTGATCCACAAAAAACAAAGCGTTCCAGCCACAAGTTGAGGAAAGCCATGTGCTCCCTATCGGTAACTTGACCCGTCTGCTTGTTGTAAGTTGATATATACCCGGTACAACCACTAACTTTTTTGGTCTCTAGCCGATGCTAAGTCTTGAATTTGAGATAGCTAGGGTTGATGGAGGCAGTGATATTGAGATCAGTTAGCATCTTCACATCTATTAGTGTAGGTGTCATCGACCCATGAGCAAAGAGAAAAGCATTAAGGGCATCCAACCAAAAATAGTAGGCCGATGACAAGAGGGACTCATTCTTCTCCATTTCTGCAAGATACAAGCCAATGCAGTGGCCAATGCCCATTTCATCCTAGAAAGTTTGCCTGGCCGCAGACACATGTCGATACCAATCTCTCTAGCCTGTCAATTTGCTAGGCCATCCCCTAAAGTTGTTCGTCAAATCGTTGGTTGACAGAGAGTTGTTCTTGATGGGAAGCTGATTGGTTTTAGCATTGATGAAATCTATGGGGTCTTCGTCCCTCATCGGACCAAGGTAAAAATATTCTGGGTGGTTCATGATGGAGATGAGGATTTGATTCTTGAGGTTCTATAGAGACAAACAAGGAAGGCAAGAATAGTGAGGAAGCAAAAACAAGAAATGGTAGGTTGAAACAAGATGAACAAAATAGTGAAGTTTGAGGAAAAAGAGAAAAAGAACTTACCTGAGGAACATCGTTTGGAGTGGCCATCATAGTGAGCAAGGGTAGAAAATGCCAAAGACTAGGTGGGTGCCTCTAGTCGCCGAAAAGTGGAGGTCATGGGTCTTTGAAAATAGAGAAGGTCTCAAGCGAAGTCACTAAAAGAGTCAAAGAATGATGAACAGACGAAACGATTAAATGTAAGGTGGTGGTAGGGTCATGATTATATAGGAGATGTTGTCGTATAGGGGATTTGAATCAGTTTGAATGCATTTAATGCATGATAACCAAGCTACAACGAGTGGTGAAAATAAGAGTAGGACAAGGAAATCAAATGAAATCGAACAGAATTTCAAACTTTGAGGTATCAAAGTCCAAAATGAGGGGAGCATGTGTGAATGGAAAAAATTAGCACAGACCAGCGTATCGACATAGCGGCTTTGGTGTGTTTGATGAAATCTGATGGTCTTTGACAAAAACTGATGGTGATGGATTGGCTGGAGCTGATGGCCAATGAATCAACTGAAGACAATAGTTCATGGATTGGCTGGCAGGTTTGAGTGTAGGTCCGAGTGGATCAATTAGCCAGTGAATGATTGAACCTAGTTTGGTTTGTGGCAGACAAAGAAAGTTTGTAATGAGGCAAGATTGTATCATAATTAGAAAGGTTTGTTAGTTTTTGTTTGTTTTGTGGTTGTTGTGGATTTTGTAGCCACACAGGAATCATGTAATCGTAAGGTATAAATATAAATCCAGCTTTACTATAAAAAAGGATCACACAACTCAATACAACAATACTCTTAGCACATTGCTAACCCTAGTTCTATAGGTTTTTTTAACGGGTTCTGGCTCTTGACGTGGGCCTACATCATTACGATCTCGGGTGAAGGGGTAAGTCCCATCACCTGACAGTTGTATCAGCTAGATTGGTCTCACATAAGGCTGCATCATTTCAATCTCTTAGATTATCCTAATTCGGTTGATACAATTGCCAGTTTACCTTGATATATCAGTTCTATCTAAGGATGCATCATTTCTATCTCTTACATTGATATAGTGTATCTTCAATCTAGTACTGTCCTGATTAGATCCAATTTATTGGATTGTTGCTAATATGTTAAATCCTACTAATTCAGTAGGTTTTATTCAATGTTTCATTAGAGTTCTAGCCGATGAGGTATCTTTATAATTAAGCTTCAAATTTAATACGTATCAACTCTCTAGCTAATATACATGTTTTTATCATAAGCTATCTTTACACATATCAAACCACCAGCCGATATTCATCTTCTGCTTCAATAATTAATCTACTATTGATCAGTCTAGTTTTACTAGATTCAATCTTATACTATCTCGGTTTAGTCCAATCAATCGAGGTTGTCTTTACTAAGGCTAGCATTATGATTTAGTAGGTTTCATCTCTTCCATCAACTAAGCTAGCCAATGAGTTTACTCGTCTATATTATTTTATATGTATCCCTATACCCATGTCGGTCTTGTTGCTAGTACGAATGTGCTATCAATCCCATCGGCCATTGACTAATGAAAGGAGTTTGTATTGGCGATTAGGCCGATTGGCGTAAGATTCTTACTTTTGTACATGTTTCTTATCAATTACAGAATCAAATTAATTGGCATGCCCTCAACAAACCAAGTTAAGACTTACATTAGAGCTAAGCAAATCTCCTAGGCCGCCGTGTGCGACACAAGGGTCATCGTCAGATTTTTGCGCCAACATGCTTTTGGTATGTCCAGTGGGACCATTTTTGACCAAATCACGGTGGGACAACAAGCTAAATATGTCTAACAAAGTCAACAATGAGAATATCATCCCTATTACCATGGAGAATTTGACCGACGAACAGAGACAGTAGGTGTAGGAGTTGGTCGATGGATATCAGAAGATGTGATTGGAGTCTTACAAAATGACCTGATAGGGCTCGACGCAGAAGACTCCATTTTCAAAGATGATATTATTTGGGGAGTCGAGTCATGCGCCATCAAATCTACCAAACAATCTTTAAGACATGGTCAACAAGGCAGTAAATTATTCATCGATCAATCAGTCCGAAGTATTGGTGAATACATTGCAAAACCTCATCAAGAATATAGTGGATGGATCTATATATAAAGAAGCTTCTCGTGGTCTATTGTACCTCCTAGAAAGGCCAGAGCAAGGTCAAAGAGTGAGAAGAGAGCTTTTCTCATCTTTGGCATAGAATCAGCCTAGGAGGCAGAAGGGTGAGGCACATGCCACCCATCGCTATAAGATAAATTATGGGGCAGAATAAGGATGTGGTGGATAGATGGCTGAGTGGGGAAGCTCGTGGAAATAACAAAATCAATACCAACAACCCCACAATCAGTATCATGTGTCATAAAATTAATACTAGCAACCTCACAACCAGTATCAAGCATCATAAAATCAGTATCAACCACTCCATGATTAGTATCAAGAGCCTCAAAACAAGTATCAAGCACAATGATCATAGTATTAGGAGTTACAACAAGACCAATATCAAGTACGACAACCTCAGTATCAAGCGCCTATCTGTCAAGTTCCGCAAAATTATCCCTAGGAACCAAGAGATGATGATTGGATGGCTAGGATCGTGGAAGTGATAAAGGAACAGTTTGGCCTAAGGTCTAAGGAGCAAACATACATGTACAGACACCCTTATCCAAACTGGCTTGATAGGGTTTCTCTACCTCACCGATACAGAATACCATACTTTTTTAGGTTTTCAGGGAAGGACAACATTTCTACTATGGAGCATGTAAGCTGATTCTTGGCCCAATACGGGAAGGCATCGACTAAAGATGCTTTGAGAATTAGATTCTTTCCCTTGTCATTATCTGGATTGGTTTTCACGTGGTTTTCATCGCTTCCCCTGAATTCTATCAGGAATTGGGTCAATCTGGAGAAAAAGCAACATAAGTATTTCTTTGCTGGAATTCTAGCCGATGAGGTATCTTTCTAATTAAGATTCAAGTTAATACGTATTGGCTCTTTAGCCGATATACCTATTTTTATCATAAGCTATCTTTACACATATCAAACCACCAGCCGATATTCATCTTTTGTTTCAATGATTAATCTACTATTGATCGATCTGGTCCTACTAGATTCAATATTATACTATCTCAGTTTAGTCTGATATATCGAGATTGTCTTTACTATTACTAGTGTCATAATTTAGTAGGTTTCATCTCTTCCATCAGCTAAGCTAGCCGATGAGTGTACTCGCCTATATCATTTTATATGTATCCCTATACACGCATTGGTCTTATTGCTAGTACACAAGTACTATCAATACCATGAGCCAATGGCTGATGGAAGGAGCTCATGTTAGCCGTTAGACCGATTGGTTCAAGTTTCTTACTTTCGTCCATATATCTTATCAATTGTAGGATCAAATTGACTAGTAATCCATCAACGAACCAAGCTAAGACCTACACTAGAGTTAAGCAGATCTCCTAGGCCACCATGTGCAACGCAAAGATCATCATTAGATTTTTTTGCCAACAACACTTTGCACCCCTAAAGGTCTGGAGTGGTTTTGGTACACTAGGATTCCACATCTGATACCATGTGTACAAAAATGCCACATCAATCGATGGGGGTTCCCACATGTCAATCCATTTCTCTCTTCTTCCTCCCTAGATATGCTCGATGGAGGAGGTGAAGGTGGCAACCTGGGAAGGAGGTAAAGGTGGAGGTGAGTGACCATGGTAGAGGAGGAGGTCCGATAGGGTGGATGTCCATATGGCTATGGCATAGTCAACGATGCCACTAGCTAGAGACAATGAGTTGGTGGCAGAGAAGAAGATGGGGAGATGGGTGATGATGGCATGGTGGCATAGATTTAGTGGCTAGAGGCAGGCACACAAATATCTCGCTCCTGTCTCTAGATTCCTGAGTGCTTTGTTGAGCTGTTGCAATGGTCCCACATGCCCACAAGGCGCTTCATCCACGTTTGCTGCTGGTGGTGCGATGCCCTATTGCTCACCCATGATGGCGATGCCAAAGCTGCAGTAGTCTCCTTGGCTTCCTCATTGATAGCCACAACCAATGTTGTGTCTGCCAATGTAGTGAGGCACAACCAATTAGACCACAAGGTGGCATTCGACTTAGCAGCCGCATCAAAGTTCCCCCTCCACTTGTGACCACTTGGACTTGAGGAGTGCGAGCTCCCATCTAGAGGCGCCAATAGGTAGATCACTCCTCTCTCCTCTCTCTCTCTCTTTGGATGGCTATAGGCCTGGGTGGAGGAGACTAGCTCATGGTAATAGCGTCCCTTAATAGCCTAGTGGCAGTGGCATCGGTGGCTGGTGAGAGGATTAGGGGAGAGAGGAGAGAGAGCAGTGGAAAAGAAGATTAGATGGTTATTAACAAGCAGGTCCCATGTCTAGGGTTCCATCCTGTATGAACAGCACTCCTATTTGCTTTGCAAAAGGCCAGTCATAACACCTCGGTTTTCCAGCGCTTCTTGCGTAAAACTGTCGATAGTTCAACCAACTTTTCCACAGGCCTTCCCAAATTTTGGTATCGCTAAATTTTGGTTTTACCAATAAATGGTAAGGTTTATTTTAGCAATAAACTAAACAATTACTTAATTACTATGGTTGGGATTGTGTTCATCACAAAAAAATGGTATTATATTGGTAGTGAGAAAAATAAAGTTTTTTATTGAAAAAAATAAATCTTACCAAATTTTGGTAGGCAACACACTAAACAAACTGTAGCCATTATAACCCTATCAAAATTCAATAACTCCAAAACCCTTCGCTCATGAAACTATACTGAAATTTTTTATGCTCTAAACCAAAATTATGTAGATATTTACATTTTGATTGTTATGGTTAGTTATATTTGTTTCAAAGGTAGCAAAGACAAATTCAAAGTCTTGAATTGGATAGCCAATGATCCGATGCATTACAATTCTAGTTATCCAAGTTCGAACTCTAGGAGAAGTGGTAGGTAAGCTGTAGGGTTTCACAGTTCTCACAAAAACACACTGATATTTTTGTACTAGATGAAGACACTAGTGGAGCACAAGCTGTATCAAGAGTTCAAGACTAAATTGGAAGAAAACTAACCAAAACCAAAGACAAACCAGATTAGGAAAGCAGCTAGAGAAGAAATCATCCTCAACTTTGAGCCTCCGAAGAAGAAAGAGGTTAATGTTCATTTTCCTACATAATAGCATATTTGCAAAAGAATCTTTCCCAAACATTATGGTAATTATTTTAAGTATCAAGTTTGATGTGACCTGATGAAGGGTAAATTTTGATGCTACCTAATTTTTCATTATATTTGTGAGTAGAGAGTAGAAAATACTATCGAAGATACCAAATAATTGGTATGATATGAATTAGGGCCTATTTAAATATCCACATATTGTCATAATTTCAGACTAGTTTGGTTTGAAGCCAAATATTGCCCTACCAAATATTGGCATTTTAAATAGTAAATTAGTAATGTTTGGTTTCCTACTTACTCCTCAGGGTAGCCAAGGGAAAGAGTAAATTAGTAATATGTACCTATGAGACACGTATCTTACCAAAATGTTAGCATTACCAAAATTTAACTATGATTTGGCCTTGTCCATATTTTGAAATGGTAGCAAACCAAACAAGCCCTTCATGCCGAACCTTGTCATAGGTGTGGAATTGAGCCATTGAGAATGACATTTGAGGATGTTATGACAGGGAAACAAACACTCACTCAATAGACTATTACATGACTAATGTTTGACGTGAGAAAGTTTAACATGAGAAAGTGTGACATCTAACTTAAATTTGACCTTTGACTTAATCCAAACGGCCCAAAATTTTTATGAGAAGGAATGGCCAAGCCCAACAGGAGATGGATGGAGATCACAGCTATCCAGGTGATAGAATCTGAATCCGGCGAGCAAGGGATAGAAATCACACTACACTTAAGTTCTTAACAGCTATCGAGCTTAGCAATCTCTCAAAAAAAATCGAAGTTTAGCTATCTCCAAAACTAAAAATCTTATCTTATCTTACCTACTAAAAAAATATTATTTTTCTGATCGGCCGCTAAACGTTTCATCCGTTGTCCGAAAGCCGGTTAGGTTTTCATCCGTCTTCCCCGCACATGTGCTCACAACGCCACATCAGCTCTCCTACCAAACTTGCCAGGCCGAACTCCAAAATCAACTCCCTGTCAGCTCCATCTTCTTCTCCCGTCCACCTTAAACCCAACCTCGACGTGAGACGAACCACACTATCCATTATTCTTGTTGCCATTGTAGCACGGATGTTGGCATTGGTGGCGCCGCCGTCGTCGCAGACGCCATGCTTGCCATAGCAATGCAAGAAGACACAAAGCAGCGCGGTGTTAAGTAGGGTGTGAAGACCCAGATGCCGATACCGCTGCAGCCGCCCCTGGTGACGTCGTAGAAGTGCATCCAAACGACCAGTCGCGAAGCAAGAGAGAAATGGGGGTGCAATACGTCAGCACATATAAATGACAAGGTACAGAATTTCCAATCAATGTTATACTACTAGATAATATATTTTTCATCAGTCTTATTAGCATAACATGAGTGGCGATGGTACACCGACAAAGAAACAATGACAAAAAGTGTGTAACATACAAAAATGAACAAATCCACTAATATTTCGAAATACACCAGGTGTCCTCAATAGCCTGCTACAAAGGATAATATAAACATCTCAAGTTTCCATTGAAAACTATAGAAAAATCATGTGAAAATAGACACATTATCTTTTCATAAATCATAATCATATTTGCGCTCCATCATGTTCATAAAACAATGAACCACTGCTTTGTTAGTGACTTTCTTCATATCTTCTTTTTCTATATAGCAAATAAGGCTATGACTCAAGTAGTCATCACCGATATGATTACGCAAATAACTTTTCACAATTTTTATAACTGAAAAACATCTCTCAACCGTAGCTGTGGCAACAAGTAATACTCAAAAGCTGATGAACTAAAGAATAATAGAGATGTTTCCTTGTCTCCAACATTTTTTTGTGAAAGCTCACCAATAGTTTGTATGTTGGAGAATCTACTATCTTCTTGCACATCTGTGATGTAGAGACAAAGATGATACCTAAGATCGCTCAATTTCCTTGAATTAAAATCATTAAGATAAAGTTTTGCTAGTCTCATCAAGTCCTAAACATTAAAATCTGGAATGATTCTCTTGTACAGAAAGCAGCTGAGCAAACAAGCAATTCAGATGTTATCTCATTGAAACAGCTATCAACCTCTTGAAGTACCCAATAAATAACATCATTAAAACAATCCACGTCATAATGGTGTTGGTTCCTGTCTTTTGTTTCTTTGGATTGACATATGCTTCTACCATTTCAAGCTTGATGATATCATATTTGTCACAAAAAGCATGTACGTCACTAAGTAAATTTTCCCACCCATCTCTTCTAAGATCATCCAAATGGCACCTAGTTGATTTGACATATTTAACAGCAGTCACAGTGCCTTGATCCTTCCTTTGTAGTGCCAATGACAAGGTGTTGGTGATAATTAATATAGTTAACATAAGGTCCAAATGGAAGACAATGTCAAAAGATTGGAAATACACTGAAGACCAGTTTCTTGATCTCTATTTGTTTAATCTCTATCATCTTTTTCCACATTCTAACACTTTGACTATTGTTGGGAACATTTCAAGCAATCTTTTGAGAGTTTTATAATGAGAAATCTAGCGAGTATCTCCTGGTCTTTGAAGGCATTACTCTTGATTTAACCCAGTTGCAGTTTGAAGCATCCCACAACTTAATGTGTTGCATACTTGTTCATAATTTATTTCTCTAACCATGTCTCTTCTCTTAGATGATCCACCCAGCATATTCAACGGAGTAGAGATCATACCAAAGAAATTACTAATGCCTTCTTGTTTTCTCACAACAGCTGAAACAACTAATTGAAGTTGGTGAGAAAAACAATGAACGTAATAAGCCATACTACTTTCCCTCATGATCAATGATTGGAACCCATCGAACTCACCTCTCATATTGCTAGCACCATCATATCTTGGCCTCTTACTTGCTTCAAACTGAACTTAAAGCCTGCAAACAGAGAGTCAATAGAAGCCCTAAGGTAGGAAGAAGTTGTTTCCTTCACATAACAAGTCCAATAAATCTCTCTTTGACAATTACACACTTATCAACCTATCTCAACACCACCGTCATTTGCTCTTTGCAGGACACATCTCTATACTCATCAACTAGCAAACAAAGCACATCATACCCAAGTTCTTCCATAATAGAATGTAATATTTCTATTGCAAAATATTCAACAATGTCATTCTAAATATCAACTAGCAAACAAAGCTTCTATTTCTGTCTGATATCTTTGTAATTGGGAAATTGAATGTACGAGGTTATCAAGGTCCATTATCAAGGTACTTTCTTCTTACCCGATGTCACAAGTTAGGATGATAAGCATCAATTGGTTTCCTCAATCCTAGATCATATTTGATCTCCTCTTTCCAATTGAGATCATTTACTTCTGGACAGGCAGTCCTTGTATTGTTGCTGCTATCGAGTGCTTTTCTTTTAAGATATTTCTCCATAATAAAGTTCACCTATCATTTATTGCAATATAGTCAAGTTTAAAAAAAATAAGAGAATTGTGTGATCCTACATTATCTTTACATTAGAAATCAGAATGTATAATTTAATTTTACTCCAAACGACAAAACCCTAACCAATATAATATGAAGAATCAACCATGTAAATGTAACTTATTTTTCAAATGCAAGAGTTTACTTACAAGAAACCAAATTAATCTTAAAGAATTTAAGAGCAGAGGAAAGGTGGAGGTCTTGCCTGTTGTTGTGTTGCCCTATTGTGAGCAGGGGCTTGATCGCGCTAGACGCAGTGGCCGCCGACCGATGAAGGCGACGGCCTCGATCACGTCCATCTAGCACCGGCGAGGTGGTGATTGGTAATCAGGCAATGCAACTTGGGTTGGGATTTGGGAACAGAACCAGCGGAAGCGAGCGACCAGCGACGAGAGCGGTGAAGCGTGTAGCATAGCAATACCAATCCAGCAACGAGGCATCCATAGGAAGTTTCTTGGCAGCATCATTGGCAGGCTCTAATGCAACATTAACATTCACGTAATGGGCCTTCAATGCTGCTGACATGTTAGACACTTAGACTTGGTCTATTGGACACCTGATTTCTCGAGTGCAATTGGGTTGTTTGTGGTCTGGTCTCTCAGCTTGGGGTGTATAATGTTGGGCTGAGGGGAGTGCACATGTGGTGAATAGTTGGTACTAATAACTGAAAAAAAAAATTGGACCTGGGTGCCAAGGCATCCCCCCTGACCCAATGGGTTTCGCCCCTGCACATGATGCTGAAATGGAACACCCGAGCAGCATGCAGTGGCAGGCAAGCGTGATCTGTCCAGCAGGAAGGCCGACGCCAACCCAGAAGTGGACGGCACTGTCCACCTTGATGCCACCATGGGCGTCATCATCATCAGCAAAACCCACAACTCCTCTTTTTCTAACAACACCGAAAATGGAATCCCCACATCCGAGAGCACATGAGGTTCCCTTGTTTTTCCAGATCGAAATCATCGGTTCCATGCAAGGGGTTCCTATGGTCTCAGATCTGAACCGACGTTCTGTGGACACTATCTTTGAAACCCGACAACCATTAAGCACGTATAATTTAGGAACGCGTTTTGCTTAGGGTGTTCTTGTTGTTTTACCACCATAGCCCACATCCATATCTCCCCAATTCTGATCTCTCTCTTCTGTGTGCGCTTCTTCCGGAAGAGGAAGCACAGTACCAGGCGGGTACTGTACACTTCTGGTTTTTGATGTAACAAGTCTTTGAACTTTGAAGTTTGCACCCAATGGCACAGTTCACACATGGTTTGACTCAACCAACTGGCCAAACCACTTAAACAGTAACCTGTCTAAATTAAACCAGGTCAATTTGATTGGTTTGGCTGGTTGAACCAGTTCATTAGCGATTCAACCAGTTTACTTTTGGTTTAGCACATTTAACTTTGAACATTCGGTTCTCTCCTATACCACATAGCACACCTCACCAGCAATTGCATATGCCATAGATCATAGCCATAGAATGGTCCATAGACTTTCAAAACTGTTTTGACTTTCAGTTCATCGTTCTGCTTAGATTTTTCACCATTTATTTTTTTTACTATTTAATTAAAGTATTTTGTTTTAGGATTATTTGTAGTCGCTTTTATGTTCATTAAATATATCGGACTAGCCATAGCTAATATGGACTACGCTAAAGAAAACAAAGGCCAATCTACAAGGTAAGTCATGTTGACCCAGCCTTGGACGTGTCTCTTGCGTCAGAGGAAAATGCTAATGATCCCTTACCAGTTACATCGATTTTATTTTAGTTTTTTCCATTGCAACACATGTTTTTTATAGTAATAATAATAAATAGTAAATTATAGTTTATGCTAGATTTTTTTAACCAAAGTTCGCTTTTGGACTACCCAATTTAACTTTTTTACATAAAGCTAGGTATGTTTACCCATTTTGCAATTTGGACCGTCCTCTCTCAATTTCTCTCTTCTCCTCTAGCTCCCTATCGCACCTATGCCACTATTGGTGACCCCTCCACTTGGTGCTCCTCCTACAGCCACAATCGCGCTTAGGAGTGACCTAGACCTTGGCCCCTCTAGTCTTATACTACATCTCATCCTCCTTTACTCACTCTAATAGCTTCGTGCTCACAGATGGGGTGAGCATTGCCACCGTGTTCTGCCACCAAGTCATCAATGACCTTACCATCAGCAAGGCCGAGGTCACTGATCTGCATGACATCGACACACTCGACACCATTGCGTGAGCCATTGTGGATAGTTCAAAAGGCGATGCCCAACAACCTACCATTCAAGGCTAGGTTTCTCAACATTGTCATGTTTGTTGCTACCACCGACGGCAGCAACAAGGCCATGGCCATTGGAAGGAGTAGTGAGGGGTCACCGGCAGTGGTGTGGGTAAAGAGGCAATGGGGAATCCTTGGAGAAGAAGAGAAAAATTAAAAGAGGATGATCAAAGTACAAATAAACATATGTGAAAATATTGGATTAGGGTTAGTTCAAGCCTTGGCCAAACTAAAATTTACATAAACTCACCGCCTTCCTCCCTACCGGACACTGCTGTCAACTAGCAAGCAGCTGCGGCCTACAGCGTCACCTCTCCCCTGCGTCACGGCTATCACCTCTCACCTCCTCTATCCGCCTCTAGCCTCCTCCCAATTATCTTATCCATACCCATGGTCTAACCCCCACCAGGGGCGAAGCCAATTGGGCCAAGAAGATGCGGCACAGATACAAATAATTTTTCGATTATTAATACATACTATTCACCACATGTGCAACTCCTCGGCCTTCATGCACCCCAGCCCAGAGACCAAACCTAATTGCACTTGAGAGATCAAGTGGCCAATAGACCAAGTCTAAGTGCCTAATAGACCAGCAGAGCAGCATTGAAGGCCATTATGTGCATATTAATGTTGCATTGGAGACTGCCAACGATGCTGCGAAGAAACCTCCTTTGGATGCGTTGTTGCTGGATTGGGATTGCTATGCTACACGCTGTGCAGCTCGTCTCCTCCTTTTCATCACTCATTGCCAGTCGCTCACTCCAGCTGGTTCCGTTCCCAAATCACACTGCCCGATTGCCAATCGTTGCCTCGCCGGTGCTAGACAGATGTGATCGAGGCGGCCGCCTTCGTTGGCCGGCGGCCGCTGTGTCTAGCGCGATCAAGCCCCTGCTCACAATAGGGCAACACAACAATAGGCAAGACCTCCACATCCCCTCTGCTCTCAAATTCTTTAGGATTAGTTTGGTTTATTGCAAGTAAACTCTTGTATTTGAAAAACATGTTACGGTTACATGTTTGATTCTTCATGTTATATTGGTTAGGATTTTGTCGTTTGAAGTAAAATTAAAATTACACATTCTAATTTCTGATGCAAAGATAATGTAGTACTGCACAATTCTCTTTTTTAAAAAAACTTGATAAATATATTAAAAGCTTTTAAAGCATCCGATAGTAGCAACAATATAAGGGCTGCCTCTCCAGAGATAAATAATCTCAATTAGAAAGAGAAGATCAAATATGATCCAGATTAAGGAAACCGATTGATGCTTATCATCCTAACCTAAGAGATAGGGTAAGAAGAAAGTACCTAGAGAATGGACCTTGCTAATCTCATACATTCAATTTCCCAATTACAAAGATATCAAATAGAAATAGAAGCTTTATCCCGAGATGAGTTTGGTGGCTAGCTTGAATATAGTGAGTCCAAAGATAGAGCATATTGTTTTTTTTCTTATTTAGAGACGGTAATAAGGAGGATGGGTACAAATCATTTGTTGTATAAGGTTGGAATGGCTGGCATAGAAAAAGCAGGCTGAAAGAGCATGTCGGTGGAGTTGGTAGTTTACATAATCAAGCAATGAAAAATTGTGATGCTTTGTTACAAACAGCTCAACATATTGATGTTGCTTTTCAGACTCAAAGCGAAGCTGCTAAAAAGGCTTATTTTACTCGATTAAATGATTCAATTAGTGTTGCTCGAAGCTTATTGAAGTAAGGATTAACTCTAAGGCCATGATAACTCCAAGCATTCCTATAACAAAGGGAACTTCTTGGAGATTCTTGATTTGCTAGCAGAGCATGATCATGATTTTAATGTTGAGAAATTGATGAGACTAGCAAAACTTTATCCTAGTGATAGCGATCTTAGGCATTATCTTTGTCTCTACATCGCTGATATGTTAGAAGATAGTAGATTCTCCAACATACAAACTATTAGTGAGCTTTCATAAAAATGGTGGAGATAAGAAAATATCTCTGTTATCCTTTAGTTCATCGGCTTTTGAAACTAGCTCTAGTATTTCCTGTTGACACTCCTTACAGTATAGAGGTATTTTCAAGCTATGAAGATTGTGAAAAGTTATTTGCCTAATGGTGATGACTACTTGAGTCATAGCCTTAATTGCTATATAGAAAAAGAAGAATTGAAGAAATTCCCCAACAAAGCCATGGTTTATCTTTTTATCAACATGACGGAAAGCAAATATAATTTATAAAAAGATATTGTGTCTGGTTTCACATGATTTTTTATAGTTTTCAATGGAAACATAACATGTTTATGTTATCCTTTGTTGTAGAGTATTGAGGACAGCCGGTGTATTTTTTGAATATTAGCGGATTTATTCATTTTAGAATGGTACACACTTTTTATCATTGTTTCTTTGTCGGTGTATCAGCGCCACCTATGTTACATTAATGAGACTAATAAAAAATATATTATCTAGCATACCATTGCTTAGAAATTCTATGCATTGTCATTTATAATGTGCTTTTGTCATTGTCCTTTGTCGGTATCATCGTCACCTATATTTTGCTAATAAGATTAATAAAAAATGTATTATCTAGCATACCATTGCTCGGAAACTCTATACATCGTCATTATATGTGCTGAGGTACCATCGTCACTGACCCCCACCCTATCGATGCCTTCCATTTCGCCTCGATGTCACCATCTCCCCTTGGCCGTCTCTACAAAAGCCTCTTCTGCCACCTCCCTGTGCCCAAGCACGCTAAATATCTATGGGCTGCTCGCCGTGTCTTCGTATTGAAACCCTAATTGCCAATGGATCTTTTCTTCGTGGCCTATGGTGCCACCTCCAACGACGATGATGGCAGCGACGGCGCCGAGGCCACCCCTACCCAAGCTAGGCCGCGACAGGCCTCTTCTCCACCGCTTGACCTCCCTTGAAGTGACTGTGGTGTGAGTGTCCCCCATACCTCCCACCACATCCTCCATACCCCATGCCTCAACCGATCCTGACACGTGTGGCTTCACCGCCTACTAGCATCGCTAGCGGCAAGTACATCTCCAAGAGAGAGTGGGCCCAACTGGCCATGTCGAGCTCGCTCATGGAGACCTCGTCAGAGCTTCCTTCATTGGTGGCAGCTCAATTTGATTCTCTTGGTGAGAAGTGCAGGGACGTCGTGCAAGTTCTAGGATTAAGGATTAATGTATCTATAGGAAAATTTAACTCATGACAAGTACGCATGACTACTTTCTCGGCTAAAGATGCTCCACCACTGTCTTCCTAACATCAAAGACTGCCTAAGTGCCTGCCAAAAGTGCTTCTTCTATGGCATCTATAGGAAGAACTAGAGATGTTCAATGTCACTGATGTAAGGGCTTTGGACATGTGCAGTGTGACTATCCTAGCAAGCATGTTTTGGTTGTTAAAAATGATAATGACTATTCATATGCTAGTGATTTCGATAAAGATATACATACTATGCTTGCAACTGACCATGCAAGTAATGATGGAGCATCTGAAGAGCCTATTGATGCTGACGATAAAGAGCTTTATGAGAGTCTCATTGTGCAGTATGTGCTTAGCACGCAAATGGAGAAGGCGATGCAAAATCAACGGCACACATTGTTTTAAACAACGTGTGTCATCAAAGAGCATTCTTGCTGCATGATTATTAATGGAGGTAGGTGCAACAACTTAGCCAGCAGTGACATGGTCGAGAAACTTGCACTTGGTACCAAATCACATCCATATCCATATTACATCCAATGGTTTAATAACAGTGATAAGACAAAGATAACTAGACTAGTGTAAATTAATTTCTCATGTTGTGCTTATGCAGGCATGTGCTATTCTACTTAGACTATGACAATTTGATAGAGATTCAATGTATCATGGTATATCAAATCAGTATTTTTCTCTGTACCATGATAAGAAAATTGTACTATATCCACTATCTCTAGAGACTATTGTGCAAGATGATGTTGCTAGAGCCCAAAAACATAAATTACAGAACCATGCTAAAAGTGATAACCACGTTATTGCAAACGATCTTGTAAGAAATGATAAGAAACAAAATAAATTTATTTGCCCCAACAAAAATAAGATAGCCATGAAAAGAACATGCTTGCTTGTTACTCATTCTAATGTTAATGAATTTATTGCCTTTACTTCTGTTTGCTATGCTATGCAAAATGCTTTGATTTCACTTCACGATATGTAGCATTCTTTACCCCTTGCTGTGTCTAACGTTTTGCAGGAGTTTTCTAATGTATTTCTAAGTGAGATGCTACCAGGGCTACCATCCGTTTGAGGGATTGAGCATCAAATTGATCTCATTCCCAATGCTTTCATACCTAATCATGCGCTCCACAAGAAACTAAAAAGATTCAGCGCTAAGTATAAGAACTACTGAATAAAGATTATGTGCATGAGTCTCTTAGTCTTTGTGTTGTTTTGATTATTTTAGTGCATAAAAAAGACGAAACATGGCGTATGTGTTTGGATTATATAGCAATTAACAATAACACCATTTGATATCGTCATCCCATTTCACAATTAAATGATATGCTTGATGAATTAAGTGGTGTTGTGTTTTTAAAAATTTATTTGCATAGTGGATACCACCAGATTCATATGAAATTAGGAGATGAATAAAAATTGCTTTTAAAATTAAGTTCGATTTATATGAGTGGTTAGTCATGCCATTTGGGTTAATTAATTCACCTAGTACTTTAATGATATTAATGAATAAGGTTTTATGTGCTTTTATTGGTAAATTTATGATAGTGTATTTTGATGATATATTGATTTACAATAAGTCTATGGATGACTATATTGATCACTTACATTTGTTTTTAATGCTTTACACATGCATGATTGTTTGGTAATCTTTTCTTGGCTATACTGTCACTCTACAGGGAATTGAGTTTGATTAGGCTAAGGTCGAAGCTATACAAGGATGGCATGTTCCAAAGACTATCACACATGTGCGAAGTTTTTTAGGTCTTGCTGGATTCTATTGTCATGTCTTTTTCTTGGAGCATGACACAAGAGAATGTCTTTCACATGTTGAAAAATAAGTTGACATCGCACCTCTTCTATAACTTCTTGATTTTAATAAGACTTTTGAGCTTAAGTGTGATACTAGTGAAATTGGCTTGGGTTGTGTTTTTGCTGCAAGAAGGAAAATCCATGGTATATTTTAGTGAGAAATTGAATGGGACTTTTCTAAATTATTCTATTTATGATAAAGAATTATATGCTCTAGTAAAAACTTTAGAAACATAGTAGCATTATTTATAGCCCAAAGAATTTGTCAATCATGAATCTTTAAAGCATATCCTTAGTCAAAAAAAAATTAAATTGTATACATGCAATATGGATTGAATTCGTTGAATCAATTTTTTATGTTATCAAACACAAAAAAACAAAAAGAGAATATCATTACTGGTGCATTGTCTTGAAGATATATTTTGCCCACACAACTTGATTATAAAATATTTGGATTAAAAATGATTAAAGACCAATATGTACATAATGATGATTTTAAAGATGTGTTATTGTATTACAAAGATGATTAGACATGGAACAAATTTATCTTGAATGATGGGTTTGTGTTTAAAGCTAACAAGCTATACATTGGGTTTATGTTTAGAGCTAACAAGCTATACATTCTAGCTATAGAAAGCATGTGGAGGTAGGTTGATGGAACATTTTGGTGCAAAGAAGACAGAGGGTATACTTGCTGATCATTTCTTTTGGCCAAAGAAGAGAAGATATGTAGAGAGATTTGTTTCTCGCTGCATTGTGTGTTAAAAGGCTAAGTCATCACTCAATCCATATGGTTTGTATATGTTTCAACCTATTTCTAGCATTTCTTGGGAATATATTTATATGGATTTTATGTCAGGTTTGCCTAGGACTAAGAGGGAGCATGATAGCATTTTTCTTATCATGGATAGATTTTCTAAAATAGCACATTTTATACCCTGTCATAAAACTGATGATATTACTCATATTACTACTGATTTGTTCTTTCAAGAGAACTCCTGATTACATGGTGTGTCAAAAATAATTATTTTTTTATCATGACACTAAATTTTCTTAGCCATGTTTAGAAAATTTTATGGTAAGCTTTTATTCTCTACTTGTCATTCTTAAACTGATAGTCATTATGAATAGAACTGCATGAAAGACAAACTGATTCTCAAATTGCATTTACATACAGTGTGTAAATGCTAAATATAATATTGATGGTGACAAAGCTACAACGTAACTGAACTTTGAATCTAGAGACTTGGTTTGATTGTATTTGAGAAAGGATAGATTTCTTGAATTAAAAAAGTCTAAGTTAATACATAGATTGACCTTGTGTTAGAGAAAATTAATGAGAATATGATATGCCTATAGATTTTGGGGTTAGTCCCATATTTAATATTATAGATTTGAAGCCATATTTGAATGAGGAAGATGAGCTTGAGCCAAGGACAACTCAAATGCTAGGAGGGGATGATGAGAATATCAACACCATCGATACATCCACACCTCCACAAGTATAGGTTATTAGCCTAATTACCCACGCTTATGCACGTCAACTCAACTATCAGACTTCGATTCGAGCATGGAAATACTTCGTGGAAAGCATATCAAGACTAGTTTCAAACGGTTCAGCCTCACATCCATATTTAATTGGTGTCAGCTGCAATCGTCGTTTTAATATAGAGACCTATTCTTGTGTCACCCTATTTTGGTCCAATGAGTCATGTATCAAGTTGAGTCCACTAAGGATGTGTAGTAGTATTATGGTACGATCCGCAACACCCCTATGATCGTTCTCCCATCTATTAATAGGGCTTAGAGCCACCGGTAACTATTAGGTTTTACTGATTTCAAGTAAGCCATTGCTACTTCTAGTTGCAACGCGTGTGTTAATTGGATTGCTCGTTCGCTTGACTTCAGGATCTTATCCATAGAAACTTTCATATTAATCTAAATAGTTAAGTGCTTTTCTACATGGTGTTGTTTGTTTTTCGATTGCTTGTAGGATGAGTGTCGTAGTGGCTAGGTTATTCGTGCCCTATAAGATCACGAGCAACCTTTGGAGCTAGTGTTTTGGTCGTCAAGGCATAGCCTCTTCGGACGGTGTTAGTCGGGTCATGAATGTCACCTTATCTTTAATCATATGTCTCCACCAAAAGATTGGGACCAATAATACTATCATATCCGATGAAGTTTTTGTTTTCGAAGTAACTTTCATCTGGTTCATCCAATGGTTGTATCTATTTTTACGGTTATAAATCGTTAAGACTTTTGAGTAAAATAGAGGCCTTCAAAGAGCCATGCACTGACATTGCATACCACCCTGTAATGCGCTTCATGTAGCTGGGCTGGTGAAATATCTGTTTTTGAATGACACAATAAAGCTTGTTTATTTCGCCTTTTCTTGCGATAGATTGAAGCTATCCTGTAAATTTTGTTCACTGACGCCTGTTTCCTCTTGTCATTTGATCCGAATTATTTAATTTTTCTATGTTTCCTAATTCAAACCCGAGAGTCTTGAGCTTTCGCAAGATAATCATGTCGGCCTTGATCACGGTTTTAAGAACCGACAATAACTTGCCGGTAACCAGATTGGAGCAGGGTTTACCTTACTCTATGTAGGGGTTGGAGTTGGGGTTACTGCTGCCCCGCGTTAACATAGTTGCCACAGTATCACACGATAATCGTAGAAAACTGAATGAAATTCATGTCTAGAAATTTAAATTTAAAATTTTCAAACTCAGGGGACGAACATGTCATACATCAGTAACTGCTTGTAATCATGCAGTAACAGCAATATGTTATTTGGAAAACCTGAAAATTTTAGAAAACTAGGAAAAATTCAAGAAAATTGTAGATAATTCTAGAAAAGTGTATGAGAAATTCAGAAAATGCAAAAGAATATAGGAATTATGCAGAAAATTTTAGCATGACCTTTGCTATATTTTGAAAATTGAGATAAAGTAACATTTTACTCTCAAGTGGGCCTAAATGGGCTTTATGAATAGTGTTGGCTGTTGTCTTAGCACATTTGTTTATTCCCTGTTATTAGTTTCAATATTGGTTTGGTTACTTTGTATATTTTATAATTTTTTCACCAAATAGCATTACAGAGTAGTACTTATATGATTTTTCCAATTTTTTCTCTTTTTTTTCAAATTTGAATTCAATGTCACGATAATAGCTAAGGTAAACCCTTGTTTGGAGTCAAGGACCGGTTATGGATCCATTACCAGCAGAGAGGCTATGACTGAAATCCAAATATAAATTTTAGAACTAGAATTTAAATTTAACACTCCTTCCACCAGTAATCGGTTACCAGACTATAGTCAGGTAAAATAGTAGAATTTTTTAAATACAAATTCTATCCAGCAAAATCTGAAAACCAGGGAAAAAATTCCCTGGTGAAACCCTACTCCACAAAATGTATGATCAACGTGCAGGGTGCACTTGTTTTCATAAAGTTGGCAAGTATCTAGAGCGCTCTATAGACCATGTTCTTTTTAGCTACTAATTACTCTATTAGTTCTAAAATATAATAAACTATTATAAAATTAGACATATTCTATTACTATTAATAAATCTAGACACATTCTCCGTATAAACTTGTAGTAATACATTTCCAGGGTACATTTTTCAAACAGATAAATGATATAATTTTTGAAACAATAAAACTTCATATATGGAGTTTCTTTAAATTCATTTTTGTAGTTTATAATAGTTAACACTCAATTAATTATATGCTAATTAAGTGTCTTCTCGCATAAGGCCATACCCAATGCTCCTGGAGTGGGGTTTCCAGTGTCCACATCGGTTTTGTAAAAAAAAAAGAGAAAATGATGAGGCTTTAAACATGTCGGTGGAACTTGCAGAAGTCACGGTGGTCAAGGGAGAAAGAAGGTAGTTCATGGAGAGAGAAGGGAAGAAAGAAGTTGGGAAGGGCTCCACGACGCCGTCACTAGGAAGATGCTGCTATTGCTGTCGCCGCAAAGACGCCATCACTATCAAGAAGATACCACTACTACCGTCACCAAGAAGATATCGCCGCTGCCAGATATGAATCTCGTTTGCCACTGCCAGTAGCCCCTACCGTCACGGAGTTTGTCTGCCCAAGCCATCACCAATTTGTGCCGCTCACCATCTTGAGTCCTTAGAGAGAGGACACCGTTAGAGTAGAAGATGGTGGAGGCGGTAGAGAAGAGGCTAGGGAGAGTGAGTGAGGGGAAAGAAGGGTGAGAGTGAAGGAAAGGAGATGGGGAAACGAGTATTTTTATTAATTTCTGGTTTTAAGGTGTTCAGTGTTAAATATTAGATTTTTACATATGACAATAGTCATAAGTAGATTAGAGTTAAAATCGCTTAAATCAAGTGGACTTTATATAAATTGAAAGAATAATATGATTAAAATAAAAAATGGTAAGGTATGATATAAAAAAAATATACGATCTTAGCCTACATAATACCTACGTAATACCTAAGACCCCTCTTATGAGTGACTTGTATTGTTCATGTCGTGAGACAACCTCTGAAACAAAGGGGGCTTCAAACATGTGATCTGGTGACATGGCCAGTCTCTGGTCAGACGCAGCCTCCATCCCCAGCCGCCGCCCCTCTCTGAAGTTGGGTTGCTTCGTCATTGTCAACGAGAGCATCCAAAAGCCACCGTTACGTCAGTACTGGAACATCCAGGTAACCCACCACCCGCCATCGCACCTGCCCATAAAACCTGGGCACATCAGGACACGCCAAAGCAATCACGCATGCAACAACCACAGCTTGGAACTGGAACTTGGAAGGAAGTGAGCCCCGTGGCTACCTTTCCGCGCCAGGTTCGCCAATCGCCACCGAAATCTCCCATCCCACCTGCCCGCTATCCCACCAATGTGTCGGATGCTCACTCGTCTGCCCCAGTTGTCGCCCTTCGTCTTCTCCTGCCGCCTCTGCGCCGCCGCCCGGACGCTCTCCACCGCCACCGGTTCCACCACCAAGGTCAGCTGGCTCTCGCTGGCTCCCTGTTTCTTGGGTTAATTTGGATGATGATGGATCCGTGATCTCAGTGCTCGGCTTTTGATTTCTCTCTCGGTGTTCGTCAGATGGCGCGGTCGGCGCTCGACGAGGCCACCGACTCCGGCGCCTTCGACCGGTCGCCGTCCACCTTCCGGAGCTCCGTCTCCAGGGACAGCTCCGCCCGGTTCCCCGCTTGCCGGAGAGGTACCACCTCTACGTCTCCTACTAGTGCCCCTGGGCGTCTCGCCTACCTCAAGCTCAAGGGCCTCGACCACGCCATCAGCTTCACCGTAAGCAACAACTCCATCCATGGTCGGTTTCGCATCCCATGGGGAAGAAAAAGAAATACATTGACTTCTTCTGTGTGTAATCTGTGAAGCCCATCTTTGAGAGGACTCGGGAGACGGACGACCATCTGGGATGGGTTTTTCCGGCCACCGGAGACGACGAGCCCGGCGACGAGCCGGATCCTTTCAACGGATCCAAGAGCGTCAGGGAGCTCTACGATATCGCCAGCCCAAATTACGCCGGGAAACCAACTGTTCCGGTGAGGAGCCTGAGCTCTGAACCTGGGGATCGGATTCAAGAATTTCTTCTTCACATCTCATATGGAACAATTGGATTGATCATGATCATATATTGTGTTTCCTTTCAGGTTCTGTGGGACAAGCAGCTTAAGACCGTGGTGAACAATGAGAGTTCGGAGATCATCCGAATGCTGAACACCGAGTTCAACGAGATCGCCAAGAATCCTGGCCTGGATCTCTATCCTGCTCATTTGCAAACCTCCATTGATGAGATCAATGAGTTGGTATACGACGAGATAAACGACGGTGTATACAAACGTGGATTTGCCAAGAAATAGGGGTCATATGATAAGGTAAATTGGTTTCTGGTTTTTTTGAAATGGTTTCGGTCAAATATGATGGTTACTATTCATAGCATGCCCTTTTGTTCCACATATATGTAGGCTGTCACGAGATTATATGAGGCTTTGGACAAATGTGAGAAAATTCTAACCAAGCAACGTTATATATGTGGCAACCAGTTGACAGAGGCTAATTTTCGCTTGTTTGTAACTCTTATAAGATTTGATGAGGTAAGGGTTTCTTCATGGAAAATAAAAATAACATGTGTATCTTATCATGATCTACAATATATTTCATCCTCATGCTAGTTTTGTGTGTGCTCTTACATCTAGGCTGAACTATGTCAATATATTTTAGTTTTATATGTGCTCCTAGTTTTGCCCAAATTTATTGTTCGATCTCTTTGAATCTTCTTTGTGATGGTAGCAATTAGTATGAATCTTGATCTCAAATCCTCGACAATAATAAGAGCACCAAATGGATGAGTTGCAGTGGGTACCATGGTGTGTAGAGTGATTCTTTTTGTCCTGCCCCTTAATTGAGTCCAAAACTATTTGCTGCTTTATTCTGAAAAATATAAAGCTGGACATATCACTTCATTTTTGTAGTCTGTAGAGCTGCTACGTTCCTATAAGGAACGGGGACATTTCATATGCAGGTTTGTTCCAGAATAGTTTTACATCTAGGTTATGTAAAGATTGTACGGGGACATGAAAACTGAATCAAGGCGAGTTTCTTCTTTATCTGTTACTTCAGGGCTGCAACATAGATCAATATGAGATCACAGGCTAGATTGAGATTCTTATTCCAATATACCCAACATACTCTATTGAAGTTTATCCAACCCTATAGTTGCCGAACTGTTCTACATATTAGAAATTGTTTAGCAAATGCTTGTCAAACAATAACAAAAAACCATTATACCCCTTATAGAGGTTAATTGATGGCCACCCTGTGTTCTGTTATAGTTTGTATAAACAACATTTTCTTTCAACTAAAAGTAATTCTTAAATCATAACCCAACAATGATTTTTTTTATCCAGCAATGAATTGTTGATGTGAACTTGTGTCGATATGTGATCAACAGTCATATAATGGCCATATACTGTTAATTCACTTGCCCTCGTGTCAACATTCTGTGTCTTGCCTCCTCCATGTTTTCTTTGGGGATAATAATTGCAGAAACCTAAATTTCCCCTTTTTCCAAGTGGTGATACCGTAATAGGAGTACTATTTACTTGAGTTTGCCAGTTGTCTGTTAAACATCGCCTCTTTTCACTTGGTCTTCTCGTGCTTGTTATTATTCATATTCTTTTAAATACTCTAAATGTCCAAATTCTGGACAGATGAGCATTGCATAACTGAATGCACATAATTTATCGTACAAACAAACATATTTTATCATTATGAACAGTTCATGATTCAGAAGAATGCATCATTTCTGCAGTACGAACAATCATATTTTATCATTATGAACAGTTCATGATTCAGAAGAATGCATCATTTCTGCATCTTTATGATAGAGAGCCTCATATGTGCTTGCTGAACACAGAACCTTTGGACCTCTTGCTGATCTCCTTTGCCATTCCATTTGTCACTTCTCGCCTTACTGTTTATTTGGGACATGTCAAGCTATCTATAATTCTACTTTTGCAAACTTTTTGGAAACAGAATTAAAAATATACTCATTAGCACACGGAAACCATTGATTTGTAATATACATAAAACAAGTTGATTTTCCCCTTATAAAGACTAAGCAATTACAATCATTAAACTTTTGTTTTCCAGGTTTATGATGTTCACTTCAAATGCAACAAAAGGCTCATCAGGGAATATCCTAATATGTTCAATTACACCAAGAACATCTACCAGATTCCTGGCATCAGCAGCACGGTTAACACGCAGCACATAAGAAAGCACTACTATGGAAGCCATCTGTCCTTAAATCCTTACGGGATCATCCCTGCAGGCCCTAACATCGATTACAATGCTCCACACGACAGAGAGAAGTTTGCTGCCTAGGAGATTTCTAATTGTACTTCTGAAAGAGTCGCTGTGCTTCGTTGCTATGATATCGAGGTTGTGGCTAATAATGTTTGAATGGATGGGTTATGCTTGCTTGTATTGTAATACAGGGATGGAAAAAAAAGTAACCGGTTGATACAGGGATGGCTAATAATGCTATGATTTTTGTGTGGATGCTGGAGGAAGGCGATAGATAGATATCGGCCCAACAGGAAAACATGTGTGCGCTGCGCGCGGTGCCATTTTTGGAAGCATGAGGGAGGCGCACGAGTGCTGTTTTTTTTGGCAAAGGTGTTTGCGTCGCTGTTTAGTACTAACGCGCTACCTAGTCGCGGCTGTGATTTATTATTCTGATTGGATTTTCACGATGTAAGTAGGGGGGCTGCTTTTGTAGGAGTTGCTGTCCTGAAATATGTGCGGATGGGAAGGAGTAGAATCCTACTTACTACTGGGCTGTCTATATCTGGTGCGCTCAAAAGTTGCACGTACGGAGTATGCCATTTCTGGCCGATGCACCGCTGGCATTCAAGAAAATAAAACTAATCTTTTCGTTTCTCCCTCCATCTCAAATTAATGGTATTTTTAGGATTTTAAAATAATTATCAACTAATTATCTCATCAATCATTTTCCATTTAAATTTCTTCATGTTAACCATATTTCCACTTTAAACTATACATCACATTTTTCCACTTTAAACTATATATCATTAAATAAGGATACTATAGTATTTCTTCTTAAATCTTAATATTTGTAAAAGAAGTAATTAATTTTCCTGTAAAATAAGTAGAGAGATATCGCGGGCAAAACGGATTTTCAATGCCGCGCAGGGGGTGACGGTGAAAGGGCGGGCTCTGGGGCGACGTACGGTGGCGCACCGTCACTGGCCGCGAAGGGTCACCAAATTAAAAGTCGTCGTGTGCGTGCCCGGTGGGAGCGCAAGGGGAAGCGGGAAGCCGAGAGCATGTGCGTCCCGTGGCTGATGGCCCGGTGGCGGCGTCCTGGCTAGCTTGGCCAGCTTGGCTTGGCAGGAGTTCTGTTGCTCGGGCTGGCCTGGCTGGGCAGGTTTTGCTGCTAGGCCGGTTTGCCCGTTCGGCCGGCGGTCTGACAGGCTTCTCCGTACTCGAATTATTCTGTATGCGGTCTGACAGGCATTAGGCAGGTCAACTCACAAACATCAGACACTGAGCCCTCCTTTTTTTTCTGACATTAACAAAAACTATGAGTTCATATGAAGATGGAGGGAATGGCTACAACATTTCACAGAAAGGACTTTTCTGCCTTTCTGTTTACAACTACAGTAAGCCTTTTGTCGCCCTTCAACCTAACCTTTTTCTTCATAAATCTAACCTTTCCACTGTCATTAGGACTATATACACAAAAGGAAAATACTTTTACTCCCCTTAATCATCTGGGAGTTTTCTGCACCCATGCATCACTGTCAATGCAACCCAACAAAATGCGGAATCAAGTTCTCTCTGTTTTGTACACTTCACAATCCAACAGTCAGCGTCTACTGCAGATAAATTAGCCTCCTTCAGAAAAACTTGCCGGTAGGCCAATTACTTGAATCTTTTAACTGAAATTATCTTCCCTTGGGTTTTCAGGAAGGTCACGCCTTTCTTCTGTGGTATCTTGCTGGGCCATGGAGATAATTATTCCGTTCAACAGGATCTGTGCAAAGAATGGACATGTAGGTAAACAAGACCTTGTTATCAAGCAGCAAAAGAAATAAAAATGGAGAAGTGATTATCTCATGCTAATAAAAAGAGTTAAGAATAAAAAGAGCATGCATAGAATGAAATGCGTACTGTAGCATTGCCAATAGCGACACATAAATAACTACGAAAATTTCCATTTCTCAAATTTCATTGAGCTTCCAATTCACTGCACTGAAAACAATCCTAACAACTCACATGAAATGCACAACGATTATAATATATTTACAGAAAAATGGTAAGTAGTAATAAAATTCACTCACACTGACCAAGTAGAAGCAGAAAAAAAACTAAGCTAGTAATAGTGTACTTATTCAGCGGCAATAAACCTGCCCATGCACCTGAAAAATCTGAGAATATACAACCTAATTAATCTGAAATTAACAGCATCAGTTCATATCCCAGCTCATCAAAGACTTAGCTTAGCTTCAAAAATTATTTTGTACCCTTTAGTTCTACTCAAGTTAACTTCAGATATTTCAAGTGATTCTTTTCAGATCAATGTTATTTACCTTTACCTAGTTTAGCATCATTTTGTACAATAACAATATCATCATTAACCATTCTAGTAAAACTGCTCCACAACAGCTTTCACAATCCGTTGTTAAGGCACTTCAATATTCAACATCAGAGGTAAATGGTATTTTATGTATTATGAACGTAAGGGTTAAGTTAGAGCTTAAAAATGGAATAAACTAAACTATTGTGTACAACTGACAATACCCTAGAATTAAATGATGGAAACGGAATAGAAAACTGTTTTATACAGGAAATATCTTCAACTAAAAATTTCCAACTGCCACTACCAAGAATAAAATGCAATAAAATTGAAACAGTTTTCTTTTACCTGATTGCTACTTTCAGTATGCTTGGGATCAAATAGCATAGGGCGGCAGCGCTTGTCTTCATTCATCAAGCTTGAATTCTGGAAATGATTTACAAGTGCGGCTTTCCCCTGTATTCGAGCATATGCCAATGAGACTACTTTCTCACTGTTAAATTTTTCCCATTTCCGACCAGCAAATGCCTGCAAGAAAGTAAACACTTATGCTTAGAATCTAATGTAACTGCTATTTATCACTAAATGCTTTGTCATCCTTAGCAATAAAGTTAAGTGGACAATCAATTTCTACCAGATATTGCTTTGGTTTACCATCCATCTCGTGGTAGCTAAAAACAAGACATTCAACTGAGCATTCTTAGCAACAAAAGTAATACAAAGCTATAAAATTTAGCTCACATCCTTGTAGTCCAAAACAAGTGGTAAACTTTACCTCAGTCATGTTCTCTATATCCTTCTATTAAAGGATAAAAGGCCTCTTATTGACTAAATTTTTCCATACAAAGATGGATATTCTCAAAGAGCTAATAATAAATATATAATGTTACTACAAAAGGTAGTTGCGAAGGTAAAATCAGAATTCAAAGCATAAGTAAACTAATATGTAAAAGAAACAATAATTAGCTATAAAAACAGGAATAACCTTATAGCGAGAAAGCCAAACACATGGTAAAAAGAGGTTGAGCTTAAGAAATAACCTTATAGAAAGATACAATATAAACAGGAGATGCCATATTAATGAAGGCATAGCCAACATTGCATTTATTCTGCAGAATTAAAGCTCAAAAATCAGCTGTAGGCAACAATATTAAAGAGAAGTGTATAATTCAGAAAATAAAAAAATTACCTTGAAATCAATAGGCAAGTAGAAGAAATCATAAGTCCCTTCATGAGTTTCATCTATTACTTCCAAAAGCATATTTGATGTATACCTAAAATTTAGTAAAATGTGAGCAACTAAAGTAGACCAGCATGCCACTGTAATAACAGAACTAACTGTCAATTAATTCAAGAACATCATACTTGTTTGGTATGTTCTTTATCATCAATGTTGTTCTGGTGTCTTTGCCAGCAATGATCTTCTCCAAATCTAGTTGATATTGCACTCTGCTATCTTCCTGAAACCCAGAGTTTCCAACTGTCTGATTTCGGCCACGCTCAAGCAGACCTTCAAAGCCAACTGAACCTGGAATATTATCAAAAAGGAGAATTTAAAAACAAATAAATTCTCATGGATCAGTGATAATCATTAAAAAAGCGAGGACTCTAAAATTTCTTACCATTTTGCATGGACGGAACATTAATGCGGGGATAGGCACCAAAGTTCGTCATGAGGCTTCCACCAACACATGTGGGGCCTGTGCCGCCAAACTTTCCCTGTCTCATGTAAGATGTGTCTGGGGACTCAGAGAAATAGCCGAAATTACTCTCAAAAGGGAAAACAGATGGGGCAGACCCAACATTAAGCTGGGAGATGTGCTCAGATGGCCCAAAGGAACCACGCAGATTCCGATACAGACTACTCTGGCGTTGGGGCTGGTTATTTGGAAAAGGTGAATTGCTAAGAGCTTGAGATTGGAAGGATGAAGGCTGACCATGATCCCTTAAGTTATTGTTATTACCCCAGAGAAATGATGTTCCAGTCAGTGCTGTAAAACCAGATGCAGTAGAGGCTGATGAAGCTGCAGATGACACAAGCGGGCTTGCACTTATGATTCCACCATGATGTTCTGGAAACGAATGTGAGTTGTGAAAAGTTGGGGACCCATGGAACATATTATCAGCACGGTAATTCCAATAGGGGCTCTTCCCAATGGGTGATTTCATGGGAGGATATCCTGATGAGAACCCAGAAAGATGGTTACTGCCCAAAGGGTTCATTCCCCCATTAAATGCAGTTTCATTGAGTGTATTTAATTTATTTTCTTCTGTTGGGCTGCCAAGTTGGGACCACAAACCTGAGAACAAATTGGAACACTTAAAACAGATGTAATAATATAATCATAGGAGAACAAGGAAATAAATGATGTAGATTAAGGGCTAAAAATTATTATAATACTTGGTGGAGAGTTGGCAGAAGGTGAACCAAGATGGAATGAATTATGCCTTGTTTCGTCTTGCTCAAATTCGTGGTTAAAATGCTGTATAAAACTGCATAACAAGAATACAACCTTGAGAATATGTGCAATACTCTGTAGACAGTAAAGGAAAATACCGAACAAATGAAGGTTAAATGCATAACAGAAACAGAGAATAGAGGAATCCACAATTGGATTTTTTTTTCCTCAACAACCAATCAAGAATATTGTCATTTGAAACATCACTAGACAAATTGACACAGTTAGCACTTAGAACATGCATTATACTAGATAACGTGATGCATAACAGAAATGCAAAAAGAATCATTATAACATGGAAAATAGTGTTATGTAAAGGTTACTATGCTTTGTGGCAACAAAAGCTCCTTGGACACAAGTGACAGGAACTTCTCAGTCCAAGGGTTCTTTATGTTGATGTTAAAAAGGTCATTCAAGTAACAGACCATAGAGAATACTCCCTCCATTGAAATTTGTTCAGCATGGTTTGATTTTTTTTTCTATTGTGTCAATTGTAAGGCACACAGCAGACATGGTAAAAGTTGCATAGATTTTCCAATCCTGACTCATTGATTTCTGTACCACGAATTATAGTGCATGCATGCATAAAGACTAATACCATGTAATATTGTAATCTGGTCATTTAATGTCACTTCTTAAACTCTGCTGAGGTACAACATGCCTAACAAATTCCAATGGCATGAGTAACTATGTACAACAGGAGTTAGGGGATTCAAAGTACATATGCTACAGCCCACATGCAGTATGTTTCAAATGCTAGATAAGAAGTTAAACATGCACTAAAACATCATCTAGAATTTCAGCAATAACTGAACAAACAAAAATAATAGTCACAAAATCAACATCTCCGCAAAAAAAAACTATGAGAGCTTGCAACCAAGCAAATCACAGAAGCAGCTACGGTACAATGTTATTTAGGGAACACAAAAGACTTGTGATGTACAACAATACAGACCTTCGGCGAGCTCCACCAGGACGGCTAGGTTCCAACTTTACCCGTTTTCCAGCAATGTCACTCTTGTTCAATGAACGGAGGGCAGATTCTGCAGCCCTAACATCATAGAACTCGATAAATCTATGGTGTCGCTTATGTGGTGTCTCTCTTATCTGCACCAGGCATAAAGCACAAAATTATGTAAAACATGTTGTTGAAATTAATTTTAATAAAGTTTTTTAGAAGGATATATGAGGTTCTAAGTATATCAATGTGCAATGATTGGATCAGTTAGGAGGTATAGAGTACTTTTTACCTCCCTAACTTCACCAAATGCACCAAAAATTTTAAGGAGTTCCTCATTTGAAACAGCTGGTTCCAAATTAAAGATCACCAGGGTTCCTTGGTTCATATCTTTATCTGATGGATTCTCCTGTGAAAACAAATCAAATAAATCAACAGACGATGATAGTGAGAAGAGGGTACATTAAAATAGCTGACAAAAATATTGACCTTGGGAATTGAATAGTGAATGTCAAGTTTCCTCCTCCTTAATGGTTTATTTTGCAACGCGGCCTTAGCGTTTCTTGCATGACGGATATCGTAGTAAGATATCATAACGAATCCTCTGTGTTTTGTTGCAGTGTACATAGACCGAATATCCCCAAATGGCTGAAAAGAAGTATGCTTAGCAAACCAATAATAATCAAAATAATACATGATATAATAACCTTAATGAAATGAAAAGTGGAATATTTACTACACATGGGAAATTGCAAATTTAATCGAGGCAGATTATAACAAGCTATGAAAAACTGGTTCCTTGATTTATAATAACAAAATGTGAACTGAGAACAGAGGAAGTGCCCTAATACCTTGCTACTTCCTATTTGGTTTTCTTCATTATTAAGACAGTAATCCTCAGTTATTATACAATAACGTAGCACCTTAATTCACTAAAGAGAGATCTTATTCACCATGAAATATCTTAGAAAAGGAATGTTGTTCAAATGGTATTTGCAGTGCCTATGGTTACTTATTATATAAACATGTTACTATGTTAGACCAAACTATAGAGGGTACTATTAAAGACCTATATTTCTATGTATAAAAAGAAACATCTAAGCTTAACTGCAACAAACAATAAACGAAACAGAATAATACTAATAATGTTTTTGTAGGATTGTGAAATGAAAGGTTTTTGCATGCTAGTTTGTTTGACACGACCAACATTTTATTGTGAGATAACATAACAACTGAATTCAAAACAGGTTTTGAGTAATATAAATTCAACAAAATAAAAGGTCCATCTATGCTACATGCCAATAGCCACATTATAATCTCTGAAAGTTTAGACTAATCAGCACCCAAGCAACTTAGCAAGAGTTTAGGTATTAGTTTGTTTGGATAAACTCAAATGAGTTTTAAATTACTAATGCAATAAAAATGTTGTTTATTATCATATGATAAGAAGGATAACCAGGAAAGGATTAAGCAAACATAACGCATATTACAGATATAGTGTAACTGCATAACTATGCTTGTCTACATGAATGGCTCGCAGTCTGTTGGCATGACCAAAGAAAAGGACAAGAGTGGAAACATGAACCGCATGTGCATATTCCAATCCAATCAAAGCTCATAAGATAGCATCTTGTCTTGGTGGAGTGCAGGATAGTTGTCTAAACTATTTACTTCTCTCAACGTGATGTAATAACAAGCTTTCATGCACAGGACATATCATCAAGCTAGGAGACATTGAAACCAACAAAAAGTTTTCAGTGGGTAGGAATGGTTTTCATAAATTCATAATGTGAGTCTCACTAAAAAACAATTTCGATTATCTTAGTTCGACCTTATCCTAACCACACAAAATTTTAGATTGTTAACCCTAACCACATTTAGCAAAATCAAACACAATAGTGGGTTGGTAATAACTTTGTATTTTAACCTTATGCACAGTATTCATGTATGTCTCTGTATTATATGTCAGTTATAAATTCTCTGCCAGAGCCACACAACATATTAATATTAAACTTCAGTTAGACGATAAGTGCTCATGCTGGATAACCCTAAGGTGTGCAACTTGCAGACTCAAGTCCAGATTGGATTTAGCGCCCTAGCTTCCCTCCTAGTGAAACAGCTCATCCTTGAGCTGTAACAAGCATGACAAACTCCTCCAATGAGGTGAAGAAAATCTGTCGGACCCTCATTTTCATGGTCCAACAGAGTAGGCATAACTAAGCAGTAGAAAACATTGTGTTGGCTCAGATACCAAATTGCCTTAGTACATGACAGGTAAACACTGTGTAGAATAGGGACAGCTTGAGGGAAGGCATCTTAGGAGAAACATGAAGACACAGAATATGTTATATAACTAGATTTCAAGAATATTTTACCAGAAAATACATATATATTCAAAGTTATGCAGAACATCAAGCAACAACAGAATTAAGCTTCCATGGACTTACGTATATACCTCAAACAATGAGCGCAGTTCTGTGTCTTCAACATTACTATTAATGTTCCGAACGAACAATGTCCTGGATGGGTGCTCACCATAAGGATGCTCACCAGTAACTGTTCCAGCACCATTTTGGATGCTGTATTGATTAGTGCTGCTTCCAGTACCATTGACGAGACTAGTCTTTGCTATACCAAAGGTAATGCTTTCCAGTGGGTCAACATCCAGCTCCATACCCCCACTATTGCGGAATACATCATATTCTTCCGATTCCTCAACTTGGGTTCTCAGTTTAACATGATCAAAATCTTCAATTACCCCAGCCAGGAGCTCATCTTCATCATCTGGTAACAGATTTCCAATCAAATGCTGTGCAACATCATCCATGGGGTCAGCCTCTCTAACATTAGTGCCTGGCTGCTTCATTATGGAAAACATATCATCCTTTGGTTGAGCATTGTACTCCCTTTCTTTACCTGGCACTGCATGAGACACCTTGATGTGAGCTCATGTATGGGAATTGATCACAGATTAACAGACAAGAAAATTTCTATACGTTTTCCATATTGCAGAACTGATGGCAATGAGCTGGAGAACAAGACAGCATCACTCGATCCGTTGACTGTAGTTGCAGAAGGACCTCCCCATGCCCATATGTTTCTCATCTGATGATTCTTTTTGGATGGAATGAACGCAGGTTCTGTAGAACATCATAAATATGACCGGATTAGAGTCTAGCAAAATTTCATCACCGATAGTGGTATTAAATAAAGTACCTGATAATTTCGTATGATCCTCACGCTGCTCCATTGCATCAATACTGAAAAACTCAAATTCAATGTCAATGTTGATTTACACAATTCATGGTGTACCAAAATACCTTGTCATGTACTATTGTAGAACAACAGGACCACAACCAGTCAACCACCCTAGTACTACTACCACAAATGACATCAATAGAGTCCAAATAAGGGAAACATAACTTGTCATCTTTGCAAACCGTATCAGGGGCGGATCTATCATGGGACATGGGGATTCAGTTGAACCCCCCCAAACTTTTTGGGGAACAAAAAAACTGTCATTAGTATTAAGGTTAAGGCAAATTAAGAGAAAAGCTTCCAGGTCTAGAAGAGAAACAAGGGTTAACGTAAATGGAGGAAAAAGTGCGTGGGTAGAGAGAGATGAGAAAGAGGATGTGCGCAACGGATGGATGCTCACCAAGATGCGGCGGAAGCAGCAGGAAGAACGACGGTGCCCCTGCTCGCTCGCGGGATGGATGGGGACGGGGGGCGCACGACGATTTCCTCTTTCTTCTCGGGCACAATTACGCAAGGATGCCTGGGAATATCAGATATTGGTATCTTTCCTAACTTTTTGTTAATCCCCACTCCACCCCAGCAGGGCCGATAACTTCTTGGGCCCTCCTGCTCCTACTCCCGCTTCCCCTCCTGATTTAGCGCTCAAAACAATAGGTCCAGCAGCGAGGTGTGCGCCACACCCCGCAATGGCGTCGTCGCCGCCTTGCCGCCGCCGCCACTCCTATCCTGATCCTCGCAACACAACCAAAAAAGGAAGGCCGAACTCCTCGGGTACGCTCGGCTCGTGCCGGCGGCGTGGGCAGGCACCGCAAGTCGAGAGGCGCCACGAGGGGAGGAGCAGAGGGGGGAGAGAGGAGTTGAGAGGTAAGAGAGAGTGGAGCGGAAGGTAGAAGAGGGGGAGAGATGTAGTGCGGCGAGGGATATTCCACCAACCTCCTGGATCTTCTGTCATAGGCCTTTTTCTAGCGGCTGCAAAGCGGGACGTGTTGTGGCATGTGTCTTCTTTTGGAAGTGTACACACGTTAGGTCATACAAATAATTTCATTGATTTTAATAGGCCAAAAGGAACACAGTGTTTATCTCTTTGCTTACGTGGATGTGGGAAGTAATGTCAGTAGAAAGGAAGAGAAGATGATCTTTGCTTTAATTGATAACACATGTTTTATAAGATTATATGGTATAAGTGATAACAAATGTTTTTATAAGAGCCCTGAGAATAAATCATCACTAGTTATTTCATTTGTTTATATTAGAGTTAAATCATAGTGAGGTAGAAAAGGAGGAAAAGGCGCTGCTACAAATATGTGGAGCACCATGAATACACCAAATGGGTCTGCTCCATCTTCTCCTTATATTTGATTTATTATCCTTTAATTGTTTTTCTTATATTGATTTATTACCATTTAATTTCCTTTCACCCTTAAAGTTGAATCTAAGAAGCTATAGCATTGTCAACCCCTTACAAGTCTTACAAAAGATACAGTAGCTTGAATAAGAGAGGTGGCCCATAGTGAAAATAGAGTGAAAAAGAAACTACACCTGCATCGTGGCTAGATTTTGCCATGGAGAGTTGATGAATGTGGAAAATAATGACTGGAGCATTGGAAGAGGACAACACTACAGCGTTTAATCTGGATGAAGGTGGCTGTACACTTGACAACGATGTGTGTAGAAACGAGCTGCTAAATCCAGGAGAATAAGGTTCAAAGCCAGCAAGATGAATAAACCATTGGAGTGGTATATTGGCTACTAAGGTGTAACACAATGTCTCATTCAGTTGTAGTAGTTAGATCGTTAATGTTTTCTTTGCCAAATCTTAGTTATCGTCACTAATTGAAAGATTGAGCATCCCAAAAGTTCATATTACATGCAAACTAGCTGACAATGCAATGGATGCTTAAGGTGGTCCAGGCCATAAAAGAAAAGGCGGCCATGCCCTCGGTTGGTCAGTGGTGAGAAGGAATGGATAGCACCACACCCATGCCCTACCCCCATCTGTTGGTGGTTTGGGGATGATAGGCATGATGACAGCTATTGGAAGATGAAATAATGATCTTGGCATAACGCATAGGAAGGAGACGACTATTGGGATTTTGGGAGCAACGGAGAGAAATGGGTGAGGTAGAAAAAAGAGATTCGTATGGGTGACAAGTGTGCCAACTAGTGAGATAAGGATGTATGTGACTTTATTTTTCACACTATGACTTTGGTGTGATGTAAAAGTTGCAATAGATTTTGGTAATAAAAAATATTATAAGTAGTAAACAAAAAGTCGACAACTAAAATAAAAAATACTCAAGAGTAGCTTACGTTGTAGGTATACAGTACCAATAGTCTACATGGCATACTCTCTTACCCAAAACTATACCATGATATCATTTTACGATATTTTACATCATAAAATGTCCTTAAGTGGTTTAAGAGACAAGTTTGCATGTGGTCTATAGTAATTTTCATGTATGTGGACTCCTACTTGATAAATATCTTGCATGTACTTATAATTATAAAGAAAAGGTCTATCTTACCACCTAAACTTTTTCCAAGCCTATTTTTAACATAGAAAAAAAATCTATTTTAGTTTCTTGAACTATTTTATTAGATCATTTAACCCCTAAACTATTTTTTCTTATTTTAGCTTCAATACTATTGAAAATAGTTTACTTTACACCTTAATAATTTCTTTGACTTTTATTTTTTATATAAGTGGTATTTTAAGCTATTTTTTTTAAAAAATCATGGCCGTTTGCTTGAACCTTTAAAATATCGATATTTAAATCTGTCTCACGTGCTACAAAATTTCTAGAAAATGTTTCAGCCATAAGTTGTATACCAAATTTTAGTGTAAAATATAAATTATATATAGAGAAAAAAGAGAGAAATATTGTAAGGGACTAAACTGAACCATTTTAATAGCTTGGATATAAAATAAGCCAAAAAATCAAAATATTTCAAGGGTTAAGTACTCCGGTGAAATAGTTTGGAAAGTAAAATGGTCTTTTCTTTTCTTTTAAGTAAGAAGTACTGGCCGTCAAACAGAAAAAAAGATGTGAATATGTGAATAAATATGTGGTAAATATTATAGAAATAATGGATGGATATATGTTTAAATATTATAAAAATAATACAGGGATAATAATTTGATATGATTGAATGTTGAGCTCTAGAATATAAAAATTATAGATGTATGATATATTTGTATGAGTTTTAAGATGTAATAATTACTTAAGAATAATGATGTGACTTATTTAGTTTTAGGATGCAGTGGGTTATAATTATATGGAATGTATAGATAAAAGAAAGAAATAATGACTAATCAATATAATCTAATAGGAAACAAATGTCTAGTGTGGATGAAAGAACATCTTAGCAATAAGCACCATCCTCATTAGTTTCTTAGGGAGCTACTACCTTGTTGTAGTACATGAGCACGCTGCAAACTGTTGAATGGTATATCTTTTATAAATATTTTCTGTTTTTTAAAAAGCAAATAAATTTATTTTTAAGTTTAATTAATTATATGATAATAACTCATGTTGTTTCACGTGCCGCTCGGTCCAGTCTAGACTTATACCTAGATGCATATCTTCTAGTGAAATTAATACCTTATAGCTTCCTCTATAGCTTATTGATTGACCACAACCAAATTTTAAATTTTAAATTTAATTTAATTTTTGATTTAATGTTTTTCTATCATAGTTTATTTTTAATATTGATTTTTAAATTGCTAATAATATATATATTACTTATAAATTATTTTTTCGCTAATAAGCATTGGGCTTATAGGCAGATATACGGTGGTCTGTACATACGTAAACAGGAGAAACTAAGATTTCTGAAAAAAATAATTACGTCTATCTTTTTCGGACGGATACAATGAAAACACAATTATTTGATATTTCAGAATGTACCAAACCTTATCGGTTGTAATTAATGAAGCTTCATTCATACGCGGTAGATTAATGCAGTTTGAAATGACTAATTAAGCATAGGTTTTGTGGTGGAAGCTTAAGCCCGAGACTCGGTACGCCTCTATTTTCCTAAGTGCATTTCCATGTAATACTTCTATGCATAAATTTTGTAAGTAATTAGCTTACATAAATTTAATAATTTTGTGCATAAATTCTAGCTTACATAAATTTGATAGGTTTCCTGTTGTTCTTGTACGACATGCATGCAAGCAGTTTAGGCACAGAAGATTAAAGTATGCAATTCACTTAAGACGCCCTAAGTCAGAACTCACAAGAACGTGTTGCGCAGGATGTTGATATATATTATCTTTCAAAATACAACTCTAAAAGTGTTATAATACTATGGACATTGATATGTTTTTAAAATTTCAGATTTGCTTTGTTTATGTTCTGGATTTACCTAGCTAGCTATGTTATTATGCTAATCAAAATCATAATTTAACTTATATTATAGTACTATTTGTTTTATCCAAAAAGAAGGAGTGAACTTATGAGCTGTTGGAAGTTGATATAATGGTTTAAAAAAATGATTGATTGACAAGAAAAGAAAATACCAGTCACTTGACAAATAACCCTTAGAATTTTTATTGCAAAACATTTGAAAAATTCATGAAAAGTATAATATTGTAAAATGTATTTTCAGGCAAATCGCATTTCATGATTTTTCAAATCATAAAAATTAGCTCAATTCGGGCTAAAATGTTTCCCTCGGGGAACTGAAGGAGTAAAATAGAAAATTATGGTTAGAATATATTTCATAACCCCTTCCTTTATCAAGTTTCACATTCGATAATAAATCTAGAACAAATCTACAAATAAATTTTTAGTACTTAATTTCTAACCACTGCACCAAATAGTTATGGATTTTGCTGAACTTTGTTTGCTAGAGTTGTATACGCATGACTTCAATACTGTATCAAATGTGATTTATATATAATTTTTATAGATTCAATTTGTCCAAAATGATACATTTTTAAAAAATATTAATATTAATTCCTGGCCTTACATAGAAAGAGAAAGCACTGAGTTTGGTGTGAGCATGATTATGTTGCTTGTTTTTAAATACTAAAAAGACACCCATGTATTGCAATGCTGATTAAATTTTGTCATGGGCTCACACGAGAAAATGAGGGGTTGGGGATCCAGCAAATAGTATAGGATTCAACCATTTTTATGTCTTGAGTCGGTGACTCGAACTAAAGTTAGTATGTTAGTTACAGTCAGTTCGCTCGTTATTTGACTGTTTAAGAAAAATCGTATAGTTTTGTATGTTACATGTGACGTGAAAAGAGACTAATAGATGACTCTCTTACTTAGAGTAGTACTAATGGTGTATTTAGGAGATAGTTTTAGATTTTAATACGTAGTTGGTAGAAGTTCAGCTGGTGAGAATCTGAACAAGTTAGAAAACCATCTTATTTTTTGAATTCTACAACTACGGCTTTTAAAATATAAAAAAAACTGAATTGTTTGGGAGAGTTTTTAATTATAGGAAAACTGTAACTACTACATACTTCACAAACATACCCTAATACATTGGTAATAAGGTGCTCCTTAGCATCAACATATTTTAGAGCCTTTGTCGAATCTCTTTCTAAAGACTCAGCCAAATTGCACAGCCTGATCACCAGAAAACACCTAGCCGCAGAAAATCCATTGGGAGGCAACTCCACTTCGGCGAATTTGCCGTATTTGAGTCCAACAATTTGCGTCCGTTGACATTGCTTTGCTCTGTCGTCCGGATCAAAGTGCTAACTGTTCTTCTACCGCCGGTATTTAACGCGCTAACTCGATAATTAAGTTAAGAGATCTGATTGGTGAAGCCGTTGCATCATCATCCCCAAATACTAAATGATTTCATGACAGCGAGGCTGAATTCTCTCATCCACTTGCATCGTCGTCTCCATTTTAGTGAACTAAAAAAAATTCAGTCACCTGTTTTGCATGACAGCGACACTGAATTAAAATCATGTGTTGATGCTTTCGTGTCAAGACTCTCTAGTAGGATTAATTAGGCTTTGTACTAATTAATTACAGGCATGGCGTGTACACCTAAGTACATGGCAATTCAGTCACCTGTTTGCATATTCCTAGCTGGTGAATTAATTTTGTGCCCATATTTGGCAAAAACTACTACACTACTACTACCTGTAGTAGCACTGTACTGCCAACATGGTGTTTGCATATTTGCTCTGGATGTTGCTGTGGCAGAAGTAATAAATAAATTAAAGCGTCTCCGAATTCGGCAAGAATCGAATCCTATTGGTGGGGAGCACCAATGTGACGATCGCGTCATCAGATATTTTTTGTACTTCAAGATGTGTGATGACGTCAAGGATATTTGTTGAATTGCTCAACAGATTCTCAAAGAAAAATAGGCTCCATATATGTTATGGAATGTCTGGTTCCCCATCAGTAGTTTACTGATTCAACTTGAGTAAATTTTAGCCAGTTCTGCTATTTGTTAGTCATGCAATTTTCTGTTATTTGTTAGTCAATTAAACATGCACAATAACTAAAAAAATGGCAACTTTGATACATATTCACATCACTTTGTAGCTTCCATTTTTTAAAAAAATTTTCCTGATTAACTTGCAATATTTGAATGCTTATGAATTATATTTGTTTGTGTTATATTCACAAGGATCTATACACAAAAGTATAATATTTTATTTTATGTTAGAACACCCTTTGTTTTATCCTTAGAAAAAAAGAGGGATTTAAGTTGTTGGATGTTGATATCTTTTAATGTTTGAAAAAGTGATCCATAGATGAAAAAATATATGTAGTTTGAAAAAAGATGCCCAAAAGCTCAAAAGCTCACAGGTCAAAGAGATTATCTATGCATTGCTGGACACATTTCTCTTTTCAAATCACATGAATTTTAGATTGTTGAAATTGCTTAAAGATTGTGCAATGCCCCCTAAGTGCAACCCATCCTTCTCTTCTTCCTTCCTTATTCCTGCTACCGCTGCTCATGGGACCTCCCAAATCCATGTTGTTACCACTTTCTTGTCCTAGCGCATCATCCATTGGCCTCGTTGACGTTGGAAGCCGCCAATAGCACCACACGAGACCCACCAACTAGCCTTCTCCTTCCCTTCCCTTCCCCTCCCCTCTGCCTGCCCTCACTCCTCCTTCCAGCAGCGACAAGGTGGCTCCGCCAAGTTTTTGTCCTCATCTCTGAGTGACTCCCCACCGTCCTTACCTCTTAACCACTCTATATCCTAAGCCCGCGCTATCAACCACGTCCACCTCCTTTTTTCAACCCCGTAGCTCCACTACCACCAGTTTAATGTTGTCTACAGCCATCCCTCTAAAGCTTCTCTCATCACTCCTTATCCTCTCCACCAACTCTCAGCTCCGAAACATTGATCCTCTAATTCACATATTCTTTGTCGGAGATAAGGGCACGTTGGAGATGAAAAAGAAGCACATAGCATAATCTTTAAGTAGATATAAAGAATATAAATTCATGCGATTTTCCACTAAAATGAGTGATTGATAGCATTTCCCAAAAACTACTATCTAGTCAAATATAGTAAAATATATTGCGTGACAAGCAGGAGCAGAGCCACAAAATCGACTCCAGCCAACTAGGGACCGATCCCCTCGGCCCGCGGATAGCCTCGTTTCGAACGGGCCAGCCATATACATTTACGTTTGGATCCCTGGAATGCATCTCGGCCCATATAAATTTACGTTTGGATCCCTGGGATGCTTTCTCCAGCCTGCGTAACCACAACTGAGAAAGCAGAGAGAAAAACCAGTGCCGACGCCGCCTCCTCCGACGAGATCCACCCTATCTCACCCCGCACCCCCCGGCGCGGCGGCTGGCCTCCTCCCTACCGTGGGCGCCCTGCTGCTAATCGGTTACACAGCACCCAGCATAGGATCCTAGTGAGCCCAGAGCAGACCCTTCGTTTCTTGCACGCAGTGCCCGGCGCCCGCCACGCGTTCGACGGAATGCCTGCTATGTGAAAGGGCTTGAAAAGAAAGAGAATGTCTGAGGCCAGCGAAGAGGATGGAATCGAAGCCCTTCCGGACGACATCCTCCAGCACATTCTGTCCTACCTGCCGGCGGATGAGGATGAGGCCAGGATGACCTGCATCCTATCCTGTCGCTGGCGCTACCTCTGGAACTCCATGGCCGTTCTGCGCATCATCGATACGCAGAGATGGAAGAGCTCCAAGGAGTTCAACAGGTTTTTCAACCATCTGATGCAATTTCGTGGCAGCTCTCCTCTACGCAAGTTTGTTCTGGAATTCAATTCATGTCGAGAAGAGTATGAAACGAATGGAGATGGTAGTCCATTCCGATATGTCATGATGTGGGTTATGTACGCTCTAATGTGCCAAATTCGGGTGCTCAAAATCAGTAACTCCATGCAATCTTACATTGAAATGGATGATGGCATGCCTCTTGTCTCACGGGACAAACCCAGATTTATCTGGTGTAGAGTAAGGAATGTTTCCTTAACTTCTCAAGCTGTGCTGCGTTGAAACGGTTAATTTCTCTGATCATTGCTGCTTTGATTCTGTAAAGAAGATCGTGTCCCAGTCAATAGAATATCTTTGCTTCTACTTTTGCAAGTTCAGTGAGCATCACCGCACTCGCATGTATGCACCAAGCCTCATTGGACTCCATCCTGAAGGTTTCTGGGGCAGGACACCTTTTCTGGAAAGCATGCCATCATTAGTTTCAGTAATTGTTATACCTCATCAGGATTGTGATGACCGTCGTAGTAATTACTCTGGATGATATTAATTCAATAATTTAAAAATAATAAATAAACTGACTGTAACATTTTTTTTTGCTTCTGACGTTAAAATGACGAAGCATAGACTCCCTATTTTAGAGCATTAAATTAAAGAAAATTTCTTATTTATCATCTAAAGTTCGCGAGTTTCGTTATAATCAAAAAATTACTATTTTCTTATATGCCACTGCCACTGCTTGAGCCTTTTCTTTTCTCATATGCCATCCACGTCATCATCCAGTGCAACATAGATGCAAAAGTACAAGATTACCCATGTTCTGGATACCTTTTCTAAGATTACTTCATATACCTCTCTCTCTTTCTCATCAGTTGAACCAGCTGGCTAGTGGCGCCCCCATCTCCCTGTCAGGTGCCACAATATCTGGCCCTCAACCTACTGCTTAGTTGTTACCTTCATAAATTCACTACTAATTTTTAAATAAATTTATACATTTAATCTTTATTAGAAGTTAACCGAGCTATAAACTGATAATTTAAATATATAGTATCAATAAAATTAAATCAGTAAATACTTAAAAAACAGACGATCATCCTCAAGAAAAAAACTATAGTGGAAAGGAAAAAAACTAGTGAGACTTCTACTTCATATCCATATCCATAAGCAACTTAATTGGGGTATAAATCAATGGTTTTCTCCTTTAAAATTCTTCTTTAACTGAAGTTGATAATTATTGTATATAGACTTAGCAAGACACAAATGATGGTATAATAAAGCTCTTTTGTAAAATCAATATTTAATAAACATTTAAGAGTAGTAAAATAGTAAAATAATTAATCAATATTAAATTAATATTGAGTAGCACACTAGTGATACACTAGTGATACACAGCCCAAGCCAACTTTAAACCACCACTTTGGTTATACAGATCTAATATCTAACCAGTTATTATCAATTACCAAATTATTATCTATATTGAGTAGTGTGGGATTAGTCACGAAAAATATTGTTAGACTCATCTATAATCGCGGACACGACTATTTGAACAATTTTACCCTGGCCATATGTGTACATCTTTACCCATAAAACATGATTTCACACATATTACCATATCTCAAAATATCACCATGGTACTACAGAGGGGAAAATCATGACAAGACTCTTCGCATAATATACCTAACGGAATGGTCACTAGCCAAGTTCTCAGTAAAGGTGGTTCATCCTTTAGGCTAGCGATACTCTTAATCCTAAATGGACTTAATATTGTCATATTGGACTTATGCATACCATTATGAATTTATTGACATTACCAAAAAAACACACCATGGTGTCTCTTTTTGGGACATGCTACACTACAAATTCAGTTATTGCCTATACTGGTATGATAAATGTTTCACAACAGTAGCTCACAAACCGGTCCTTAATTATCATAAGCACTACCATCACAACTATATGCTTATAACCCATAATTAAAGTTTTAGTTGACAATTTGTTACTTAGCCAAACACGACCAACCGTCGTGAGTTACCATTAATTAATTATAATCATAAGTGAAACATTAGTTTTTGCATTAGTGATTCTAGAGTTTTTAAACATAACTAAGTAATTACACTAAATATCTAGTTGAACCATTATATAAAGTCCAAGCTAATCAAATTATATCTCAAGGTATCAAAATATAAGGTAATCAATACAAATTGACCATAAGAAGGGATATAGGTTCACATCACCCAATAATATTCGAAATTAAATGCATATTTGAAATAAAGCGAGAATTTTAATATAGGATTAACATTCTCAAAGGGATTTTGGATCCGAATCTTACAATCAAAAGGTCTTTAATTAGTCTTCTAGAGCTTTTTTTATGAACTTAGGATCATCCGAAACGATAGAAACTACACGGTAACACATAAGATAAGGAAAATACTAAGAAACTTCGAATAGATAGTATAAATAAAAGTCAAATATATAGATATTGAATTTACATGAATTATAAGACTTTAACGACCCATTCCGAGTTGGAATAAATTAGTTATGAATTAATGAAGTTTTAATTTAATTAAAACCCATGAAAAAGATCTAAATAATTTATTACATCATTTTTAATTGTTTTATAACTAAAAAAGAAAATTAATGACATCAGCTAGGATGTTAAGGTCATGAGAGAATGGAGATTAGTAAAGACCAAGTCCATAGAAGTGATCCACGACAATTCATAGAGATCAACGGGCTTTATTGATTTGACTTGGTTGATCAGGATTGAGCGACTCAGATTGGTCGTGATCTAAGGCTCATTAGGATGAATGCCACGTGGGTGGACACAGAAGAAAGAGGGTGAGGTGGTTGTGATGAGACAACCATGTGGATGGCCACGTTGACACATTGGTCGGTGAGCACAAGACCGACGGCTAATGGCGAATGGTGCCGCTCTGGCGAGAGTGATAGCACAGCGATGATGAGCAAGAGACGACAAATCTTACCAGCCCAAACACAATAAGAAATGACGGTGGGAAGAGGCCAATGATGAGCTTCTAGCGGTGGAGTGACTGGATAGGATTAAGGCCTGGCTAGTAGGCTGGAAGGAAAAAACTACTCTCGACTTTGGGCAGAAGGAAACTAGTCATAGTAGTCCTAATCTCAATGTCAATCTACATCATGACGGTGCTAAAGCTCCCCAAACAATTCATCTAGGAAATTGACATAGTTACAAGAAAACTCCTTTAGGACAGAGGTGAATTGGAAGAGAGTCTATATGCCGATCAAACATGGCGGCCTAGGAGTATCGGACCTAAAAAATACGACGGACACTATGATTCCGTTGGCTTTAGTACGAATGGACTAGTGCTAACAAGGCATAGATAGGCATGCCCATGCTTATGATTACCAAGACAAGGAATTGTTCACAACTTTAATAGAGGTGATCGCGAGAGATGGTAGAAAAGCACTATTCTAGGAATTAACCTATGCATCCCACATCTCCCTCAAAACCATACACCTAAATCTCTACAAACACTTAAGAAGGAAGAAGAGGATAGTTGTGGAGGCATTAGAAGGTGACAAATAGATTGATGACATCTGATACAAGCTATCTATTTGAATGCCTATGGGCTGCAAACATCACATTGACATAAGCGACTGACAATAACATATTTAGAAGTGGACAACAACATCTAGGGAGTACACCACCAGATCAGCCTACCAAACTCAATTCTTTGGCCTCGTACCATCAACCTTAGCAAACATGGTATGGAAATGTTGGGTATTTGCTTGGCTAGTGTTTCAAAATAGAACTAGCCCAAAGAATTATTTCTATCAACTCTGCTAGAGGAACTTAGAAACGACACATCGACACTTCAATGAATGCCTGGCAACTAGAAAAAATTAGGATGGTGCGATAGCACGCTTGTGTTACCCTCAACTAAACCCCAGAACTGGTGCACCATGGCATCCCTCAATGAATGGTAGACCCAAAGCATCAAGCAGCAACCGAGGAAAAAAGAGATAGTGTCAAGTCAATTTTTATCCTAATTTTGTGAAAAATCTAGAAGGAGAGGAACAACCAAATCTTTAGGAACAAAGAGACATCACTGTACGGCATCATAAACTGTGTGATTGATGAGATTTGGTTCTGACTCACCAATGGAGTTAAAGGCATTAAGATCTTGATGCCGGGTGAACAAAGTAGTGCAATGGATAATCTGTAATCCTGCAACCTGTAAACCGGGCATGCTAGACATCCTGTCATCGCTCCCTCTCCTGCCTATTCTCTCTTGTAATCCCTAACACGGAAGGCTATTGTACCGTTTTTCTTTCCTCTCTTAATACAAGTATACCTGGCCGGGGTTTCAAAAAAAAAAAAGCAGAGCAAATAGCACTGCCTAACTGACAAGCTCACCAGCGGTTCATACTCCATATGCTGCATAATGAGTATTCCCTGTTTGTTAGCTCTGCTTGTGCAACACTGCTTGAATTGGTGAATTCGTTGTTCATTCACTTTGCAATGTTTTCTGGTCACATGATTCTATATGAGCTCCAGGACGTACGCATAAGAATAAAGAATATGTGTCTAGCTATATTTATCATATTTTTCAATAAAAACAGTCAATTTTTGTTACACTCTAAATTGAATGTAATTACATTATAAGTTTGAAAACTTACATTGTAGTTACAATGTATTTTTTAGCAAAACTATATAACTTTGAGCTTAATTTATCTTGGTAGTGTAGGAATATAGTGTACAGTAAGACTAAGACCCCAACTCTATATAGGAGGGGTCGGGTCTATATATATACAAGTCTAGTGGTCTAACAGCCCTCGCAGTCGTAGCGGGAGGGGAACAGACGCAAAGACTGGAGCGAAAACTAGTGAACAAAGGCACGAGTAGGCCTTTAATCATAATATCGGTGAACTGGTGCACTGGCGGTACATAAAGCACCTGAACCTGTCCTAGTGCGACCTTGTCACGTACGAAGTAAATGTCTATGTCTATATGCTTCGTGCGTCGATAATGATCAGATTGGTAGTCATGTAGACGGCGCTGACGTTGTCGCAGTAGACGATGGTCGCAGAGGAGATAGGTGCACGGAGCTTTGTTGCCGCCAAAACTCCCGCGACCGGGGAGGGACGGCAGCTCGGTCATGCGAAGGCCTGGGAGGTCTGCTTATCTTCAGTGTAGGTCCTTAAGCCTCGAGGTTCGCGAGCGTACCAGTTAATTTGATCCTACAATTGACAAGAAAGTGAGACGAGCGAGTCCGATACAAGCGCTCGCTATCGGCTGGCTGCCGATAGGATCGGGATGCTCTTCGATCGGCTAGGGAACCGATGTGGACAAGTGTCGACGAGGGGTTGACCGCAGAGCCGATGGAGAAACCAGGGTGTGCTCAGAGGATGGCGAGACGCACGGGATCCCTCTAGACAGCCGAACAGTGATTCATCGGCTGGAACCGATGAATACGCATGCGGCCTAGGCAAGGAATAGTACAAGAAGTCACGGGCTGCAAACCCGATGCCGCTCCGGATATGACAGCAAGAGACCCGTCGCCCGCCGTGACAGCACCATTAACACTGAACCTCGAAGATCAGACCTAACCGAGACAGTACGAGGCCGGGGCCAGCGGTGATGATACGGAGGACGCCGGATCGGCTATGCCGTAGCAAGGATAGGAGCGAACCCATCGATTAGCTGAGCTGATGAGGGGATGCCTCTCTGAAAGCGGGTGCGTATCGGCTAGGGGACCGATACGTTCGTCGTTACGCGTCGAGGGACGCCTCTAAAGGCTGATGCGTATCGGCTGAGGGGCCGATGCCCTGGTCGTGAAGCTCAGAGTATGGATAACTCATCGGCTACTCATTCCGATGAGATGCCGTATAGAAGACTGTAGGCCTGAAGCTTGATCTACCGTCGGCAGCCCCGTAGGTCGGACCTAACCGATGCAGCACGAGATTGACGACGGCAGAGGGAGCTTAACAGGCCGATAGGTCCTACACGGATGTGATGCTGTACACCTGATCTGACTAAGAGTTCAAACCTAAATGATGCAGCCTTAGACAGTACAAAGCATATCAGCATAGTGGCAGGACTTACTCCTTCATCGGAGATCGAACTTAACCGATGCAGCCCTGCGTCGAGAGGTAGAACCCACCGGTAAACACTTAGATGAACTAGGGTGGCGATGTGCCAAATTTGTATATGATCGAGAGATATCTTACATGTTTCCAGGGGGTCTATTTTTATACCCTGGATTTACAGACATAGTCTGATGCGTCTACGAATATCAGACATTATTTCCTAGTAAGAACAAAGGAAAATATTCCTAAAGAAGTTAACTAACCAGCTAAACCTTCCTAATTAAGTAAGGTTACAATTTACAAAAACAAACATCCTGCCGTGGAGTCCACGGCTCTCCTGCAAACCCGGTTTCATCTAAATAATCTTCCAATTTGTAACCGAGTCTTCCTTTGCTGCAACCTCATCGGCTTCTCCACTGTAGCTATCGGACCTTCTTTTACTCAAGCTGATCCTTTTCCTTCCTTTCCTTGGGCTTTTCGGACCTGATCCCGATTGGACAATCCCCTGTCTTTAAGTTGATACAATCTTCTACTAATCTGATCGGCTTTTCTACAGTTTCGATCGGCTTTGTCTCAGTATCTCTATTGGTCGATGACTGCATTAAACTCTCCATTGGACCTTTCAGCCGATCAGCTTTAGCACCATCGGATCTCTCAGCCGATCGGTTTTAGCACCTATCGGATCATCCAGATTTTGGCGTTAACAAGCTCCTAGAGAAGCTGGCGAAGCCAGCAACACTCGACGACGGTGTGGGCAACGACCCGATACTCGGCTTTGGCGCTAGACCGATATACTGTAGTCTGGCGCTTTGAGGACTAGGAGACTAAAGTGTCACCGAGGAAGACGCAGTAGCCGGATGTGGAGTGTCGGGAGTCGGGGCAACCCGCCCAATCCACGTTAGAGTACGCGGTGAGGGAGTCAATAGGGCTAGAGCTGAGATGTAAGCCGGTGGAGAGTGTGCCCTTCACGTAGCGAAGAATATGCTTGAGCAACGTGAGGTGAGGTTCGCGCGGAGCATGCATGAAGAGGCACACTTGCTGGACGGGGTAGGTGCGATTGGGCCATGTTCGTGTGAGGTATTGGAGGGCACTAGCAAGACTCCAGTACTAGGAGGGATCGGCTATGAGAGAACCATCGGTGGCGGAGAGCTTGGCGCAAGTGTCGATGAGAGTGGTCGTGGGGTGACATTCGGCCATGCCTGCACGTTGGAGGAGATCGATGGCATACTGACGCTAGGAGAGAAAGAGCCCGTGAGGAGAGCGGGTGATAGAGATGCCAAGAAAGTGATGGAGAGAACCGAGATCGGCCATAGCAAACTCAGAGTAGAGTTGGGCCATGATCTGGTGTAGGAGAGACGATAAGGATACTATAAGAATAATGTCGTCGACGTAGAGGAGAAGATAGGCGGTGGTGTTGCCAATGTGAAGGATGAAGAGGGAGGTATCGAAGACGGAGGGCACAAAGCCGATGCACTGAAGATAGGCAGCAAAACATTGGTACTAGGCCTAAGGGGCCTTTTTGAGGCTGTAGAGGGAGCGCTGAAGGTGGTAGACATCGTCGGGATGAGATGGATTGACAAAGCCTGGAGGCTGCTGGCAGTAGACCGTTTCCGTCAAATGACCGTGAAGGAAGGCGTTCTTTACATCGAGCTAATGGATCGGCCAAGAGTACAAGGCAGCGAGAGTGAGAACAACCCGAATAGTAGCGGGTTTGACGACAGAACTAATTTCTCATCGTAGTCAACGCCGACACATTGGGCGCCCATGTGATGAGCAAGCGATCCATCGGCATAGAACATGTGTTTAAAGATTCACTTATCTGTAACAACATTGGCACCGGGAGGACGAGGTGCCAGGTCTCGTTATCCATAAGGTCCTTGTACTCGTTGACCATGGCCGCGTGCCACTGAGGATCAACTAGGGCTGAACGAGGAGTCACTGAGATAGGCGAGATGGTACAATGGACTACTGAGAGCCTGTAGCGCTTGGTAGGGCGAAGGGACCCGGTTTGTGATCGAGTGATTATATGAGAGGTGGAGGGGACAATAGAGTTCGCAAGAGCCGATGGGAGCGTGAGAGGTAGGGTGGGGACTGGTTGGGGAAGGGTAGCATTGGCTCGAGATCTGCGACTGTATATTCGAGGAAAGGGCTGAACGAGGTTGGCCTGAGCCAATAGGGGTGGGTGAGCTGATGGAGGTTGATGGGCCGATGGGGTTGGGCAGTCCGATGGAGATGGAGCAGCCGATAGGGAGGGGCGAGCTGATGGAGGCGGAGGGGCCGATAGGGAGGGGCGAGCTGATGGAGGCGGAGGGGCCGAGTTGATGTGTTCGATGGGAGTGAGACAGTATCAGTCAGAGCCGATGAGAGTGGTGGGGCCGATGGAGGTCCGATATGAGTAGCATCGGAGCGGAGAGGAGTGAAATAGCTATGCAAGAAGTCCTCAGGAGCGGCCGATGGGGAGGCCGGAGGTGAGATTGATGGAGAGGACCGGGAGAGTATGATGTTGGTGAGGAGAAAGTCGAGATCACCAGACGAGTGTTCGGGATGAAGTAAACCGAAGGGGAAACAGGACTCGTCAAAGACGATACGACGGGAGACAATGATCCAGCAGGTAGAGAGATCAAGACATCGGCATCCCTTGTGCGATGAGGGATATCTAAAGAAAATGCAGGCGGTGGAGCGAGGTGCAAGTTTATGAGGAGCAGTGGCGACGAGATTGGGATAGCAGAGACGCCCAATGACGCGTAGGTGAGAGTAGTCAGATGTCTTGTGGTACAAAAGGGTGTAGGGGACATTGTGGCGAACGGAGGAGTAAGGGCGCCGATTGAGGATGTAAGTCACGATGGTTAGTGCTTCAGCCCAGTAGGTTATGGGTAGGTGGGCATGAAGTAGCATAGTGTGACTCATGTTGTTTAGTGTGCAAAGAAGGCGTTCGGCCTTACCGTTTTGAAGAGAGGTGTAGGTACAGGAGAGGTGGAGATGGATGCCACGGGAGGTAAGGAAGGTTCTGACGTTACTGTTGACAAACTCCGTACCGTTATCGGCCTACATGGCTTGAATAGAGAGGTTGAATTGGTTGGAGACATAGTTGGTAAAGTTAATGAGGTGGGAGGCGACCTCGGACCTGCTGGTTAGTAGAAAAGTCTAGCAATAGTGTGTATAGTCATCGAGTATTGTGAGATAGTACTGATTACCAGAAACACTCTTAACTGGAGAAGTCCACACATCACAGTGAATTAACTCAAAAGGTCGCAAGATACAAGATATAGAGTTTGAGAAAGGCAGCCGCACGTGTTTGCCAAGTTGATAAGAGTGGCAAACAGTGGAGCTGTTGTGGTTACACGTGATGGAGACGCTGTGACGGAGATTGGCAACAACGTCGAGGCTGAGATGACCAAGGTGAAGATGTCATAGGTTGGTGGAGATGGCGATGCTAGCATGCAGAGTAGACAACACAATGGATATGGTGTAAAGATCGCCGCCACTATTGCATCGAAACATCTCGCGCCGGGTCGGGATATCCTCCACAGAGAACCTAGAAGCGTCAAATTCAATTGAGCAATTGTTATCTCTTGTGAATTGATGGACATATACTAGATTGTGGATGAGAGAGGGGATGATGAGGACATTACGAAGTGGAAGATTAGTTGTGGGTGTAGACAGGAGGAAGTCACCATGACATTGGATAGGGAGAGAGTGACTATTGCCGATGGTGACGAAAGGGAAGGAGGAGGGATGGCGAGAGAGTAGTATATCGGCCGATGATGCCATATGGGATGACGCACTAGAGTCCAGCACCCAAGAGTGCTGGGGTTGGAGCGTCATCTGATTGAGGGCAGCAACAAGGCTAGCCTGGTTCCACGAGGGAACCGACTGGGTGAGTGGTGACGGTAGGATCGGCTGAGGTGATAGGGTGGGAGCTAATGCCAGGTGGGCCTGAGGATGGGCGCCGAGAACCTCTGGTTGCTAGCCTATGGGACTGCGTAATTGGGACTGGGGTGCCCAGGGGTTGTAGCAAAGCCACGGACCCATGGGACTGGCAGACGGGGTAGAGACTGGAGTAGGGCACGGTTGCATCGGGCCGCTCCAGTTCTTGCCCTTGCCTTTGCCGTTGCCACCGACGTAAGCTTTGTTGCCAAGGCTAAAGCCATGGCTACCAGAGCCACGAGAGATGGCAGTAGCGTACGGTGGTCGGTAGCCGATGGGGTTGGAGCAGCCATGATCGGCTACGGTGAGAAAAATGGTGTGGGCCACAGTCTTCTTGTCATTGGCTAGGCATAGTTCTTTGAGAACTAACATATCGTGGTCCTAGGCGAACGTGGGAAGAGGTGTGGAGTTAGCGATGTCATCGGCGGTGTTTGAGAAGCGGGGGTTAAGTCCTCGTATGATGGCAAGGACGAGTTGTGAGTCGGCCACAGAGTGACTGACATCACGGAGGGCGACAGTCTTGACCTTTAGGCGTTGGCAGTATGAGGAGACAGATGAGTCTTCTTGTACCATGGAGTCGAATTCATTTAGGAGGAAGATGGCGCGCAGCTGTTTATTGGCAAGAAAGATCCGCTCGATGGCCACCTAGAGATCTCGGATGGTGGGGTCGGTGTCATCCATTGCAAGGTCAAGAACGGAGTCATCGACTGAACCAATCAGCCAGCTACGCATGCAGCACTTGGCGATGTCCCACTAGGGATCATCGGGTAGAGGTAGAACGGAGCCATTGATGTGATAACGAAAGTCGAACTTTTTACATATGGATTTAAAGAAAATACCCACTTAGAATAGTTGTCATTGAGGTCAAGGGAGATGGGAACATGAGATTTCATGTTGACGGCGGCGTAAGGTGGTGAGAAGATCGGTGAAGTGGTGCCCAAGGTAGAGTTAGGAGCGTCAATGGCCGAAAGAGATTCGGCGACTGGAAGAGTGCCAGAACTAAGAGCCGACTCGGTGGTCATGACGAGAGAGTAACGGGGCACGATAAGCCGATGAGGGTAGGTAGCGGAGTAGTTGAGTGAGGAGTGGGTGGCAGAGTAGGTAGGTCACGAGTGAGAGAGAATAGGTGGGTCACGGGCATGAGAAGGTTCGCGTCCGTGAAGGGAGGTTTCATGTCCGTGGACTCGTGGACGCAACGGAGTGGAGCAGATACGAAGAAAGGAGGTTCACATCCGAGAAGCAGAAATTCGTGTCCGTGGACACGTGGACACGTCGGAGTGGCTTGGACGCGAGTGGAGAAGTTTTATGTCCGGAAGCAGGTGAGCGTGTCAGAAAAGCGGGAACCGAGAGAGTTCCAGCCGATGGAGGGCGGACGGGCCCAGCCGATAGAGACGACGAGCTCAGAGTTACGTCGGTGTCGGATGAGGGGAAGGTGCGCCGAAGCAAGAGAAAAGCAAAGACGGGTCTAAACGAGACGAGGAGACGGATGGAGGCCGTCATCTTGTCACATGGTGGAAAAGGGAGGGGAGAGGGCGGTGGAGGAGGAGAAAGCCGTCTGCGGAGGAGACGGAGAGGAGAGAGTCGAGACGAGAAGGCAGAGGAGGAATACCGAGGAAGAAGGTCTGTGATGGGAAGAAAGCGTCGACTCGTTGGCGAGAGGATGCCAGCGCACCGGGAATGTTTAGACCCACTCTGATATTATATAGGAATGTGTTGTACATTAAGACTAAGACTTCTCTATAAAAATGTTATGTTCAGTAGTCTAACAGCGCATTCACAGTAATAATTATTGAAGATGAAAATGAAAAAGGTGAGAGGAGGGTTTTAAGATTTGAGTTGTTATTTCCTGGCTGCCCTGCTAGGGTTTATTATTATTATTATTCTTGTTTGGTTGTGACTCGTGAACTGGTCAGAATCGCAGTTCTTGGTTGGCACTAGATCATGCATGAGCAGTATCATGTGTTTAAATGCGAAAGTGCAGTTCAGATTGAGCGTATCTGTTCTTCTTTTTGACAGGGAACTGATTTATTGCTGATATCACATAGTTGAACTTGCAGGTTCCAAACGATGACGATGAGCGGTGTGGAACACCCAAGGGGGGCAAAGCAAGCACACCAAGGTATAGCTTTTCATCCAGGACCAACAATGGAAGTGAATCGTCCGAGGAGTTTCGAAAGATGTCTGATGAATATGAGCCAGTAGACATCGAAGGACTGGAAAAGGCTGATGCTTGGGTACATCGGCCAGGCAGTGATGTTGCAGCCACTTGGGAGCCTCGGAAAGGACGTGCGAGGTGTCAGGATTCCAGAATCCTACGAGAGAATGATGTCTATTGTGACAGTCCTAAGTCGTGCCAAGCAGAATCCCAGAGAAGTGACTCCAGTACTGAAGAACCAGCCAATTGCAAATCATACCGTCATCTCCCCAAAGTCAAAAAGGGTTTGGGAAAACTATCTGGAGAGGTGTTAAAGAGCCCAAAGAAAGAGTGACGATGAAACCTCCCTATGTCTGAAGCCTCATCCAAATATAAAACCACTTAGAGGAAAAAGGGTGTCAGTAACATACGTTGTCGACAAAGATCTTCGTGAAAACCTGCCAGATGATCGGCATTCTAGTCCTGAGAGGGGCGAGTCCGAAAGTCCGACCAAGAGGCATTTGAGGAAGAAGGCAGTGCACATTAGTGAAACATGCATAATCTGAAGAACATGTTCGACAGGAAAGATAGTGACAAGAGTAAAGAAGACCAAGATGACTAGAAAGACGATCCCGATATGACAGTAGAAGAACTTTCAAAAGTTGAGAAAGACAATCCCAAAACGACCGCAGACCCTTCAAAAGTTGAGAAAGACATCCCGAAGTGACTATAATTATAGTCACTATTCACCTGTTTGAAACAAAGGAATAAATAGAAGAGAAGTTTCCTATACCTATAATGTTAAAAAATGTAGGAAAACAAACTCCACTATAAGATGAAAGGAAACAAAAAGAGGCTGGGCACTATATCATCGATAAAAGGAAAGCTACGGAAGAACCGGCTGGCCACGGAATCAAGTGCGTATCAAGCTTATATCGAGTCATTAACGGCTGAAAATCTGACTGTGTTGAGCGAGAAAACACGCGACACATTTTTAGCCAATCCGTTGGAAAATGCTGCGGTGAAGAAGTTCCTCGTCTGAAGCCACACGTCTTTTGCATTTTTGACGCCTACAGTGTATTGTATTATATTTTACTCTCTTTCTAGATTTCAGTTTTTCTTCTTGTTCTGCATTATTCCACAGTACGTGCATTGTTCTGCATTTCAGTTTATTAGTTTCATATGCGAAATGCTTAGCTGAAAATGCATTGTTCTGATAATGCATTGTTTTTCAGATGCGAAAATGCTTCCTATTTCAGCTCTGAGAACTAATCTTAAGCAGACGTTAATTCTTAAGCATAGCTGCAAGAGGGGAAAAAAAGGAGCAAATCGGTGAACACATGGAGTAGCAGTCTTCAGTTACTCAATTACGGATAACATGAAGATACGCACACGTTTTTAGGTACACTGACAAGAGAGGTACATATGCAACGAGGGTCACACTAGTAACTAAACGTGTTAGGCAAATTCTGACCTGCAATAATGTGAAAGATCAGCTCTAACAGTAGTAATCAACTTCTTCCTGTGCACTGTGGCACATCCTCGATTGCTGGCAATCTCAGTGCTGAAAGTTCAGCACAACCTGAACTGAAAATACCAACCCGCCGGCTTCACATTTCAAATCCATAGGAAAGTTTGAAGGAAACTCTCAGAAAAGATGAAAAATCAGTAGGAACATAACACTCGTAAGTTACTAATCAGCTGTCAGAAATGTATTAACTAAGATCGGCTCTCAGAATTGAAGTGGAAAACTTGTAGCTTGCATCATTCAGTCACCAAACAAATGCAGATATCAGAGTTCCCTATGTAGAATGTTAAAATGATTAGCATCACAGAAGAGGCATTCATGTCTCAAATTAGACATTTGTAACCATACACTTATAATTCACATTAACAACACAACAGAGGCATCAAACATCAATGAAAGAGGTTACAGCATGAATAGCCAACACAATCATCATGGGTCAGCAAAAATATGAACTTCAGGCGTGAAATATTTCCAGAGATAAAAGCATCAGTACCATATATTTTCATGCATATCACTGAATACTACAAATTCTAAAAGGATTACCAGCCCCTGAATCAGCAGAATACTGAACATGTCCACAAAATTCTACTATCATGATACTGTCAGTCTGTCACAAGATTACCTGACTCGGCCAATGGCTTGATCAATCTAGGACTAGGAGTCCAGCCTTTCTCTTCCTTGTACTCCTTATTAGGCCTTCCTCTTCCTTCTTCGTCACAGACGGAAAGAACCAAGTCCACGGCGAGCAGTCAGATGGCGGCCCTCGCGGTAGGCAGCGGTCGATGTCCCGGTTGAAGAATCGGCATATGCCGGTGTCGCCGCTGGGGAACGGGTTCTCGACCTGCTGCACCGTCGACGCGCCGTGGAAGCTCGTGGAGTCATCCAGGAAGTATATGCTGAGCGGGCATGGGAACTTCTTCCTCGTGTCGCCGACGGTTACGGAGCAGCATTGGCGGAGGAAGATTCTCCAGCCGCTCAGGGCCATGCTGCCTGTTAGCTTCGTCCTTGGAAGCTCGCTGCACGAGGGTGCACAAGCCAGACGACGATGGGTTGTTTATGAGCTCGCCGACGTGGTCCAGCTTGAAGACGTCGAACGCGACTGTGCCCTCCTCCGCTGAGACGAACCTGACGACCATGAGCAGGTCCCCGCGGGACTCCACGAGGTAGCGGGCGAGCGCCTGGACCTGGCCTGGCCTCGGCGTGGTCACACGGCGGTCGCGGAAGTGGTAGCTCGCCACGAAAATGGTGAGCGCGCCGTCGCTGGTGGTCTCTGGCTTGTACAGCAGAAGGTTCTCCTCGTTGGTGAGGACATAGAAGCCCCTGCCGAGCGGCCAGCTGTGTAGTACGCGACGTCCTCGATTGGCCTCACGGGTAGCAGCGCTTGCCATTCTGTTAGCTTCGCGTTCCACCTCCTCATCGGTGGCGTCCAGCAGTCCATGCCGGGGCGCCAAAACACGATATTGGACTGGCTGGACACTACAACGGCGGCGAAGTACGGGCGATCGCTGGACGGCGCGATGGAGAGGGTGACGCCGTGTAAGATGACGGGGCACATGTTTCTCCCACGGAAGTCGTCGTTGAAGCGGTTCGTCTTGTGAGGGCGACGGGCTCGCCGGTGCATAGGTTGAGCAGCACGGGACAGCGCGACTCGGGTAGCACGGCGGCGAGCCAGGCGCCCGGAAAGGAGCCGCAGAATCTCGCGCCGCGTGCGTCGCCGTGGAGGCCTGGGCGGTGGGTGTCCTCGAAGACGACGCAGAAGAAGGAGGTAGCGGCGGTGGACGGCATGAGCAGTCACGAGATGTTACACGGCGGGTGCTGCTGCTGCAGCACGATGGATCGCCACGGTTTGCAAACACCGGAGAACATGGCGTGGTCAAGGATGCAAGCGAGGTGGCGGAGGATGCCGATGAGGCATTCTTTGGGGAGCTCCGCCCACGCCATGTTTGCGTCGGCCATGAGATAAGGAGTAGTTTTTCTGAAAACTTTTGTGTGGGGATTGGGGAAGAAGAGAACAAGGGAGGGGATTCGCTCGGGGTGCGAGAAAAAAAATGCGGCGGTTACACATTTTTTGCATGTTGACCCCTACACTGTACTGTACTAGAAAATCAGCGTGTCAATTGACGCGCCAGTTAGTTGCCCTGTGCATATTATTTAGAGCTCTTATAGAACACAGAAAATTTGTATAATTTTTACATTAGTTAGTTATTTTTGTGAGTACATGAGTTAGTTTAACTCCTACTAAAATCATACATTCAAAAGACCTCTTTAGTAGATTTTAATTTTGTGGTTGTCCCAACTTGAGAGGAACCAAAACAGAATACTAATTTGTTAAATATGTAATTAAAATTTATCATGCAATATATTTTGATCAGTTTTTTAACCAAATATTTGAATCAGTTTTCTATTAGAACATTTGTGATCCGCACCGAATGAATGATGTTCTATTATTATTCCCTTGCATTCCATCATCGTTGTTCCTCTTATCTTTTTTTCCTCGTAAAAATTTGTGTCTTTTTTATATATTTTTCATAATATAATTTACACTTTTCATTAATTTTGTTGGGTTGAGTTTGTGTTGTTTAACATTGACAGATTATTACAGATGCTATTAGGGAAAAATATGTTATTTTAAAATTTCGATGATTTCATAAAATCAGGAAATTTTGCATATTCCTTGGGATCTAAGTAGAAAATAAATATTATAGAAAATTGATTCTTAGGAATGCAAATTTTGATCCAATATTTTACATTATTTATGTTATTTGATTTTTTTCCTAAAAATATAGAATATCACTATAGTCATCGTACTCACATCAATTTCCAACTTAACCCACAATATACCATATTTAACTTCTGACTTAATCCGTACTATGTCTTATGAGAGTTGTGCATTTGACTCTGTTGTGAAGCTTAACAACTATTTTGGGCATCCTTTTCTAAGTTTTCTCCTCAAAGTTTATTAATTTGATCCTCTTTTCCAAAAGTGAAGTGATTGTCTAGCTTTATTTTAATCATACTATTAAATTTTTAAAAAAATAGAAAATGAAATTAGAGGAGAAAGAAGATGAAAATGCCCCTAGGATTTTAACCACATACTCATACATCATTGCCTAATGCCAATGTATTGGCTTCTCCTATGAACACACATGGCTTCGTTCTAGGATTTTCACAAGCGACAACTGTGAAGCGCGGAGGGAGGCGTAAGGTGAGCAGCTCGCTAGGTGGTGGAAGGCTGGGAGGTAGTGTGGCGTGGGTGCTCGCCAGTGCTAGTCGTGGAGGAAGGCATGGGAGCTCATCGGCGTTGAGCATCCTACGCAGAAGTATGTTGACACATTGGGTTAGGCTAGAGCTTGGAGGGAGGATGGTGCACCTCACGGAGTATAAAGGGAGGTACGAGGCAAGTCGCTCGCTTGGTGAAGGGAAGCTGGGAGGCATGCGGCGTGAGTGCTCGGTGGTGCCAGTCGTGGAGGGAGGTGTGGGAGCTCACCAGGGACGAGGGCATGTGTCGAAGGATGTTGGTGCCTTAGGCTGAAGGAGACCGGCACGTAGAGGGAGGACAACGCACGGCATGGGTATGGATGCTGGAAGGACGTTGCATGACACGAAAAGATGAAATGCTTGCTAGCATGTGCTGCTCTGCCGCGGTCAGCTAGTTGTTGGGTGTGGACATGTATGTGTGCCATTGACCATGAATTTGTGAATTGAGATTGGTTTATGTTGGACACTGACTTAACTTGTATGTATTTTATTGCTTCAAGCCAAGAAATTTAGGATGGATTCTGTCAAAATTTAGGATTGGTTTCGTTAAAGTTCATTTAAAATTTTGTCAAATTTAACTCAAAATTTTCAAAAATATGTCAAATTTGTAAAAAATCTATCAAATCTATATCAAATCCATCAAAAATCGTCAAACCTAAGTCAAATTAGTTACCTATCGTAGTCAAAATTTTCCACATATTTTATATACACTGAGTGCATAAAGTTAGTCGAATAAAAAAGAATGAGAAAGTAGTGTCAAATCAGCAAGGCGTAAACATTATTTTGTTTTTGAGTTGACGTTAGGGTGCTTTTACAGAGGAGGGTCAGATCTGATATTCATGTTTAAAAAAGATGATCAAGTAAGCAAACTTAAAAAAAAGATAAATTGATAGTTAGGCTTAAAAAATGATCATATACGCAATTGCCCCGTATCTTATTTATGTAATGATTTTTAGAAAATTATTTCTACTTTTTCTTTCTTATTTTTTTTAGTTTTGCTCCACTTTTACTTTCCTTCTTTCTCTATCTGCTACTGCGCACGAGAGTAACGGAGCGGCGACCGGAACGCAGCCGCTAGCGCAAGCCTACAAGGGTCGAGGGGTACCAAACTGCCAGGCGTATGGCCCAGGAGCAAAGGATCAGCCAGGGAGTTCGCCTCCTTTCTTTTGTTTTGTTTTCCGTGGCGTGACGCATGTTCCGGATCGATCTAGAGCGCGGCGACCGAAGAGCCAGCCACGGAAGCAGAGGAACCTGTTTTCCAACGTCTAGTATGCCACATGGACCAATTAAATTCTGGCAGAACAACCGGCTTTAGGCCCTCTTTAATTCAAAGAAAAATCAAATAAATTTTATAGAGTATTTCATCACTATAAGATTTTTTTCTATATAGCCTTTAATAAAAAAATGGATACTATAAAATTTATATGAGATGTCTCATTTTATATAAGTTTTAAAAGAAATTTAACATAAGGTAGAAGCTCATAAAAAGTTTCATTTGATTTTTTTATCTATCATTAAATTCTTGTATTTTCCTATAGTCCAATTAAACTGTCATTTTTATGTTTTTTTCATGTCTTGTAATCCTCTGTTTTACATTTTATTTCTATTAAAATTTTATGTTTTTTCTATTTTTTATTTTATATTCTATTTTGTAATCCTTCTCTTAGAATTATATTTCTTAGAATTACTTTTCCCTGTCTTTGATTGCCAATTTTTCTGCTTGTTACTCCTGTCGAGCAAGCCATGCAGCTGACGGCAGTGACCCCAACACATTTGCAGAATTTTCACTAGGGGGGGGGGGGGGGCGGGGGGGCGTTACTTTGCTAAGATATGAATACGTTATGTGCAATACATTATGCGCCGTTCTCTAAGCTGGGCCTATGTTAACACAATACCGAGACAGTGGTGAAGTACTGACAGCCCCGTCGCTTGCCTTTCAGCTTGTTAGGAATCCACAATATTGAGGAAAAGTGGTCTTTATATAATAAATTAGCAGGATGATCAATGCAATTGCACATAAAATTATTTAAATTTTTTTGTACACATTTTTTTAAAAGAAATTGTTAAATAGTCACTGTAAGGATTTTAAAAAGTGAATCTTCTGAATTTTATAGTTTTTAAAAGTCATATCAATCGCTAACGCTTACTCCTTATGACTTCTATTTATCCTCGATTTTAAAAATTGTACCTAATAGATTTTAGAGTTTATTAAGTTTCATCAAACATCATCACCTATTCCTCTATGACCATTGCCCCCTTTATTATTATTGGGATTTAAAAAAAATTCAAACTTGATTATTGTTGGGTTACAATTTTTTACTTTTTAGAAGCCTCATCAACTGTTGCAACCTCCTTTATGACGTGACTATCACCCCTCCTCTTTATTGTCATTTTATTATCATTGAATTTCTAAAAATCGATACTAATCAGTTTTTAGACGCCCCATCAGTCACCACCACCTACATATTTACGGCCCCGCTCACTGCTGTTTATTGTCATTTGTCACCCGTCGTAATTTGCTCTGTCATGGCAACCGCCATCTTCCTGTTGTTTCTTTGTCACATGTCCACTTTCCTTTGCCCCATCATCTCCTATCTTTATTGTTGTCACCATTTCGTAAATTTGAATCTTGTTATCATTAGGGGTTCTTATTTAGATGCCACCACCATCTTTTGTTTCCCCTTAGCTCACTCTCCCATAGCAACCAACATCTCCTTTGTCTCCTATCCACTCGTCAACCTATACCGTCTCTTTGTTATCATCGGCACTTAACAAAATCAATACTTTTAGAAGTCTCATGAGATGTTGCCTCATCCCTGCCTCATTCATTTTCCACCCGTCAGGTCACCTTCTCCTAGCTACTACTATTCATCACTTGATCATCTGGCACTCCTGTGTCCCTAGTAAGACTAATTTACAGAAATATTTTCTAAAGCCAGATGAGCCTTTTTTTAATTGTCAATCCTTGTTGTCATTTTGATAATCAAAATAGAACATAGTTCTTCTAGAACTCTTTATTTATTTATTTTTCTTAATCTACAATCTTATAATTTGGTTTCACTGGACAGTGTGCCTTTTCTTTTTTCTTTAATTAATGTGGTAATTTCTCCAAAGTGAATGTTGGTGGTTTCTTTTAGGCCCATATATCAATCGCAATAGCACATTTTGCGCTCTTAATATATTTTTTATTTAGAATTTTAGTTATTTCTAAATTATATTCCTACTTTATTTTAATTTTTTAATGTTTTTTAAAATGTTTGAAATTATTATTGAAAACTAATTTCAGAATTTATTTGATTTTTATTCTAGATTTTATTTACTCTTACTTTTGGATATTTATATATTGTATTTTGCTACGGACTTGTATTGGTATGTACTCTTTACGTATTTAATTTTTCTTGTATTTTTGTTTTGAATTTTGATTATCTTTTTAAGCTAACTTGGAATTTGTATTGAAAATATAATTTTGGATTTTATTTTATTTTTTTATTCCAAATTTTAATTAATCTCATGTCATGTTACTCTTCTTTCAATATTATTTATTTTTATTTTGATATCAGTTATTTCTAAATTATATTACTATTTGAAGGAATTTCTATCATCCAACTTATTATATTTTTATTTTGAATTTTAATGATTTTTTAAAGTTTATTTAGAATTCGTATTGAAATTTTGTTTAGAATTTATTTTATTTTTTATTCTAAATTTTACCTAGTCTCTTATGTTTTATTTTAGATGTACTATTCTTTCAATATTCTAAATTTTATTCCCAGCTAAACTCTTAGTTTTGTTTTTTTCGATTAATATAAGAATTTCTGATATTTAATACAAATGTGATGACTTCTTTTTATAGTAATGTATAATGTAACAGATGGATGTAACCATGTGACATGGCTATATGTATTGTAGAAATGTTTTTATAGCATTAATTGCTTAAGTAGTTCATAGTAATGGGCTGGCCACAAGAGAATAAACTACAATACCTTTTGAGTTCATTGTTTAGAAATGAATATAAAACTGAAAGCTGTTGATGGCTGCAGGGATCCGTTGGGTAGGATGAAGTAACCGTTGGCTGGCTGCTAGCTTGGGCTCCACACATCTGGCCTACAAAACAGAACAAGTTTCAGTTCGCAGCTCCTCATTTCAACATCAGGTGATAGATTCATCCAATAGAAATTTCACAAACCTCCTAAATTCTTCAAATCCTGCAGAAAATTCTAGCCCTAACTCCCCTCTCCAACAATTTTCCTCAATCTCAGTTTACTTAAAGCTTCAAGTCACAGTTTTTACACAATTTCTACTCATTTGGTGCCCCAAACAACTACCGACCATATAGTCATTGTCCTCCAAGCTTTCATGCGACTCTCAGTCAAGTAAATTGGGTGCAATCTAATCTAGCAAGCTTACATGGTTTCCAGTTATAAGAAAAATTGATGAACTCACCAAATCAAGTGTTTGGAGCTACAAGCACTAGATCAACATTTGTGCCACAACATGGCACCCTGATTGGAGCTGCTAAAACACTTCTTCCCATGGGTCAGAGTCATCCATTCCCAACCCTGTAAGACAATGAGAGAAGCAATCAGTTAACATTGAAGACTTAAGCGACAATAGTGAAGACGAAGTGAGGAGAGTGGCACATACTAATTGGAGAGAAGAAAACATATTGTTACTTAGTTTTTGGGTTGAACAATTGATCCCATAGATGAAAATGACAACAAGGTAGAATATTATTGAAAGGATGTAGCTGATGAGTTCAACAGCATAGTGGATACTTTGATGGATCATGGAGAAAGCCCATGCATGGTACAAGAGTTAATCAAGTCATAAACCTTTCACTATAGAGTACATGTGGAGAGAGCTCAAGGATCAACCAAAATGGCATAGCATTACCAAAAAGGAGAAATGCAAGAACAAGAGGACTAAGATTTTTGAGTCAAGAACTTACACATCATCATCAAACCAATACATTGAAGAAAAATTATCAAACAAAGAGGTACTATAAGAAAGAGCACCTACTGTTAAGTTTACAGCTAATGGGATATACTATAAACATGGGATATTATCTAGCGGATGGTATTTATCCAGGGTGGACAACATTTGTCAAATCAATCAAGAGACCTAGAATGATAAGACTAAATTGTTTGCATAGTACCAAGAAGCATCAAGAAAAGACGTGGAACGGGCTTTTAGGTCTTGCACAAAAATGTTAGGCCATCATACGCCACCCAGCACATAAAGAAAAGAACTATGCATGTATAATTTTACATAATATCATAGTTGAGGATGAGAGAGGCTTCTACGGTACACCCATGATAATACATATGAACAAGGGTATTTTTTCACATGGATGTGACTTGACTATAACCCAATATATGTATTTACGGATGTTCTAGAGAAATATCGAGCAATCTATAGTTGTCTCAAGCAAGATTTGATGAATCACATATGGCAAAAATTTGCTAGCCAGTAAGATTAGACTTTATTAGTTTTTAATCAATTCTACGCTTTACTAGTTTATTGTTATCAACCTTGTATTTGTATTCAGCGCCCAATTTAAGATTTATATGTTTGATTGATTGATTCAAGTATTTGTATTCCGATTTGTTCTTTTTTTTATTAATAACTAAACCACAACTGAGCAGATCTAGTACTAGTCTCTGCAACTGCAGATTCAATCACAACATGCACATGTATACTATTGTTGCACCAAATGAATCCAGTTACATGCACAGGACTTGCGTCGAGCAACAAAATCATGACATCAACTACCTCTAATGCCAACCAATCATTAAATCACCTACGAATAGGGAGGCATGAGAAGATTATACAACCTGATTCTCTGCTTTAATCTGCACGAGTAAGTGCCTGCTAGTTTAGTTTATCACGACGAACTGCAGAGCCTAAAGCACGCCGCTGCAGCCGTGCGCTCGCTCTCGTGGCCGGAAGCCGTACGCCTCTGCTGTTCGTTGCTGCAGCCTCTCGCTCGCCCCTGTGGCCGGCAAGCCGTCCAGCTTTGCTGCTCGTCGCTGTAGCCGTGCGCCCGCCCCGGGGCCCGGCAAACCGTCCGCCCGTCGCACGCTCGTCGCCCCCATGGGGGAATTAACTATTTACCTTCCTCTTATAATCATCCCTCTCACATTGTAAATATATTACGGCTCACCTTTCGAAGTGGTAAAAAGTTAATTATTTTTTTAAAAGATCCCCATCAGTGTGTCATATATTGAGCAGGAAATATGTTGATGAATTTAACCAAATCTGCCTATGTCACCTAATCCTAGATATATACGGGATATACGTGCACATAAGTTTGATACAGATCAGAATGAGGCTTTCTATTACTCTATATTATTTTGGCGTCATCTTTTTTTATCAGGAAACAATCAATTTCTTCTGCAACAATATTTATCAATGTTACTTCCATATTACAATAAATTTAATATATTTAAACTATAAATTCAAATTATTGCACTATAATCTATTTATGCAACACCATCAAAATTTAAATAGTCCAAAAATTGCATCATGTTGCTTCTTTACTATTTATTTTGATGATTTATTGAATTTAGAGAAATATAAAGTAGATTTTTCATCAAAAAGTTAATTTTAAAATCCTTACTTCCATTTGATGTTTTAAGTTTTAATCTCAAACCATTTTTTTCACATTTGATATTTCCTGAATTTGATTTATTTGAATTTCAAACTTTTCTTTCTTCAATTAATTCCTAGAAACCCCCCACAATTTTATAGCATATTTCTCTTTTACACAATTCCATTTAGTTCTCCAAAATAAACTAATTTAGGCACAATTCTCCAAGTCTTTGGCATTCTCTTTAGATCTAGAATTTCTTTATTCCAATTTCTCATTCCAAACCCTTAGTATATTCTCATCCATTAAAAAAAAGAATCCAACAAATCCTCATACACACTCCAATGTGCTCGTCGCCAAACCTTGCGGGAGGATCCGACTGGGCCGAACGAAGGTCCAACCGGAGAGACATGGTGGCTCAGTCACACGGAGGCTTAAGAGATTTGCTTAGCTCTAGTACAGATCTTTAAGCTTCGAGATTCGAGGACGTGCCAGTCAATTTGATCCTGTAATTGATAAGGAAAAAGGATGAGACCGGTGAGCAGGTCGGCCGGTGAGTCTGTTCGGCTCTCCTTATCGGCTGGGTGCCGATAAGAAAGGTAGTACTCGAGTATCGGCTGAATAGCTGATGAAGACGTGAGAGATAGACACGTGTAATATACTAGAGGACTTATCGGCCAAAGAGCCGATGACGCTCTATGGCATCCGAAGCGCAGAGCGGAGCCTGATCCCCCGCGAAGCCACATGGGCTAGCGACTGCGGTAACGGCGCCATCAGGATTAGCCTTGATAGATCGGACCGAACCGAAACAGTATGAGACCGATAACTAATGACACGGAGATGACGGAGGCCTAGACTGAACATAACGACGAGGGAGGAAAAGGCAAGCTCATTGGCTACCTAAGGACCGAACGTCCGACGCAGGCCTATACCTAAACCCATTGGCCGCTCGAGCCGATAGAGAATGAGATCCGCTAGATATCGACGCCAGCCATGTCAGACGCGAACTCTGGAAGATTGGACCGAATCGAGACAGTATCAGGAGATGTCCGACGTGTCTGGATCGATCTCTAGCGGATCGATCGTTAGATGATACGAGTGATGGATACGAGGTCTGCGGTAAGGATAGCTAATCAGCTACTCACTTCAATGAGACGCCACGCGAAGATCCGGCGGGGCACTAGCTCGAACCACCATCATCGATCTTGTAGGTCAAACCTAACCGATACAGCATGAGACCGTTGACGAAGGAGAGAGCCCGACGCGCCGATGGCCTTACGCAGACGTGATGCGGTATGCCTAATCAGGCTACAAGGAAACCTATAAAAGACACATCAGCTCTAAAGCCGATACCGCTTTAGATATGGCCGGCGATAAACAAGGAGCGGTGCTCGATCCTCCCATAGCACGAGACCCGTTACCCACTGTGGTGACGTCACTAACACCGATCTTGAAGATCAGACCTAAGTGAGATAATAAGAGATCGAGGCCAACGGCAATAGGAAGTTGGACACCAGATTAGTCGTGCTGAAGGAAGGGTAGAGATAACCCATCGGCTAGCTGAGCCGATGAGAGAACCTCTCTGAAAATATGCGTGTATCGTCTGGAAGGCCGACGCACCAGGTGTGACGTTCGATGATAGTCTCTGAAGATGGGTGCATATATAAATCATCGGCTAACCACTCCAATGAAACATCGGACAGAGACCTACTGGCCTATGGCTCAAATCTACTGTTGGCAGCCTCGTAGATCGTATCTAACCAATGCAGCACGGGACCGACGACGGTAGAAAGAGCTTGGTAAGCTGATAGATCTCGCACGGACGTGATACAGTACACTAAATCTGACTAAGAGATCAAACCTAATCGATGCAGCCTTAGATAGAGCAACATATATCGGGATAGTGGCGAGATTTACTCTTTCACCGAAGATTAAACTTAACCGATGCAGTCCTGCGTCGAGATCCAGACTCTATCGGTAAAAACCTAGGGGTGGCAATGCGCTAAAATTATATTGATTGATTGATATCTTATAAGTTTTCAATGGGTCTATATTTATACCTTAGGATTACAGAGTTCGACACGGTTACAATAAGTATTAGACGCTATTCCTAAAAAATATAGAAGAAAAATATCTCTGCTGAAGTTAACTGAACTAACTAAACCTTTCTATAAGATACAATTTATCTTTCTGTTATAAGATACGATTTATATAGATAAATAATTCAGCCGTGAGTTTCACGGCTCCTGTTTAGACTCAGGATTATTTGGATAGTCTTTCATAATTGAACCGAATCCTTTCTCACAAATCAAATTCTCATTCCACAAAAATTTCTTCAAATTCCTACAAAATACCATTGCCTATTGTTGAATAGAGAATCTGCACAAACCCCCTTCATATTATCCAAATAAAACCCTGAAAAATCCCTGGGAAACATCTTACTGTTTATGCCCACCACCAGTTTGATTAAAGTCCTATCCCAGCCAATCCAGCCCAAATCCACCGCCTAGCCCAACTTTCCTCACCTTGGCCAAACACCAGTCAGAAAAATCAGTAAGAACAAGACTGTAACATCCTAAATGGAACCTTTAAAAATCAAAACCTAAAAATAGGAGTCAACAAAAATCTTTTCAAAAATTGCATCTCATGCTAGATCTTCCGGTTCATATGATTTTATATTTCTTGTCCAGTGCCATTAATCAAATTGTGCAAGTCAAGTCTCAATTGGAAAATTTGGTATTTAAATAAAATTCTAAAATATATTTTTGCCTTTTCAAAACATAAGGCTTTTCAAAGTTCTGTTATACTCAAAATTCAAACAAAAGGTGTTCTATTAAAGGTTCTCAAATAATATCTAAAAATTAATTTATTTTAAAATTTATACCTTGCTAAAGTTTGTTAAAAAAATCTTCAAAACATCAAAAATCTATTTTTTAAAAAATTGGAAAACCATATTCCTGTCACAGGGCCTCTTTCTCTCCTTTTCCTTTCTCCACAACCCAACCCACGGCATCCACCTCCACCAGCCAGCCCAGCCCTAGTCTTCACAGCCCACCTCCTACCTCCCAGCACGGCCTAGCTAGCAGGCCGAGGCTTAGCGTCGAAGACTGGGCACCTCACTGCGCCACTCCGGCTCACCGCGCCGACGCGCACGACGCGATGCGCAAGCAACAAGCCGGCGCCAGTTCCTATCGAGCCGACCACACGCGCATGCCACCGCCTCCGCCAACCCAGCCTGGCACCAGCTATGCAGCAGCACCGCACCCCAGCATCACAGCGTCGCCCGACCGCTCTCGCCACTCTGCCGCCGCACAAGAGCTCCGTTTGAGCACTGCATCTCTTGGCCCCACGATCGCTTAACCTAGAAGCACGGCCTCAACCTCCCCGGCTATAAAATCGGTCGCCCCATTTGCTTGCTCCTCGCCCCTTCCTCCTTCCTCTTCCCCTCGCACGGCCTCGGCCTGCTCTGCCCGCCGCGGCGTCACGCGCCACCGGGCCACCTCCACGGATCCACACGGTAAGCCACCGAGAACCACCGCGCCAACACCTCCTCCACCCCATCAATTTCACCTCCCATCACCCCAATCCGCCTCAAATCCACCAAACAACCACCGCCGCACGCGCCACCACCTTGCCGCACCCGACAACGATGGCATAACCACCCGAGCTGCCTCTTAACCAAATTGATTGTAAAAAACGGGATCCCCTCGTCGAGGCGGAAATCCCACTCCCAGCTTCAAGCTCCAGTGAGCTCCGGCTCGCAAGCGCCCCCTTCACCCCGAGCCAAGGCCTCACTGCACCCAAGCCCGCTTGCCACTCCGCTCCACCGCAGGGGCTCCGCCGCCATAAACCGGTGCTCCGGAGCCCCCTCGCCTTCCCCTCGCCGGTCGCCCTCGAGCTCCGGCCCGGCGTCGAGCCGCGCGCGCCAACCCTAGCGCAGCGCTGCCCAGCTGCGAGAGAGAGACACATGGAGGAAGGAGAGAAGGGAGATCAACATATGGGGCCTGTGCACTTAATTCTGTAATAATTTCCAAATATCTTTTCTAATATTATAACGGAAAAATATTCCCAATTAAAATTTTCTTTTCATTGAAGCCCTCTTGATATTTAAATTATTTGGAAGATTAATATCTCTCTATTATTACTACTATTATTAATACAACAACTATTATTATCCATTGAAATAAGATAATGATTTATGATAATATCCTGTATGACTAGTGGATCTATCACTAATTTTTTTAACTAAGACTTATAAAAAGTGAGTTATTAACAAGTGGACCTATAGGGTCTAAAGTAAAGTTGACCTAATCAATTGGACACACATGTCATAGGTATAACATCTTTATAAATAAACGAGAGGACCTAGGGCCCACCGGTCTTAAAGTAAATAATTTAGATAACAATTAAAATATTAAATAATAACCTTTGAATGGAAAAATAATTCCATCTGAACCTTGTTTACCCAAATGAAACGATTGAGATGGAATTTGGATCATAATTATTCTAAATTCAAAAGTTGTCTAATGGTACTGGATTTGATCTTTTTTTTCTAATATTTGGATATTTTTGTTTTATTTGGATTGTGTTTGCTACGTGACAGATTCCATTTCGAACCATTGTTGAAATAGGTTACGTCCTAGACGAAGAACCTAGACAATCTCTAGTCTGATTTAGTAAAGACATCACAATCTAGATCATGCTGATCCTATTTTTCACAAATGTTTTTATACTTATTTTAGCTACTGCATATCACTGTTCTCCTTTTTCCATAAAAACTGTATTATTATTATTCTAATCAATATACTTGACATGTGCTTAGACATGCTTTAGACTAACATTACATGCACTATAGGGAATTTTTCGTAGTGGTGGTTGCTCATGCAAACGAAGACATGTCCTGCTGTCTTACTGATCACATAGAAAACAATCGTAAAAACCAAAAATTTATACAACAAAACTTTTTTTAGACAAGGGCAATTTGGATGGATTTCGAAAAAGGCTAGTTCTATTCCTAATCAATTAAGAACCGAGTCAATTAGTTATGCAGGGAATGAGCTGAATACAATCATCACTTCTCAAATAGGCAGACATGGAGAGGATGGTACCTTTATCATGCTAAGGTTCAAACCATAGAGAGATCATGTACGACATAACACTCACACGTAATGTAGTTTAATAAGACCAATTGTGTTGGAAACACCAGAACTCTCCTCGCTGCTGACTCTTGGAGCTAAGCGGTATGATGGGGCACATAGCTCATGGGGTGGGTACTGTCAAGTGACTTGAAAAACTTGGCTGTGACATATCTCATGCGTTGGCACTACGCTCATGTGTTGGGAAACGTCACATAGTGTGAGTAAAGCATACATCCACCGTAATGTGAGTAAACTAATATATTTGAATAGTCGTTCTTATGGTTACATGAGCGCCGAGACTTGTTCTACTCATGACTAAACTCATTAATTTTAAATATGACTTAGGTAATGGTTGTATATGATAATGGTGTATACAGTCACTTAACACTGTGATTGTTGGGTTGGCATGTTGATGATAAGATGTACCCAAGGGGAAATCAACCTAAGAGCGTCTTAGGAAGGGTGACACAACCCTATGTAAATGGTTAGCAACTTGAACATAACGTGACTTTTATCAAAATGGCTGGATTATAGGCTTGTAAAAGTATTTATGAAAATTGGCTTTATGCAAATAGTTGTTTACTTCCTTTAAGTAATCCCTTCATATATATCATTTATTCCTTATGGCTTGTGATGCCTTCACTAAGTACTTTAGTACTTATGCCACTCTCTTTATGTTTTCTTTAATAAATAGAAGTAGGAGAGGATGCTTATGAAGCTGAGGAGTCGGAGGCCACTATTCACGCATGCAAAGGAAAAATCGGACCAGGCAGAGGGATGTGTCGAGAGGGCAAGTGAAAGTTAGCCAATAGTGGTTCGATGCGATGGCACGTGAATATGTTAAGGCCTGAGAGATCTGCTTAGCTCCAGTACAAATCCTTTGGCTTTGAGATGTCTTTGTTGAGTTGCAGAAGTGGCAATCAATTTAACCTCTAATTGATAAGGAAGATAGATAAAGTTTTATCATCAAGCCAATCAGCTGATAGGCCGATATAGACTCCTGCTATCGGTTGGATGTTGATAGAGTTAAGATAGCCATTGGCTATAAATTTGATGTACTACTGCTATCGGCTGGTCATCGATAAGGGCTATAGCGCTCATACATCGGTTAGAAAGCCGATGATGGTATAGGCCAATAGCGAAGAATTAAATAAAAGACTCATTAGCTATAGCGTCGATGAGGCTTCGAACAAAATATACGATAAGCGCTAGAGAGTGAGGTCATTTCTCTCGAAGGGATAAGACCTAGCGACCACCGATAACTGTACCGTTAGAGCCAGTCTTGATAGATCGAATCAAACCGAGATAATATATGATTGATGCTATCGGTACTAAAACAATAGGAGCTAGATCGGACGTATGGATGGAAGGACTGGGTGAACCCTTTGACTGTTATCAGCTGCAGGTCTGATGTGGCGTATAAGTAAACTCATCGGCTAGTTGAGCCGATAGGGAAACGAAACCCGCTAGATCTTGATGCTAATTGCTAGCAGATTAATCGTTGGGCTAGATATATGTATATTGGCTAAGAAGCCGATACACTAGGCGTGAAGTTTAGTGTAGAGATAACTCATCGGCTGGCCGCTTTGATGAAATGTCATGTAAAGACCTATGTACTTAAGGCTCAATCTACTATCAAGCAGTCTAATAGGTCGGACCTAACTGATATAGTACGAGATCGATGACGGTAGAAGGAGCTCGATAAGCCAATAGAATCCACGTGATGTGATGTGATATATTCGATCAGACTAAGAGGTCAGATCTAACAAATACAATTTTAAACATAGTAGATATACCAAGATAGTGACGGAACTTACCCCTTCATTGGAGATTAGACTTAACTGATATAGCCCTATGTTGAGAGCCAGAATTCACTGGTACAAATCTAGATAAATTAGGGTGATGATGTGCTAAGATTGAATTGATTTGCCTAGATATTTTACAAGTTTCTAGGGAATCTATATTTATACCCTAGAATTACATGAGTCTGATATGGTTACAAATAACCTTCTGACATTATTTTCTAAATATAAAAGAAAACTCTCTCTAAGAAGTTAACAAAACTAACTAAACTTATAACTGATGAGTGAGTTTAAATCGAAGGATGGACGAATTTATGCAATGTATGGTGTTGAGACAAGTCAACATAGTGACATCCATCAAGGTGGGAGTCATCAGCCTGTGTCTAAACATGAAAGCGTTAAGGGCGTCTGACTAAAAGTAGGAGGCCGATGCGAGCAAAGGCTCGTTCTTTTCCATATCGGCTAGGAAAAGATTGATACAATGGTCGATTTTCATGTCTTTTCAAATTGATTTTTTGGAAGCTGACACCCTAAGGTATTAATTCCTCCATTCCGGGAGTCTACTGGGCCAAAATCTAAAGCTGTAGATCCAATTATTGATTGTCATGGGCAAGTTTTTGTAGGAGAGCTACTCTATTTTGGAATTGATAAACTCTGTTGGATCCTTAGTACCCATGGGGCCTAAATAGAAGAAACCCGGGTGGTCGGCAACTAAAATTGTGATCTAATCTTTGAGATTCTATAGTAAACAAGAACCCGATAAAGAATAGATGAAAAAGCAGGATGGACCAAATCATTCTAGAATGTAGAGTAGAGGAACGGATGAAAGACTACCAAAGGAACTGTGTTGACACCATCGCATGAGGAAGAAGGAGGAGAAGATCGGTGGTCAGTGAAGCAATTTGCAGAGGTTTGCCTTTAGTCGTTGGAGTTCATCGAGATTTTGAGGGCTCTGGTGATGAGGAGGTGTGAGAAAGAAGGATGAAGGGGCAGAATGCTTTATAGAGGCAGGATGACCTAGCTTTGTGTAGAATTTCAACGGCTCAGAATTTCGAAGTCCGTTAACAAACTCCAAAATTGGGTGACATGTGTTGACTCCAGAATTTGGTTAGTCTGCAGACGGATCAGCTGATGAGGGGAAGACTGATCGGCTCGTAGAGGGAAGCCAATTGGTACAGTAAGAGAGTCGATTGGATGGGTTGAGAACAGATTTAGTCCAATTAAAGACGGAAGGTTATCTAGATGGGATCAAGTCTGAGGAGGAGTCGTGACAATTATGGCTAGGTACTTTATCTGTATAGAATATATTATGTTAGGTAGGTAAGTTTAGTTAGCTTTACAACTTCTTACAGAATTAGTTTCCTTATATATGTTTAAAAAATATTGTCCAATAGTAGTTTGTAACCGCATTGGACTCTTGTAAATCCGGGGTATAAATATGGACCCCTGAAACCTATTGGATAATCAAATATAGATAAAATAATACAATGTCGACGCATTGCCACCTTAGCTTATCTAGGTTTTTCTTAGTGGGTTTTGGCTCTCAATACGGGGTTGTATCGGTTATGTCCGATCTCCGGTGAAGGGCTAAGTCCTACTATTATCATCGTTCGTTTTGCTCTGTCTAAGGTTGTATTGGTTAGATCCGACCTCTTAGTTTGATCAGGCGTATTGCATCATATGTGTGAGGCTTGTCGGTACATTGGTCTCCCTTCGCTGTCCCTCGTATTGTGCTGCATCGGTTAGATTCGACCTATAAGATCGGTGGCGGTGGATCGAGCTGTTGGCCTGACGGATATCCATGCGTCATTTAGTCGGAGTGAGTAGTCGATGAGTTATCATCACCGTGCGCCTTATATTTGCTTTGTATATCATCTAACGATTAATCTGCTAGCGATCGATCTAGTCACGTCGGATTCGGTTTGATGCTGTCTCAGTTAGGTCTAATCTACCAGGTTCATATTTGAGATCTAGAGGCTTTTGTTCCCCATTGGCTCAAATACTGATAAGGTTAGATATAGGCCTCACCCTTTCCTTTCTCGTCATTACGTTTGATCTACTCTCTTTCATCTCTGTGCTGTTAGCCTTGGCCTCATACTATCTCAGTTCGGTCTGATCTATCAAGACTGGTTCTAACTATGTCGTTACGGTGGTCGTTGGTCCTTGTGACTTCGTGGGGGACCGGGTCCTGCTCCGCTCTTTTGTCGTCTATCATATGTGGAGCATCATCGGCTCTTTGGCTGATGAGTTCTTTTATTTTATTCTACGCGTCTACCATATACACCTTTATCTATTATGTCTTCATTGAAAAGTAGTTTTTCTATGAAAGACTTAGGAGAGGCGGTATATATTTTGGGCATCAAGAGCTATAGAGATAGATCAAGAAGGCTAATTGGATTATACCAAGATACATATATTGACAAGGTGTTTAAAAGGTTCAACATGTAGGACTCTAAGAAAGGTTTCCTACCTATGTCACGTGGTATATATCTTAGCAAGAGTCAGTGTCCTAGTACACCTAATGAGCGGGATATGATGAATGGTATTCCATATACTTTAGCTATTGGGTCGATTATATATGCCATGCTTTGTACACGTCCAAATATCTCGTATGCTTTAAGTACTACAAGTAGATATCAATCAGATCCAGGTGAAGGTCACTGGATTGTTATAAAGAACATCTTAAAGTACTTAAAAAGAACTAAAGATATGTTCCTAGTCTATGGATGTGAGGAAGAACTCATTGTAAATGGTTACACTGATGCTAGCTTCTAAACTGACAAAGATAATTTTAGATCGCAATATGGATTTGTGTTTTGTCTAAATGGCGGTGTGGTGAGCTGAAAGAGTTCCAAGCAGAATACGTTTGTTGATTCTACAATAGAAGTTAAGTACATTGTAGTTTCTGAAGTTGCTAAAGATGTTGTTTGGATCAAGAAATTTGATTCTGAAGTTGTTGTGGTGACTAGTGCCATCAATCTAATAGAGCTCTAATAGTGGTACAATTGCACAAGTCAAGGAGCCTAGATCGCACCAGAAGTCCAAGAATATTCTATGACATTTTCACCTCATTCGTGAGACAGTGGAGAGAGGCAATATAAAGATATTCAAAGTAGAAACTAATTTGAATATTGTAGATCTATTGACAAATCCACTTCTCTAGCCAAATCATGAGACCCATGTTAGGGCCATGGGTATTAGATACCTATATGATTGACTCTAGTGCAAGTAGAAGACTATTAGTGATATGTCTTGGAGGCAACATGAAGGTGCTGTATATATCACATACGATATTTATGCTATATTGATTTCTTACTTAAAATATACATTATCATTATTGATCAATGAGTACGTGACTTATTTATAAAACTCTTAATGTCAGATGTCACTATTTCTAAATAATCTCTTATCATATATCATATGAGAAACAAATATAATTATAAAATCAACATATGTATTGATTGATGATCATGTCTTATGGATCATCTCATGTTGATATCAAATCAATAATATGGACATATATTAGTGAACATATGTTGGATAGACCAGCTACGAGATACTATAGAGAATTTATATGTCATCAGTTAATCAGTTAATCTTAAGTAGTGTTTATATGGAGTCGCTAGACTTGCGATCATCATGGTTTTAAATATACGTGGTAGTTTATTTTGAGACTACCAAACACTACTCCGTAATACAGTAGTTATAAAGTAGTTTTTGGGTTCGCTATAAAATATGTGGTAGGATGAGAGTGATCAAGATAGAATTTATCTCTTTTATGGGAGAGATATCTCTAGGTCCCTCGATGTAATGGATTATAGAAGTACATGGCTATGCCAAGATGATTGAGAAGTTAATTACAAGTATATAATCCATTATAGGATCGAGAGAGTGATTGAGCTATTAAGAGGATGACATAAGTCTCGTCTTGAGATCAATCGATATCATAAGACAGAGATTCGTACATGAGAATATTACAGATTCAATCGATATGATATTTACGTATACTTTGAGATTAATATATCTTACTAGAGACCGCTATTAACAGGGTGACTGAAAAGACATTTCTAGGTTATGACCAAATATAAGTGAACCTATAAGGTCATACGCTTAACGGGTTAAAATGCTTATTCAAATGTGATTTAAATAATGGCTCAATTTGGATAGAGATCCGAGTAGATTTTTATTGGGCCACGGTCCCTTATGAGCAAGTAAGAGACGGTCCCTTGAGTAAAAACCCTAGCTGACACCTTCCGAGCTAAATCCTAGTCGCTTGCGAGTGTTAGAACATCCGCAATCGGCGTTTCAATCCCAAACGTGTGGATACTGATGGATGCACTGCTCGATGCGACATTAATCAGCATATGGGTCGTAGCGATCAACTACTTCATCTTCTACCTCGACGTACGTGTGGTTGGATCGGCTTCTACGCCCTTGCTTTCACTGTATGCACGTCTCTTGATAACGGTCCATGATCTATTTTTCGTATGATATGCTAGTGCGTGCTGTAAAAAAATATTATTTTATTTTATCGTAGCTACACCTACTCCTGTAAGACCGGTAGCACCTTTTTCTCCGATCTGCTGCATGGACGAGCTGGCGGAGAGACGACACTGCATGGGCAAGCAGATGTTATTGCATACTTTGTGCTTGTGGACCCGCAGGGGCGGACCACCCATCCGCGGTCTACTCCATCCTTCCAGGAGCACGCATGTCCCGCTCGAGAACATGACCCTCAACACAGACGTGATCTCCAGGATGACAGCCCCAACCAATAGGACATAAGTGACAGCAACATCTAATGTACTGTACAAGTCGTTGTGATGATCACCCAATAATTGAAGGAGAAACAGCAATAACGCAACGACAGTGGCTACCAGAGAAGTTAAACGGATGCAGAGGCCATGCCAGCTGTGCATCACCGCTGCCTTGGTGTAGAAGACGTCGTGCATCAGGGAGAGCTGCATCTCGACCACCTTGTACACCTCCGCGCTCAGATCTGTGCTTAAACCTTCAGTGGGTAACGACTCCTCTAACAACAAATCCTTGGGAACTTGTAACAGTTGGTGAGCTATTTGTAGGAAGGCCTTTGTATACACGACACCTCTACTTGTGGCTACCCGCTGACCACCTGAAATTGCAGCGTTTTTAAAAAAGAATCATCGAAACTCTGCATACCTTTCAAGACTCCGGTAGTTGTTGCCCGCTGGGGTGCTAGCCGCGAACCTCAGCGCCTACACTCTCTCCCCGTACTTGAGAACGCCCACTACAAACACGAGAATGGTGGTTGGCCGGAGCAAGGACCCACAGCCAAAAATGGAAGACTGGTAGATGACATCTGCAGCTGCTGCCACCTGCTCGGCGAGCGTCTGCAGGTGGCGTAGCCACAGCCGGTTGTCCTCGATGCCGTAGGCGGTGATGTTGTCCTGCCCGACGTGGTGAAGAGGCAGGAACGGCGCCCACAACGCCATCAGCTCATGCTCCGGCACCCTGGTGTTTACGGACATATGGCCCAGCACGTAGATCGCCGTCGCGTCGGCCAGCATGTAGGCTGACCAAACGAAGACCCTTAGCTCGCCGGAGTCGATGCACCGGCGGAACTCCGCCAAGATGAGGAGAGTGACCTGGAGCATGAAGCTGAGCAGCACCACAATTGGAGACCCCATTATTTCCACGCATTCACCAAGACCTCGGCTCCTGCCATTGATTTCTCTGGCTTGCTTCTGAAATGGATTCACCCATCAATCAACACAGGTTAGAGGCTCTTCTTTTAACATCTAGTAGTATCAACGTTGTACAGGGTGACTGACCGACCTATTCGTGTATAAGCTGTATCCAATAATTCCTATTACGGCCTCAGTGGCGAGCGCCGGCGCAGAATGCTAGAGGATGTATACGCAATTTGTGTTTGTGTGGGAAAAATCTATGTAGAGAGAGCTAGAGCTCCAAGGCCCTTTTTTTTGTTGGGTCGGTGTAATGAACCTCTCAAATGCTACTGTTTGCTACCACTACGTACCTCAGTAGTAGATTAGAAACAGAGATTTTGGATTGAAATCTTTAAAGTACTCCCCAAGCTAAAGCAAACATCCCAGATACGAAGGAGTATATATGGTTTGGCCTATGAAACTGCACATATGCCTCAGCAACTTGGCCTACAAACTACAGCAATTCGCTTAATCTCTTAAACTAAATAATACTCCCTCCATTCTAAATTATAGTTCACTTTGACTTTATCCTAAATTAAACTTATCTTCATCAAGTTAATAGCATCTTCAATACCAAATAAATATATGGATTCAATAAAACTAATTCGATGTTGTAGATGTTGATACTTTTGTATAAATTTGATTAAAGTTTGAGAAGTTTAACTTTTGGAACTGATGGAGTACTAGATCCGTTACTTGTTGTCCCATCTGGCTGGTTGAGACCTTTGCTTTTCTCTGCTCCGTTCTGTTTATTCATTACCTAAGCATGAAGCAAAGTGATGCTTTGTACTGCTTTGTCGAAAGATTGATTATATTTAAGTGATGCAAAATGATGCTGCTTCTTACTTACAGAACTGTAATTCGAAAGAACACTGTAATTACCACATTAAATATTCTCCAATTGTGGCGCTGAGAAATCAATGACCTCGGCAGGACTGTCAATTGACAGAAATGTAATTTGTACTTTTAATAATTAATATATAATAATACAGTAGGAGCCTCTCCTATTATTTTTCCTCAAAAAAGATTGATTATAGAAAACCTAAAGATTTCCATAGTGTTTGTGACAAACACAATATACTCGGGAGTCCATTAGTGCCTGACACTATGCATTAAAGGAAGCGACAGAAAATATTTGCTGGAGCAAACTATTACTCCCTCCTCATATTCAGCATGATTTTACCAATAATATTTGTGTTTGAAATTACATACGAAAAAATTGAAGTTCAAAATATCTGTTATTGCTTGACAATGATGTTCCGCTGCTTGACAAGTACGAGCAAACTATTTAGCAGCATTTCCCTCCATGTGCAGCAAAGTTGCTGTTACCCGCGTCACTTCGCTAATGTTGAATGTACGAAAGTAATCCAAACATTTATCTCGCCCGATGCGTGGGTTTGTGCCATCAAACTTTGGGAAAGACATCTTTGGGAGGGTATGATGTTACCCGAGTTGTTGGAGGAATTTCTTTGGAAACCTGGCATCGAACGGCTTGTGTGTGCTTCCATGCGATCACCAACTTCAGGGCCAAAGGTCCAATCGTGCTGTCGATGCTGTTGCAATTCGTGATCTTTGTGCATCTTCACCTCCTCTTCTTCATCAAAGAACGATTGATCCATCTTTGGGAGGGTCAGCTGTGCTATTACTTTGCTTGTTTCCGTGATTTCTTCGCCATGAGGATCTGATCGCGCACCGACTGGTCCACGACCTTGGAGTTCAGATCCAGTTGCGCTTGCAGCTGTTGCTGGTTGTTGTTGATTGACGAGACCACAGCGAGGAGAAGATCCAGGCTTTCCATCACCTTGTTCCACCGCTCGTCGTTCTTCTGTTTCCCCTCCGTCATCGATTCCAAGATAAACTAGGTCTGCACTGAAGGCTTCTGCGGTGCCGTGCTTGCTCACCTGCAAACCGAACCAACTGATCGTAGGAATTACAAAAATCGAAGCTGTTGCCGCTGCTGCGCGGCAGACAACGACGATCACAGCTGACCTATCATATTGCCTGTTCAGGCCGACGGAATCTGTGAGATCAACGCAACGAACACACGCCGAATCTGATACCAATTGTCACCGCCCTTGGCCGCCGCAGGATGAGACAGGGACATGAGCAAGAGACGAACTAATCTCAGAGATAAGAAGAGGAAGATCACCTTCCTTTCTCGAGTTCTTGTTGAATGGGGTAAAATGATAGTCTGAATACGCATCCGGGATACAGAGCTCAGCTTTAAGCCAACACACACTGACACACAGGCCCCACCTGACAGCACTGCACGTGAGCCAATACTCGCGCTACTACTCTACGCTTTACGGCGCTGAAGGGTAGCTTGTTTGCCCTGAGAAGGCTAGAGAAAGAATCTTTATTTCCTTCCGTTCTGGCATCTCTGTTTATCATTGAACTAGGAAAGTAGCACGCGAATTTGCACGGACATGTATTGTAGGTTATGTTTGAAAAACTTATATGGGTGGAATATCATAGGAATGGCATCTGCCACGTTTGAAATGTACTATTTTTTCATAAATTTTTTTCATCGGCATTGCTTAAATAATTTTCTAAGCTATTTGTTAGCTTCAAATTATAAGCAATTATCTGTAATATTTTTCATTGTTTGTTTAGAAAATATGTCTAACAAATTAAGTGTAAATAAAGTAAGGTGCTTTTTCCTTTTTAAATTGATTGTTTAGGGGTTATCTTTTTTCATAAATATAAAAAAAAACTATTGCTGATAATAAATATGCTTTATTTGTACCAAGCTAACCCTCCCTCTAATTAGTTGATATAAATTGATGCAATTTGATACATTGCATACTTTCATATGAATCAATAAAGACAGATAAAATATATAAATCCTAGACCTCACTTTCCTATGATATACATAATATATAGTATTTTTTATTAAAAAAACTTAGTCAACATAAGTCCTAAAATTTAAATTTAATAGTAACAAATGTAACTTTTGAACCAACTATATACCGCTACTTCAGTGTGACTTATATATATTATAATATGTGGAGAAATGTATAGTATACGATTGATGAAATGGCCATTAATATGTAAACGCTTAAAAATGGATATGGCAAAAAAGCAGGCAATGGTTGTTCTAATTTAATTGAAAAGTACGATCCAAATTTGTTTACAAATTTATTAGATGTTCTCCATTTGGTTCAATTTAGTCATATTGATATTTTCTATTTTCTATTTTATTTTATACAAGTCTTATTTCAAGTTCAAAATATAGTTAATCTTATTGTTGCTGAATAGCTAGAGCAACAATTAGATTAGAAATTCGATGTGTAGCTTAAATATTATGGCTGTTTCGATATTATTGATTGTTTCTCTTAGTTTCATAGCTAATTCAAAAGATAGAGAAGGGGAGAGGAGTAGAGAGCGGATAACTCGAGCCGAGAGGGTAGGGGAAAGAAAGTGTTGTGCGCATGTGAGTGGTTTTCGAATTTATCTAAATAGTTTAAGTGAAAACTGATGATAGGATGTTTTATTTTTTTCTCAGAGTTTTTTCTAATTTTTAAGATGTGACACATGACCACTTCTAATGGTTGAAAATGGTTGAAAATAATAGGCACACTGATTTATGTAAAAACCGATGGTTAGTTGTTTTTTCTTTAAAATTTCTAATATTTATTCTAATTTTTATTCTAATTTTTAAGATATGACACGTAATGACTTAAGAGAGATATGGAGGATGTAGAATGATTTAAGATAATATAATATATATTGTTAATTGTTTTATAATATTTTATTGTTATTGTTATTTGGTTGTCATGCAAAGGATATGAATCTATATTCAAAAGATGTATTTTAATTTATATATAGTAAAATTAGGTAATATAGATTTTGAATTATTTATTTAAATATAATAGAACAATGGTTCAAACGTTGGTTCATAACTTAAAATCATTTAGCTTTCTAATTGTTGATTATTTTTATACTTAAGTTGATAGTTAAAAAAAGGAAATGAAGGAATTGAATGGAAAAGGAGAGGAGAGGAGAGTGAGGAGAGAGTACATGGGCATATAATTACAAGGAAGGGAATATATGGTAGGGAGACAGCATGGGACTTTTTTCTTTAAGGTAGATCTAATATGCTTGAGTTATTAAGATCTAATGAAATTAAATAATAGATCCACTATATTAAATAATATTTGGTAAAAAATATTACAATTATATTTTTTTGTGCATTACAAATTTAATGTGTTTTAGCTACTATTACTTTATTAAATAAAAACAGAATAAGAGCTTTATTGATTGATTAAGATCTATCTTTTTTTTACATGTATTTTCCTACGTTATATTCATAGTAGATATTAAAAATATAAATACGTAACAGTATAAAAGTAGTTTTCATGATAAATCTAATAATGTTATTTTGACTTATCATAATTTCAGAATGGAGGAAGTATTTTTTTGAACATCACTTACAGTTGTAAGATCTGATTCACTTATTGTGAAGTTATGTATGATGATAAATTATATATCATTATTTTTTCATAAATTTTGTAATTGTTTGAATGGCATGCAAACATCAGAAAATATAAGCAAAAGTAACATTTTATTTGAAAGTTGCAATATATTGAATTTGGGTCTTTAACTATAAATTTAATCATAAATAATATAACGGTATAAATGGATAAAACTTGTATGATTTAGATATTATAGCTGTTCATTTTTTTATCATAAATTGTGCTTTTGAACTAATATAGCATGAAAATAGGAGAATGAGAGGAGAATGAGCGTGCAGGGGGGAAAATTTTATGGGACTGGGACTTGAGGCCAACCTCTCGAGGGGTCGTCTTATATTCTTGCCACATATTCTGTCGCGCATCTTAAAGCAAGGTCTATCTGTAATATACTTTTCAAACTTTTTGATCCCGTATACATCCGTATATGTCTTGTATCTCCGGAGAAGACGGCTGGTGCCGGCCCGCTCTTCCGCTTCACGGGCGCATGCAACGTGATTGCCACCGAGCTCCACGACCGAAGGAAGAAAAAACAATGGCGACCTCCGTAAGAGCATCACCAGGAGTTGCCCTGATTGACTTCCAATCCTCAAAATAGGCTGTTTTAGCTGAAAACTAATCTCCAACAATCCCCCTAATTATGTGACCAATACTTGAAAGCCCCGTTTCCGTTCTTCTGGCTCTCTACAAGTCGGGTCGTGCGCTCGGCTCCTAATCCACCTCCACCAGCGAGTTCCCGCGCGCTCGCGAAATGTTCCCACCCGGAGCTTCGTCCTGAGGTCGTCCGCCGGCGCCGCTGCTCCCATCTCACCTGCAACTGCCCGGGATGCACAAGCAGACGCCACAAGCATCCCCGCCGGCCTCATCTCCCACGCCGCCTGGTCAAGGTCGCCCACCGACGGCCTCATCTTCCATCCCGCCTGCTCAAGGGCCCCCGCCGCCGCCACGGTTCATCTCACCGGCCCCATCTCCCACGGCGCCTGCTCAAGGTCGCCCGCCTGGCCCCCGTGTCGGCTTGGCGCCGCCCCGTCCCGGCCACACGCCCTTCCCTGGAGATGCGCAGGCGATGGAGGCTCGAGCGGACCAGCCGGTGAACCTCGGAGATGTGGCTCGCAGCGACTCGGTCGGTGACGATTTGTCGACGGGTTGGTCTCTTGATGACGAGGGGCAGTTCGTTGGTGGAAGCAATTTTGCTGCGGCTGTGGCTGATTCGTTCAGCAGCCAAGGTGATTGATTCCCCATCGTTTCTTCCTCTTGCCGATTTGCAGTGCAAAGTACCTGAAAAGAGGAAGGCAACTTGTTGAGCATAGTCTCAGTGCAAAATTTTTGATTTTCAATGCAAAGTAGATGAAAAAAGGAAGCAATACATTTTGACATGTACTGGCTAGTTCCATAATCTTGGACATAATCTAGTTTGTTCATTTATTTGTACATGTACTGCTGCTTAACAGTCCAATGAGCTTCAAATGCATAAATCAGACAACAATATTGTCCTTTCGTGTTAGTGCAAAGTTCTAGCTTCATAATACACTGTTTTTTCTTCCCCAATAGAGCAATCCAGATTGTTTGATACATAAATTTGTTGGGTATGATGCATAGATATTTTGAATGTTGTTTAAGGTTGTTGCAAAGTTCTAGCTTCTATGTCAGATTACCTGCTCCTGCTTGCTGCTGATTCTTGCTGTTGCTGCATGATGCTGCTGAAATGGATATACTAATGTCATGATGAAATCTGTTGTTGCAGCTGCTGAAAACTGCTGCATTCTGAAATATGCTGCAGAATGTTGGAATAATTAGCACTTTAAGTTTTAATATAATCTAAAAATAACAAATTATAATATTATAATTACTGACAGATTGATCTACTAACATAATCAGAAAAAAGCAATATAAGATCCAATCATAACCATAATACGTACTATGGTTATCTAGATCTAGTCGCTTGATTACAGCCTGAGCTAGTTATATTGTTGCCGATACCATCCATCACATTGTTGTTCGTTATGGCAGTAGCAAATTGTTGTGTGACTTATTCTTACTAACGTCGGAGGAACTGTTGTTGACAGAACCGCATAGCTTTGTATCAGGAGACTATCCTCTTTAGTTATAGAGAAAGACACCTTCGAAGGAAGATGATGATGTAGTGTAAGCAGTGAACAGTCATGTCAGACGATTTCTAAAAACCTTATTCGCCCTCTCACAGTATAGGATCTCAAAGGGCAATGGTTTTGGAGACCTTCTCTCACAGATGGTGGTGCATATCGACGAATGGGATGAGGAAAACTAGAGGCAACGCGGCACTAAAAATCCTAGGCCCAAGAGCATATTGATTTTATTCCAAGAAAGAATGGTGGGGTCGATATATATAGCCCGAAGGCACATGATCAGACGAGAGTAAGAAACCAACATGACTCGCATATAGAAACCGACTTAGTTACAACCTCAAAACGATAAAATAAAATTATAAAAGGTGGAACAACATAGTCGCGGCTCGGACTGGCCTAGTGAGGCGAGTGAGCGTACATGTGCGTTCTACCTTTCTCTCTCTCACTTGCTCAAAAAGGGGAAAAGGAGCCAACCTTACAAGTTAAGTTACCTTTCCACCAACTAGCAAGGTGGGACTAAAGGATCTCACTCTCACCTCCATTATATGGGCCTTTAAGATTTTCAAAAATTTTCCATTTAATTAGTTAGACCATAGCCCTAAATTCCATCAATCATCCACTAAATTTTAAAGGTCCAATGAGCTTTGAATGTTTCCATCACTATTTAATATACCAGTGTTTTAGCACAGACTATTAAGTTGGACACCCACCTAGAACTCTAAACTATACTTACCAGCGGCTTAGATAATGGACTATGCCTTGAATTGCAAGTCTTGTATGAATAAGTTTTACTCATAGTCAAACTGATACATGGCTGCCAGTTAGGCTACCTCTCGGGTGGAGCGTATAAGTCATACTCGCTTGGTTTCTTCATGAGATTCATAGAGATCATCCAAATCTCATAGACTGTGACCAACAATCGGGCTCACATTCACGTATTCTTTCAAGGATACCCTATAGGATGGCATCTCTTGCTCTCACAAGCCAACAAAATACATTAAGACAAGCCAACTTGTCATACAATGATGAGAGTTCTGCATCTTCACATAGAGAGGGCCTCAAGAGTTTTTACTCTCCTCTAGTTACCTATGACTTGTTTTTACCGAACCTAATTCATGGTAACTCTGATCACATAGCCAAATTACTATCATGAAATAACTTATATGGGTCTCATACTCATCTCCTTAGATGCATTTTCTATCACCTTACATGATAAACCCTTCGTGAAAGGGTCTGTTAGGTTCTTAGCCATTTGGACATATCCCAAGGCTATCACTTTGGAGTTTTTCAATTTTCTGACAATCTTTAAGTGTTTAAGGACTTCATATTATCTTTAGAACTATTCACTTTGGTGATCAATGTTTGATTATCATAGTTCATCATAATCGCTCGTATCGGTTTTTCAGCCATCGATAAGTCCTTCAAAAGTTCACTCAGCCACTCTGTTTCAATAGTAGTTGTATCTAATGTAGTGAGTTCTGCTTCTATGGTTGACCTCGTCAGAATTGTCTGTTTACAAGACCTCCATAAAACAGCAGCGCCACCTAAGGTGAAGATATAACCACTCATGGCCTTTATCTCATCTACATATAAGATCCAATTTGAGTCAATATAACCCTCTAGTACCAACAAGAACCCAGTATAGTGAACTCCAAAGTTCATCGTACCTAGCAAATAGCGCATCACATGCTCAAGTGCATGCCAATGATCATCACTTGGGTTCAAAGTGAATTAGCTCAATTTCCTAACCACAAATGAGATGTCAGGCCTCGTTGCACTTGCTAGATACATAAGAAAGTCAATAATTTAGGAATATATCAACTGCTCTTTGTCAACACCTTTGTTCTTTTGAAGCATTAAACTCAAATCATAAGGTGTTGAAGAAGGCTTGTCTCGCGTGTACCCAAAGTGGTTTAGGACTTTCTCCACATAATGGCATTATGATAGCATAATTCTGTCCTCATCCTTGATCAATTTATTGTTCACAATAACATCAACTATCTCCAAATCCTTCATATTAAAGTTTTGAAACAGAAAAGCCTTAACTTCATTTATCATGTCAAGGTTTGTCCAAAAATCAGTATGTCATTAATATACAAGCACATGATAAATTCTTCACCCCCACCATAGCGATAATATACATATTTATCACCCTCATTTACAATAAAGCCTGCAACAGTTAAAGTACAATCAAACCTTTCATACCACTACTTTAGAGCCTGCTTGAGACCATACAAGGATTTTAATAGTTTACACATCTTTCCTTCCTGATCTTTTACTATAAATCCATCAGGTTGATCCATGTAGATCTCATCATCTAACTCTCCATTAAGGAAAACCATCTTAACATCTATTTGATGGACGAGAAGACCATATGAGGCAGCTAAGGAAAGTAGTATATGAATAGTGATTAGTCTTGTGACAGGAGTACAAGTATTAAAGAAATCATCGTCTTCTTTTTATGTGTATCCCTTTGCTACAAGCTGGTATACTTTTCAATAGTACAATCAGGTCCAAGCTTCTTTTTGAACACTCATTTGCACCCCACAGGTTTACACCCATAGTGTCTCTCCATAGCCTTCTAAGTCCCATTAGCTAGGATAGAATCCATCTCACCATGGATTGCATATTTCCAATAGTCTACATCTAGAGATACATATGCCTCGAAAATCAACTTAAGAGTATCGTCAACAAGATACATAGTGAAATGATCACCAAAGGATTTAGAAATCCTTGGCCTCTTGCTCCTTCTCAGAGCTTCACCGTCACCCTCCTTATGACTTTGTTTATGTGGTCGTTCAAACGTTTCAAAGGTTTCAATAGGTTTAAAACTATTTCACTAGATATGTTATGCAAATCTTTCATAAGAAATATATTCTCAAATAATATAGCATCATGAGTTTCAAAGATTGTATTGACATGCATGTTAGATATATCTGATTTAACCACCAAAAATCTATAAGCAACGCTGCAATGAGCATAATCTAGAAAGACACAATCCACCTTTTTTGGCCCAAGCTTGCGCTTCTTGTTGATTGGCACATTAACCTTTGCCAAGCAACCCTAAATACGCAAGTAAGACAATGATGTCATTCTCCCGTTCCATTCCACATATGGAGTTTTCTCCTTATTTTTCATTGAAACTCTATTTAGGACATAATATGAAGTCAACACGGCCTCCTCCCACCATGCCTTAGATAACCCACAGTGTCTAACATAGCATTCACCAAATCAGTCAGCATGTTGTTCTTCCTTTTGGCAATTCCGTTTGATTAGGGTGAATAGGGAGGCATCCTCTTATGAATACTACCATGTTCCTTAATTAATAAGTCAAAATCAATAGAGGAATATTCACCACTATAATTTGACCTAAGTCGTCTGATCTTTCTGTCTAGTTGATTTTATTTTTCTACTTTATAGATTTTAAAATAGTCTAAATCCTCATCTTTAATTTTTAATAGATAAACATAACAAAATCTAGTCATATCATCAATTAATATCATAAAATATCTCTTTACATCCTTCGTCAACATGCCATTCATCTCATCAAGATCAGATTGAATGAGCTCTAGAGGTGTCAAATGTCCCCCCTCGGCAACCTTATTAGGCTTATATGGCTGCTTTGCTTGCACACAACTTTGGTACTTACAACCTTTGCTAATGGAAAGTTGCGGGATTAGATTCAAAATCGCAAGCCAAGAAATAGAACAAAAAATTAGATGATATAAACATGGGTGCCAAATACTGATCTCACCTCCATTATTAGCATCACAAATATGGTTCACCGCTTTATTGTAAAAATCCATAAGAGAAAACTGAAACAAGTCTCCGCATCCAATAAATAATCCATGTCTAGACACTACTACTTTGTTAGACTCAAAAACCAATTTAAAACCATCCCTTAGCATAAGACAACCAGTAACTAAGTTCTTGTCTATGGAGGGCATATGCTACATGTTCTTTAGCTGTATGATCTTTTCTATAGTAAACTTTTGATCTACCATACCAACACCACGAACAAAAGCATGCGACCTATTCCCCATCAAGACGATTGACTCAATTATGGCCTTATAAGAAGACAATAAAGAATAGTGAGCACACACATGAACATTTGCACCCATGTTAATCTACCAATTGATAGATTGACTCATTGCCTAGCTGAATCATCCACAGTGTTGCCAAAGGTAAATAGTATTCATAGCCTTGGAAGATTGCCCTAGTTCATGCTTTTCTTTGCAGTGTGGGCACCTCTTTATCCAATGCCCGGTTTCACCACACACGAAGCAGGGTTTGTTCTATGTATTCTTATTGCTCTTACAGTTGGTTGTTTGGCTAGGTTTGACCATCTTTCCCTTGTTCTTGCTATGGTTGGGGTGGTCCTTTCTCACATTATTGGCAGTCAAGTGGTTTTCCCCTCCACCATTGTGTCCATTCTTTGCTCTAGCTTTCTCTTCAATATCAAGAGAAGCGATCAGGTCCTTGACCGCGATATTCTCCATCTTGAATTTCAAAGATTTGTCAAAGTTTCAACATGACATTGGTAGCTTAGCAACAATGGTGTCAGCTACAAACTCATCAAGAAGTAAGCAATTGATTTGTACAAGTTCCCTCACAATGCCTTATATCTCATGAGCCTGCTATACTATAGAGCGGTTATCTACCATCTTATATTCTCTGTATTGCTCTATAATGTACAAAGCACTATCTTTCTTAGAAGCCCCATAATTGATTTCAAGGGTATCCTATAGCTCCTTATCATCAGGAATATGCATGTGAGCATTACAGATATCGTCACACAAAACACCTAGGACGCTTCCCACAAACAACACATTGGCAGCTATATACATGCTTTTCTCATCAAGTGAAAGCGGGCCCACCGGCCTTCCCTTAGTAACGTGGATCACACCTGTAGATTTAAGCTACAAGAAAGCCTTTGTCTACCACCCTTTGTAGTACTCACCAAAAAATTGATTTGGCTTCAAAGCATTGGCAAAGTGAGACAATTGTAAACCAAAGTGTCTAAAATAAGGTTTTTTTGATTGTTGAAATAATTAACACTTTAAGTTTTAATCTTTTGCTAAAAATAACATATCATAATTCAATAATTGCTAATAGATTGATCTACTAATATGATCATGGAAAAATCAAATATGAGATACAATGATAACCAAAATACATATTGTGATTGTATAGAGACAGTCGCTTGATTGGACCCTGAGTCTATTGTGTGTTGTTGTCGCCAACCATCACATTTTTGTTCATCGCGGCAGTAGCAGAACATTGTGTGGTTTGGTATTGTTGACACTTGAAGAACTGTTGTTGATGGAACTACACGGCTTTGTGCCGGGAGTGAAAGGAACTTCTGTCGCACAGAGGGGAGTGAATGTGCAAACTTTTAAATCTGAAATGCACTGATAGTGAAAATTAGTCTTCCCTCTAGAGTCTCCTGTCTTAAAGTCCAGAGTATCCAGACCAGTCTTTCTGTCTAGAGTCTTCGGTAGTATGGTCTGAAGATTTTGGACCTTCTTCATTATGTCTAAGGGACACTTAAATGAGGTAAACCCAATGGGTTGGGGAGTGAGCAAGACAATAAAATCATAGTAAATATAAAGGGTAAAAATAAGCTAAGAGACAAAACAATTTTTTATCGAAGTTCAGATCAATCGATCCTATGTCTCAATTGAGGTACTCCGAAGAGCCAGATCCCTTTCAATCCCTTGCCTCACCAAGTTCAATCCTAGAAATTAGTTTTGCTTTCAAGCTCTCACAAAGCGTGGCACTTAGTTCAAGGTAACCACCAAGGTCTCCACAGGACACGTTCTCCCACTTACTATAGAGCTTACTCTATCAAATCAATCTCTTAAGAAGAACTTGGGAAAACACTAGAATATGTCTTTCCTTACGGAGGTGAGGGAAACCTTCACAAACATTCTAGGTGATTCATAAGTTGAATCCTCGCAGATAACAAGCTTGAGTTTTTTTGCTGACGTTGATCCACAAGTGCTTACACAAATCACAAGGTTTAACTTCCTCCAAATCAACCAAAAAATACTCTCAAAGTATGAAGTTAGCTCAAGATTCAAGAGAGTGGAGTGGAGGATCTTTAGAAAACCTTTAGGAGTGATATTGCAATGAATGAACAACTAATTGCTCAAAATGGGGGTTGGTTGGATTAAATACCGACCTCTCTCGAAGCTTGCCATAACTCAAAAAATTCAAACTCCAGAGTAAGAATGTTTGAAGACTCTAGACAAGCCTTTTGGCCTGAACAGAGACTCTAGTCTAGAGACTCTAGATAGGCTTTTTGGCCTAGATAGAGACCTTAGTCTGGATACTTCAGCTAGTGGTTCGGAGAATTAGGACCACACTTAGCCTCAAGAGGAGAAAGGTTTCGGAGTGTCTGGTTTGAACTTTTGGATACTCCGGACATGTCTCTCTACTGGTTAGAGAACTCAATCCGGAGACTCTGGACAGGTTTCTCTATTTGACAGTGAAGTTTGTCCATAAATTTCCACAAAGGTTAGACGCAAACATCCAAAATGCAGAGGATAAAAAGACTAAAAAAACACAAGGTGTACATGGTATGGGTGCTCGCTCATCTATACTTAGACATTTTTAGAGCACTTGCTTCTCAAACCAGTTAAACTTAAGCTTGTCTTAATAGTATGATTTCTCCTAAGAACTCAAGGAAAAACAGAAAAAAATTCTTCATCATTCCATGTCTCCTTTTATTTTTGTTTTGTTTTGTTTTCTTCATGGGGGATCTTCTTTGAAACAAAGCACTCCTTCTTTGATGAATTGTGGTGAGATTCTTGATTACAAAATGTTAGCTCCCTAATTTCTTGTTATCTATGACTCAAAACCTACTAGGGGCTTAGATGCATTTTCAAGGAGGCCACCCTCTTCGGTCATGGAGGAAGATGCATTGGAAGTAAGAAGATGATGTAGCGGAAACAATGAGCAGTCATGCCGGACGTTTCCTAAAAACCTTATTCACCCTCTCCTGGTGTAGGATCTCAAAGGGTGACAGATCCGAAGACCTCCTCTCCTAGGTGCCAGTGCATAACGATGGATAGAATGAGGAATAATAAAGACATCGCGAAGCTGGAAAACTTAGACTAGAGAGCAGATTGATCTTATTTGAAGAGAGGGTGATAGGGTCGGTATATATAGCCTAGAGGCATGTGGTTTGGGCGGAGTTTGAAACTGACACGACCCGCATATAGAAACTGACTCTGTTACGGCATCAAAATGGCAAAAGGTGCTTCACAAGAATTTTATTCACTCTCTCCCGATGTAGGATCTCATTGGGCAACGGTTCTGAAAACCTACTCTTCCGAGCACTGGTGCACACCAACGAACAGGATGAGAATGACTAGAGGTAGCGCAATGCTAAAAAACGTAGGCCTGAAAGCAGATTGATCTTATTTTGTGAAAGGATGGCAGGGTTGGTATATATAGCCCGGAGGCGCACGATTAGGGCGGAGCTCAAAACCGACTTGACCCACATATAGAAACTGACATTGTTACGACCTCAAAATGTCAAAAGGTAGCATAGTGCACTTGTGGTTCATGTCTCCCTTTCTCTCTCTCACTTATAAGTTGAGTTACCTCTTCACCAATTAGTAAGGTGGAATGATCAAACTCACACCTCTATTATATGGGACTTTGAGATTTTTAGAAATTTTTTTTTAATTAGTTAGACCATGGAGTATAAATTTCACACTGAAAACTGCTGCTACTGGCTGCTGAAATCTGCTGCACGCTGGTGCTGAAAACAACTGTTGCTACTGCTTTAGTGCTGAAATATGCTGCTTGCTGATGCTGAAAACAGCTTTTGCTGCTTAGCGGGGAGATCGGCGTCGGGGCAGGGAGAGGGGGGCACGTGGGGAGATCATCATCAGGAGGCACGTGTGATCGCAATCATTGTAGGAGGAGTGGGAAAGCCGATTTCTGTTGTTAGTTTTACGAAGGTCAATTTTGTTAGTGATATGTTCTAGAGATAATATAGAGATGTTGTATATATCATATACTATATTTATAATATATTGATTTATTTATTGAAATAGACATTATTATTATTGACCAATGAGTATATGACTTATTCATAAGACTCCCAATATCATATGTTGCTATTTCTAAATGATCCCTGCCCAATATCATATGTTGCTATTTCTAAATGATCCCTAATACTATATCATAAAATGAATAAATATAATTTTAAGATCAATATTTGTATTGATTGATCATCATATCTTATAAATCATGGTATAGAGATACCAAATCAATAATATAAACCTATGTTGAATAGACTTGCTATGAGATACTATAGAGATTTTATGTGTCATCAGTTAATCTAAAGTAGTATTTATATGGAGTACTTAAACTTGAAATCATTATGGTTCATAACATACGTAATATCTTATTTTGAGACTACCAAATACTACTCTGTAACATGGTAGTCATAAAAGTATTATTCGAGTTTACTATGAAATATATAGTAAGATGTGAGTGATCAAGATAGAATTTGCCTCTCCTGTGGAAGAGATATCTCTTGGCCCCTCGATGTAATGGATTATGTAAGTGCACAGTCATGCTAAGGTAGTTGAGGAGTTAATCACAAGTTTATAATGTATCATAAGATCAAGAGAGTGATTGAGGTATTAAGAGAATGACACAAGTCTCATCTTAAGCTTGATCAATATCGTAAGACAAATGAATTCGTACATGAGAACATTGTAAGTTCAGCCAATATGATATTTATGTATACTTTGAGGTTAATATGACTTGCTAGATACCACTATTAACAGAGTGATTGGAAAGAAATTTTTAGATAGTGACAAAATATACGTTAACCTATAAGTTTACATGATTAACAAGTTGGAATACTTATTCGAATGTGATTTGGATAAGAGCTCAATTCGGATAGAGATATAAGTAGACTCCTAATGAGGCATGGTCCCCTATGCCCAAGGCTCATGTGAGGAAATAGTAAGGCAGGGAGGTAGAGAAAATACAGCTCTGTTCACCTTGAGTAAAACCCTAGCCGTTTGTGAGTGCTAGTGCTCTAGCCCCAGACATGTTGATACCGGTGGAGGCGCTATTCCTTGCAGTGTTGATCAGCATTAGGATCACGGTAATCGATTGCTTCATCTATTATCTCGATGCGCACATGGTTGAATAGGTTTTTCTTACCCTATTTCCGCCACACTGCGTGTATTGTGCTAACGGTTTATGACCCCTATTTCATATGATAATTTGGTGTACTTCGTATGATATTTTGATGTACATAGTAGAAATTTTTTTACTTGATGGTAATTCGAATGAGTTGTCAGCGTACGTCTAGATCCATTCAAACGCATGCACCCCAAATCAATGAAAAATTGCTGATCGCTAAATCAGTGAAAAATTGCTGATCTTTGCTACTTCCGATTGTCCTTGTTGATTAATGGACTGACCTAGAAGACACCAACAATGGCGAAAAGGCAGACTGAACCACGCCTTGCTGCGTCATGGAGGAAGCTGGGCTATAGCGTAATTGGCGTGTGATCGCGTGATTAACGGCTTAACGCGCCCTCTTTTCCGGAGATACGAGACATATACGAGATATACGGGATAAAAAAGTTTGAAAAGTTAATTCAAGGTGGACTTGCCTTAAGATATGCGATCGAATAGGTGGAATTTTTCTTCCGTATGAAGTTGGGATATGGGTTGTTTAAAGATAGATATAATGGTTAAAAATAATGAATCATCGTATTAAATAAAACTGATGGTTAAATATATATATTTTTAGAATTTATAAGAATTTATCTAATTCATTAGAGCTTTATGTGGCGGCTAAAGAGCATTTATAAAAGTTATAAATGTCATATGGTGACTTATATGTATCTATATTAAGTTTAATGGGCTTTTAAGTATATAATTATAGATGAGAATATGGCATGGTTTTGACACTCGACGAAGAACATGATTTGAAAGTTTACAAGAAGATATTGATGTTGGGTTGCAACAGTTCAGATGATCATTTGGATAAGAAAAGGCATTTGAAGGCCAAACTTGAAGAGAGTATACATACATTTTGCAAGTCCATCCTTTTGGAGTGACCTTCACCCATTCATCTTGAATAGTTTGTTAAATATTTTAGCTCTCTCTATCGGGTGTGCTTTATTTCAGACAGTAGAGTAACCATCTCAGAGCACATCAGTTGAGAAAGACTCTGGATAATCATATATTACAGGAGGTTACATAGGTAGGGAACTTTAAAGGTTCAAGGTGTGAACACTAAACTAAAAAGTCTCAAACTTAATTAACACACACTAAGCAACTTAAGTGTCTAGGCCAGCGTATGGCTATAGCCAGAGCCCAAGACGGCACACGAGTGTAGGAGACAAATATAACTTGCTAACAGGTTCAAGGTGTGAACACTAAACTAGGAAGTACCAAGCCTAATTAGCACACACTAAATAATACAAGTGCTTAGGCTGACACATGGTTGTAGGCAGAGTCCAAGGTGTAGGCACAAGAGTCTAGAAGACAAACATAACTTACTAACACCCCCCGCAGTCTGAGCATCGGTGCAGCGGACGTTCAGACTGGTTCTAAACTTAGTGAAGAGCGAAGATGGTAGTCCTTTGGTGAAGATGTCGGCATACGGAGAGGTTGTTGGAACAAGAATAACGTGAACATCACCAAGAGCAACACGCTCCCAACAAAGTGAAGGTAAATCTCGATGTGTTTGGTGCATTGATGATGGACATGGTTGGTGGATATGTAGACTGCGTTGATGTTGTCATAGTAGACCAATGTAGCATGCTGCAAGGGGGACTATAACTCACTGAGAAGTTGACATAGCCAGGAAGCCTTAGCAACGGTGTTGGCAATGGCTCGATATTTAGCTTTGGCACTGGATCGGGACACGGCGTGTTGGCGCTTAGAGGACTAGCAGATGAGGTTGTCACCAAGGAAGACAGCATAGCCAGAAAGTGGACTTTCGAGTGTCCGGGCAACCGGCCCAGTCGACATCAGAGTAGGCGATCAGTTCATGCTAGCTGTGGGACAGAGTACTAGACTCAAATGAAGAGTATCGCGAACATGCCGAAGGATCTGCTTGAGGGCAGCCAAGTGAGGTTCCCGTGGGTCATGCATGTGGAGACATTTACTGAATGGCATAAGCAATATCCGGAAGAGTGAAAGTGAGGTATTGAAGGGCACCAACTAGGTTGCAAAAATTAGAGGGATCCTAAACTGGACTAGTGACTGTAGAGAGCATCGGATTGATGTCAACTAGAGTAGAGTAGGGTTTGCAGTCAGCCATACCAGCCCAATCAGGAATCTCCATCATGTATTGTTGCTGAGACAAGAAAAGACATCCATCACAGTGTTGAACTTGTATTTCAAGAAAATGGTGCAACTGGCCAAGGTCCTTCATATTGAACTCATGCTGTAGAGTAGAGATGATGCGATGGAGGACAGCCATGGATGAGGTAGTGAGCACGATGTCGTCCACATAGAGTAGTAAGTATGCTTTGTTGGTGCCATGATGGTAGACAAATAGGAAGGTATTTGTCTTCACATTCACAAAGCTAAGTGAGAGAATAAAAGTGGCGAAGCGACTATATCATGCTTGAGGAGCCTGTTTGAGGCCATAGAGAGACTTCTCGAGGCGACAGACATATCTGGGATGAGTGGGATCCTTAAAACCAGCAGTCTATGTAGCAAAAACAGTCTTAGATAGAGTCCTATGACGAAAGGTATTCTTCACGTCGAGCTAGTGAACTGGCCATCCACAAGAGTGGGCGAGTAAGAGCACTGTCCGAATTGTGGTGAGCTCAACAAGACTGAATGTCTCATCAAAATCGATGCTAGGACGCTGAGTAAAACCATGAAGGACCTATCGAGTCTTGTATCGCTCGAGCGACCTGTTAGCCCTGAACTTGTGCTTAAAAATCCATTTGCCAGTGACAATATTGACTTGAGGTGGTCGAGGGACAAGCTCCCATATGTTGTTCTGAAGGAGAGTAGAGAACTCTTCTTCCATGGCGGCCCGCCAACTGGGATCGGCAAGGGCGCCATGGAAGGTGCGGGGCATCGGTGACAGTGTTGTGCTGTTGTAGACACTAGGAAACCAGTGACCAGCTTTGGCGCGTGTCGTCATGCCATGGTTGTTGGTGATGGGCTGCATGGACACAGTGCCCTTAGGCAGAGCCGGTGTGCTGGGGGCAGCCGGTTGCTAAGGAGCTGCTGCCTGGCATCACGAGTAGACCAGTAGCGGTCGAGGCCTGCCTAGGGCTATTGCAGCAGTAGGGGAAGCCGGGGCGCTAGGGGCTACAGTAGTAGTAGTGGCAAGCGGAGTGCCTGGAGCTGTAGTAGCAGCAGGCGTAGTGGGAGTGTCCTACCGGGCGCCTGGTCGGACCAGAGAGATCGGCATTGGGGTCGTGCCAAGCACCGACGTGGCAGTCTCTATCTTGATGGTCGCGCCTGCACTGGATGCCACACGAGGACAGCACGCGCTGGGTGCTGGTGGTGTGCCAACAGTCGGGGCCACACATGGATGTGCAGGAACACCAATGAGAGCACCTGTAGGAAATAAAGGTAGAGGTGCACTGATAGAATTGGGCATGGGATTAGCATCATCAGTTAAAAAAATCAAGGGCTGTCGGGTCGGTAGGAGATGATTGTTGTGAGAAAGGGAAAGAGTGTTCATCAAACACGATGTGTCGAGAGATGAGAACACGATTGCACTAGAGGTCAAGGCAGTGGTATCCTTTATGATAGGAGGAGTAGCCAAGAAAAACACACAAGGAGGAGTGTGGTGCAAGCTTGTGAGTGGCTATGGCGGAGAGGTTAGAATAATAGGCGAGCCAAAAACACAAAGATGGTCATATTTGGTCTAGACACCAAGTAGGATAGAGTGAGGTATGGAGGATTGAAGAGTTTTGGTGGGTAGGATGTTGAGAACATGTGTGGCGATGTATAAGGCCTCAACCCAGTACGAAGGGGGCATGCAGGCTTAAAAGAGAAGAGAGTGAACCGCATTGTTGATGGTGTGGATCATGCACTCAGCCCGCTCATTTTGAGATGAGGTATATGGGTAGGACATGCAGAGGTGTATGCCGTGGGTGAGGAAGAAGGAGTGGGAGGTAGAATTATCAAACTCCCGATCATTATCGCACTGGATGGCTTTTATAGCGACGCTATATTGAGTGCATACATAGGCAAAGAAATGAGTCAGAGTGGCAAACGTGTCAGATTTGAGACGAAAAGGGAACGTCCAAACATAGTGTGAGTAATCATCAAATATAATTAAGTAGTATTTAAAGCCAAAAACACTGGCGACTAGAGAGGTCCACAAATCACAGTGAATAAGCTCAAATAAACTAGATGCCTGAGATGAAGATGATTGAAAAGGAAGGCAAGTATGGCATCCTAACTAACACACGTGATAGAAAGAATCAATTTCTTTAGTGCAACCAGGGATAACAGAGATGACTTTGGACAAGGCGTTGTGACCAGGGTGACCGAGCTGGTGATGCCAGAGTGAAGGCAAAGAATCAGCGGCGAGAATGGTGACGCTAGGAAGGTGCAATGGGTAGAGGGGCTTGGAGCTATTGCACCTGATGATCACCTTCTGAAACTCCAGATCCTTCATAGAACAGCTAGCAGGGTCAAATTCAAAAGCAAAATTGTTGTCAGAAGTAAACTGGCATATAGAAATGAGATTCTTAATAAGTCATGGGGAAATAAGAACATTATTAAGGAACAAAGAGTTGGTGAGAGTGGTGGCGCCCATGGCGGTGATAGGAGGTAAGGAGCCATCGCCGACAACAATAGAAGAAGGAGAAGGATACCGTGAAGAGGTAGGGTGTGAAAGAGTGCTAGAATCAGAGCCTAGGGTGAGTAGGAATTGCTTGCGCCGCCGAGCAAAGCTGTCAGAGTTGACGTCGAGAGCAACATGGACAAGGCTGTGGATGTTCTGAATGGCCACAGCTTAGGCATAGAGGTTCAGAACTGTGGCGGCCTTTTGAAGAACCATGGCGGCATGAACTGAGGAATGAGGGCCATCGAAGAGGGAAGACGCGACCTCGTCAATGTCTTCCGACGGGTCTTCACGGGGAGGTGCGGCAGCGGCGCTCTCCTAGGAGGCACGCTCTAGGGTGGCGGCGGCGTCGCGCTCGATGGTCGTGGTGACGGCCTCAGCCTCGGCCTCCTCTGTGCGGGCGAGTTCGGCGTAACGGGCCTCGGCCGTGGTGGCACGGGCGTCCTCCAGCCGCTTGCACTCGGTGTCATCGCCAGCAGAAGAGGGGTGGAGTGAGCCAGCCATGGAGGGAAGAGAAGGGTGACGCTGGGGCAGCATGCTGGAGGGGGTGGCTCTAGAAGCAGCACACCAGAGATGCGGAACCCGAACTCGTGATACCGTGTAAGTGAGAAAGACTTTGTATTGTATATTGGATCTAGGAGGTTACAAATATATATAGGCAGGGGACTTCAAGGGTTCAAGATGTGAACAATAAACTAGAAAATCCTAGACCTAATTAACACACACTAAGCAGCACAAGTGCCTAGGCTGGCGCATGGCTACAACCAGAGCCTAAGGCGTAGGCATAAGAGTTTAGGAGATAAATATAACTTGCTAACAGGTTCAAGGTGTGAACACTAAACTAGAAACTCCTAGACCTAATTAATATACACTAAGCAGCACAAGTGCCTAGGCCGGTGTATGGCTGCAGCCAAAGCCCAAGACACAGGCACAAGAGTCTAAGAGACAAACATAACTTGCTAACATTATGCATAGAGTGGTAATCGAACGTGAAAAAATGTAATAGGATATCTAAAACTGACGATGACACTAAAGCACGATATTTGGACACTCCTTTCTAATTAGCATATTACAGCTTACAACTAACTTTGACTAGTATGCTATCGGCTAGTCGTTTCCTATCGTCTATGCTAAATCTTATGGTTACAACATGTACACATTTATATTTAAAAAAGAGTGTAGAATCCAACTCTACTTCCTATTCTAACATCTATTACTTTAACTATAACTGACTTTATATATATATTTATCTGTGTTGATTATACAAAATTGCTAAGTTTTTTAATCTTCTTTTATCTGAGAGAGAATATTGGCTACTCTGGGTGAAGCCATCTTTACAAAATGAGAATGCACTAGTGAAGATCAAATTTGAAGCTTGTTATTATAGATGAAAGTGTAAGAATGTGTTTTTTTCCCTTCAAGTTACCAAAACTAAACTAGTGCATTCTCTTCTACGTAATATAATAAATGCAGACGCTCCGGTTTAAATTTAAGTTGGTATACCTGTGGGCGCACACGTGTGCCATGTCTTTTCATGTTCTGATTTGTGAAAGCCTAGTGCTCTCACAAAAGAAATATATAGTTTATGGCAGCTGTTAGTCATTGCTATTTTGTGAAGTAAATGAACTTAATGCTGTTTACTTTGTTGCAGGGACTAAAACACCATCAATTTGTTGCTTTTGTTAACAAGCTTGTTCGTAACCTTGGCTTCGGTGAAGTGATCTTAGGTGTTCCTGGAAACACGCGTTACAACACATCACAATCAATTGATACTACTTTAACTGTTGCTTCATTGTCTAGAGCATGGGTTGCTGCTGAGATTCTTTGCCCGGAATGGAAAGTGGGGAGTGTTCCGCACATTCTTTCAGAGGTCATGTGCAGAGGTCAGCATGATTCAGCACTCGAAAATGGAATCACGTGCAGAGGTCAGCATATTGTCCATATTGCTGGAGATATGTAACCATTGGGTACTGTTCAATGCTTGGCACATTTTCTAACAATGAGAGTGAGAAAATTCATCATTTTCTACGTGCTGCTATGATTTTGCTATTTAGTACCAATAACATTAATGATTGTATTTGAAGAGAATCTAACACACTTGTATTTTTTTAGAAACTACTGGACAATCTTTTTATTGGTTCAACAGTAAAGAATGTTACAAAATCAACCATAAAATCGATATCGGTAACCGAACGTGAAAGAAGGTCATAGAAGATTGATAATATTAAGGCACAATATTTTATAATGGATTTTATTCAAAACCTATATTTTGATTATGACACTTCTTTTACAACAACATTTGTATCTCAAGTTCTAATTTTTAAAATTTCTAAATATCCATTATACGTGGATACCACCAGAAGCTGGAAAAAAATCTGAAAAACGACCAGATTGCATTGCATCAGTGCTAATGAAACGAACAACAAGAGACATATGTAGCCGAAATTGGTTGACAGTTTCATCAAGTTTCACATCCCTTAATTGAAACCGACACCACAATAAACTAACAAAACCAGCGGTATATACAACCACAACGAAGACATCACTGGTAAACATTTCTGAAATATCACAAAGTTGAGAGGAAACTGCAACAATCATTGCATGAGTCCAAATAATATATCTCCGAATTTATTGATCCCTTAATGGCAATATATCGTCTCCGTCCGTTCCGAGCTCTTGATCGATCAGTGGTAGCCGAGCGGCGCGGCCACCTCCTGCAGCGCGTGGCCCTGGTAATGTATGTCCTGCACATGCACACCCATGCACAAGTTAGAAATTTTTGTTCAAATTTCAAAATTTTTCGTTCGTAATTTCCGAAATAATGAACCCTAAAACAGCGTGCAAATGTGAGAAGAAAGAGAGTGATGCAGCGTACGGAGGCGTAGTGGTTGACGTCGCGGTGGTGGGCCTCGTCGGCGCGGACGACCATGACAACGTCCCTGAGAGTGGCGTCGGCGGGGAGGCTCCAATAGTCGATGGCGATGGCGGGGGCTGGGACATCGTTGATCTTGCGGGCATCGAGGTCGCGGAGGAACTCGGTATAGGAGTGGACGGCCTCCTCTTTGAGGTAGCCGACGATGCGGTGGGCGAAGCGAGGGGAGAGGAGGTAGGCGGCGAGGTAGGTGTTGAAGAAGGCGCCCTGGACGGCGACCACCAACGCCCGCTCGTACCACCGCGGCTGCGACACCTCCATGAACGTCATCAGGTGCATCCGCTCGTTCTCAGCCTCCTCCAGCAGCGCCCGGATCCACCCGCCACTGTGCACGAACCGCCGGAGCGACCGCAGGTGCAGCACCGCGCCGGCCACCATCCCCGGCACCGCCGCCACCGTCTCCAGCATCATCGCCCGGCACCCATACCTCCTCTGCAACCAATTTAACCATCAGATTCATCATTGCTAGTAGATTAGCAATCTATCATCTCGCGATACGAATAAATCGCTTCGTCACAACTCAAGCACAAGCAAATAAAATCTTATTAGAGTAATCGTTCATTCCATTTACAATCTAAATGGGTCATGACGAGAGCAGTTAGGAACTCGAAAGAACAGGGGAAACAGAGTACGAGAGTAGAGCTTGCTAACTTCATGGAACACGATAACGGTTACCTGTCACTCAGTCAAGCATGTTCTTTCTTGCAGGTTGAAAAATATCAAATGGAACCGAAGCCCAGCCCGGACCGGCCCAGTCTTTGTTTCGTTCTAGGGCCAAGAGAACCCAATAGCACGAGTACTCAAAAAAGTTGACCGATATTTACGGTTCGGCTCAAGTCCACCAGGTCCTTATTTGGGCTTGGACTTCTAGTGGACTGGTGGGCTCGGAGATCACTGTTCCGAAGATCGAGTGTGTGAGAGTTCATCCAAATTCATTTCTTTCGAAATTGCTCAGCCGTATGGTCCGAACTCATCCAGCTGAGCTGAACTCACTGGACGGTCCAGATCTTCGGCTGTAAAGTTCACCGATTTGAAAATGATTCTTGATTAATTTGTCAGTTAAACAAATCAAATATCTATCCTAAGAAAAAAAATCCAAGCATATGTAGACGACTCGCACGCATGTATGCAGCCACACAGTTAAGGATTTCGGAATTGCATGTGATTTGTACGAGATTGTACTAGCAGTACGTACTACATCATCTTAGAAACGATACCGAAATGAGCAATCGCAGCAGCGATGGAACAGGGGAAAACGAGGAGGGGGTTACCTGGAAGAAGAGGTCAACGGGCCAGCGCAACGACTTGACCGTCCACCGGGCAACCTTGTCACCCAGCGTCGCCGGGTCGTGGTGTTTCGTCAGATCGATGGACACGTCAGCTTCGTACGTGTCCCACGGCTGTCCAACGGTACAGTGAGTTAACTAGCGAGGTTAATGACGGTGATTAACAGAGCTTGTTAGCTGATTAATTAATCGACGTGCTGTGAGTACCCGGAAGCAGGACCACTTCCACACCGTGCCATCCTCCTTGACGAGCTTCGTCGGCGCCACGCCCCAGTAGCTCGCCGCCTCCTTCTCCGACTCCTCTTTCTTTTCCTCTGTCGCCGGTGGCGCCGTCGGCGCCGTCACGTCGACACCGCCCGAGGCCGCCGCCGCTGTGCCAGCAAGGCGGCGGGGCGCAGCTCTGGCGCCGCTCATCATCCAAAGCGACGACACGGCCTGCGGCAGCGCCTTCGGCAGACCAGCCACGGGATGAGAGCGGCCGGCCACCGACGCCGTCGAGAAGAGCCGGCTCGCCGCCGGGCCCGCGGCACGCCGCGCCGACTGCACCAGGGCCATTGATCGATCACCTGCTAGCTAGCTAGGATCAAACGGAAACCCTTGATTTCTTTCCCCGAAACTGGTGGAGCGAGCTATTAGCTAGCGAGTGCACTGCCACTATCCTTTTTAGGATGATTTCTTGGTTTGTTTCTCTCTCTAGCACTGCCATGCATGTGTGGGGAGAGATGGGAGGGATTATATATAGATGGAGACAGACGTATGTATTAGAGGGCAAGTTGCATCTTTCCATGCTTCGCTGAGGCTGTCTTTTTAACCTTTATTGCCAACAAGTTGGCAACTGGGAATTGGAACGTGGAAGGACCCTAGCTACCTTTTGTGATCACAAATTCACAATAGTGTCTATTTCTGTTTCGCACAGCTCAGGAGTTGAAGCTATGCCAGATAACCTCGTGTGCGTACCTGAATGTTGAAAGGGATCTTATTTTCTCCGTGCTTTGAAAAATATATTTTCTTAAACAATTTTCTTCTATTGTATTACTTACACCACTTATTTTAATTTTTTAAGTTTATTTATTAAAATATATAATTTATCACTATAATCAATTAGATAATCTGCTCAATAATCTGTTTTAAACTGAGCGTAAAAAATATAACGTGACTAGGGTTTTATTGTCAGAGAGAATAGGATGATGCTAAAGAAGAAAAGAAAGTACCGATGCAGAAGATCCCCATGCTAGGTCATATGATGATAAATTTTATATGAAAATTATAACTCGATAATATCTATAGCTTTTTTACAAGATTTTATATGAAAATTATAACTCGATAATATCTATAGCTTTTTTACAAGTGGTTCTTTAGGATGTGTAGAATTTAAAAATTTATAGAAAATTCATATTAAGTTCAATTGAGGTAAACAAATGTTGTTCCAATTCCTTATAATATTTCATTAATATGGCCTTGTAAACGAATGTACTCTAACAACAACAATCAGAGCAGTGATAACACTGATGAGGAGGAGGACAATAGAGTAAGATATGCTTAAGAAGCTTGTAGATGTCAAGACCAAGAGGCCTCAATCGTCATGATGTGGTGGCAACAACCTGCATAGCCATGCCATCGGATGGCCTAAGTGCTGAGGCATAGGGGACGGTCCATGTTACGATGAAGTGTCCATAATATTTATATTTATAGAAATATATATATTATATACATATAACCATAAATACAAATATATTCTCTAATATAACTAAAAAAATAAATAATAGTTATGATGGAGTGTGCCTGATATTTATAGATATAGTATCAGGATTTAAACCCATCAGTCCCTTCGACCATGAAAACCAACGTAAATATTTAATCGGTGCTAGTTTGACAACAGTTTTGCTCGTCAGTGATGTCCCTAGCTTAGCTAGCTGTTTACTGGTGTGCTACCTAGAACAATCTCGTGCCACGGTGCCTTAATCAAATTAAGTTAGTACATACCCTCAGAAACTAACAGTTTAACTAGTACAGTACTACGGCGCTATATAGGAATTACAAGCACTGGACGTTCTATTTTGATTAAAATACCGATTTTATCTTATTTTCTATTAGCGTAATTTTTAAACTGTTAAAGTATGTTTTTTTATAAAAAAAGTTATTTTAAAATACTAAATAACTGTTTTTTAATTTGTAATAATTAAACTCAATTAGTTATATTTACTTGCACACTTCATCTTCGTTCAACCGCACACCGCTAGGTCGATCTCGTAGGAACCCACGGAGCTCGCTGGCCTTAGTAGCATCGCACACAAGAAATGACGTAGGCGATGACGATTGCGAAACGAGTGCGCCCGAGCGGCAGACAGGAAGATTCGGAACAACCCCTATTCTAATCCTAGCAATCTCCTCTACCCTGGCCTGGCGGTGCGCGCTTGTGCCGCCAGCCGAGAGAAAGGAAAATGGGATCACGCATTCAACGGATCGCGTTCACATTATGTGTGCATATCTAGCCAAGCCAGGTGGAAACGGACGCGCGCTGCATATATGCAACTGCAGGTTCAGCGTATCTCGCATTTTCGCGTGGTTTGCACACGCCATGCCCCTCCACTGAGGCGTATTATATGCATGTGTTGGACAAATTACAAATTTCTTTGCCTGTCGGTCAAGTATTATTTGAAGGAAGACATCGCTTTCTTTAGCTAGCTAGCTCCTTCTAGCTAGGTCAAGAGATGAAGAGCACATGGCCATGTACAGAGTAGTTTCCAGTGGTAGCCATAAAAAATAGTCAATGTAGAAGTATATGCTGTTGTTACAATGGTATATATAAATAACCATTGGCATTGAGATCAAAGGGGTTGATGTAGCCACAACTCTTCTTGCCTTGAATTGCTTTGTTTCTAAGACCTAGCACGCATACATGTACGCTAATTTTATCATGTCCATTAGCTTGTGTTGTTTGTATGTTTCTAACATAAGCAATCTCGCTTGTCGATCCTTATCGAATATTCTTCCTTTTTTATCTAAAGCCCCTACTCTATTTTATATGCGCATAGTTACTCTATAATATGGTATTTTATGATGAGATAGTGCACAAAAATGGATAGAGGAATAACAAAGGAAAGGCATACTAGGGTTATTTTGCATGATGTTGACATTTGAAAATTTTTAGTTTGTCAAAGCATTTTTAAAAACACTGAACCTATCCTAAGTCAGGTTTTAGATTTTAATCACAGTCACGTAAACTCGCAACCTGCCTTACACCAGGTAAGATATCCTATGATGAAACCATCATGTCCAAAATTCAACTAGGATTTTAGGAAAATAAAACTAACTTTGGTACATTGCTCGGCATGCCCATGATCTAGAGTACGGTTATTCAAATAGGTTGGAAAAGAAGCCTTTATAGGGGTGTACACTTTCACCACAAGGCCCATCCTTAGCAGCATGTCAGCCATGCATCGTGGTATCCAAAGAATAATTGAAATGCTAAGTCTGTGCCAAGACTCTTAGTAGAATTCCCCCTAGAACTAGAATACCGCAAGGAACTCCAGTTGCCACATCAGATACCTCGAGACATGCACATGTCTTTGCGAGCAACCGACCTTACCTAGTCTTCGCTTGCTCCTCACCATTGGTACTTTGCCCTAGGTGAACCAACACATCGAGTTAGGCCTTATCCACTAGACTTGTGGCCATACAGAAATTGCTTTGCAACCAAGACCCAAAGAATTGTCCTTATATCGGTTGGGGTGCATCAATTGGATAGCCCAACCCCAAAACAAGTTTTAGATTTTCGCTAAGTATTTCCCACCATTCCGCTCATTGACCAGCCCATCAATGGCAAGCTAGATTATAGCATTCACCATAGTCCAGGAATATCCAAAAGTTTAGCTAATACTAGGTAGGACTAAGTGTAGGCCTAAGTGACTAGTTGTTGCATCAAATAGGATACCAATCTAGTCAAGTGTTTTTCCTAAGTTTCTGTTTGCACCACATCTCGCGCACCCGGCACGAACATGCTAACGCCTAGGAGGTCTACTTAGCTCCAGTGCAGGCCAGTCGGCTTCTCTCCGTGGCTCAAGGTACACGCGCCGGGGCCTATGAGGTTCGCTCGAATCTAGCGCGACGGTTCGGATATGGGCGTGCCAGTCAATTTGACCATGCAATTGACAAGGAGGTGAGGCGAACAGGTCAATCGAACGATGGGCCAATACGAGCTCTCGCTATCAGTTGGCTGTCGATAGGATCGAGTTGGTCATCGGCCGCGTCCGGATGGCTCCTGCTATCGGCTGGTCACCGATAGGTATTGAGACGCTCTTCCATCAGCTAGGGAGCCAATGAAGGTGTCGATAGATGTTGACAAAGGACGTGAGGACCCCGAGTGTAGCGAAAGCGAGATCCTGATTCATCGGCCGTAGAGCCAATGGAGGCACCAAACGGTATTCAGAGAATAGCAAAGCACATGAGATCTCTTTAGGTTGCCGACAGAAGCTGTAACGGTCGTTTATCGGCTAGAAAGCCAATGAAGGCATATGCGAATTGGTAAGAAATCGTATAAAAGACACCAGCTGCAAAGCCGATGTCACTCCGGATATGGCAGCATGAGACCTGTCGCCCGCCGTGACGACGCCGCTAGTACAAAATCTCAAAGGTCAAACTTAACCGATGCAACATGAGACCGATGATGGTGGAGAGAGCTTGATAGGCTAATAGACCCTGCACGGACGTGATGCGATACATCCGATCGGCCTAAGAGGTCAAACCTAAACGATGCAGTCTTAGACAGAGCGAGCCATATCGGGATAGTGGAGGGACTTACCCCTTCGCTAAAGATCGAAGTTAACCGATGCAGCCCCACGTCAAAAGCCAGACCCTACCGGTAAAAACCTAGATGAACTAGAGTGGCGATGCGTCGAAGTTGTATTGATCGAAAGATGTCCTTTACAGGCTCCTAGGGGGTCTATATTTATACCCTGGTATTACATAGTCTGATAAGTTTACAACAACCATCGGATGTTATTTCCTAATAAAGATAAAAGGAAAATATCTCTAAGGAAGTTAACTAAACTAAATAAACCGTCCTATCTATATAAAATACGATTTACATAGATAGAATACCCTATTGTGTGTCCCACTGCTCCTCCTCAGATTCAGTCTCATTTAGATAGTCTTCTATAACTGGACCGAATCATTCCTTGCTTCCTTCAATAGGCTTCTTTCCTCTAGCAATCAGACTCTTCTTTAATAAACCGATCGTCTTTCCAATCTTTCACTGGGCTTTCGATGTTTTGGTGTTAACAGTTTCACAAGGGTAGGGCATACAATTCATTAAGGAGGCCATAGCAAGGAACCATTGGTATAATAACTAGTAAAACATCATTGCACCCAAAAATTTAATAAAGGAATGCAATAATATTTGAAAGGCAATATAGTTTTTCACAATTTAGGATTCAACATGCTTCAAGGGGTGTTGTGATGGCGATCAAGTCATGGCAGGTTTACATATAAACAATCATGATCAAGGAAGCAAGTTATGGACCAGTTCTCAGCTTGAAGAACCAGGCCCAAGTCATATTTACAATTAATTTACGAAACAGCAGCTCTCTGGACAGATTCGTACTGGGCCAGTATTTTGGGCATAACTCTCTCATAAAGGCTCGGATTTGGGTGATTTAAATTTCTATGATCAGATAATGAAATGGACTATCTTTTTATGTTTTGAGTTTCTCCAGATTCCAGAGTCTTCTTGGTCAAAACCTCGTGTCAAGTGAGCGTGGTTACTGAGGAGCCAGCCAGCATTTAGTTTCTTGGAACTTGTCTTTTGAGTCTTTCTATGTTTTAATTATATTTGGGAATTAGCAGTAGTAGTTAATGTTGTTTTTATTGTGTTTTGATATTTGCAAAAATAGTTAAGGAGTTATTAATTAGTAGGAAGTTTCTAGAGTTGAGTTGTATGGCTATATAAAGCCTAATTTCTGAATGTAAACTCACTTGTTGAATTATTATGAAAAAGTTTATCTTGAGTTGAGTTTATCTCCTCTTTTATCCTGCTGTGAGTTGAGAGTATCCTCCAGTTGTGATTTTATAGTTGAACGTGTGCGTGTCCTTGGACGATTCATAGCTCGAACGCTATCAGTTGGTATCAGAGCAGCAGGCGAAGGATGGTGCGACGTAGTGCTCGTGTCAATCCTCCTGAAGGCAACCAGCAAGCCGATCGAGATATTGAGTTGAACGAGTTGAGGCAGCATGTGCAACAACTCCAAGAGCGTCTAGCGCGCGTGGAGGCCGCTGGGAACAACCGCGATGATTCCTATCGTGGCTCAGATGGCGAAACTTATGGTGACGATGATGCCGAGTTCAACCCCTTCCACGACAACCACACCTTGGTGTCCAGTGATGAAGAGGCTCTCCATCAAAATCACACCCGAAGGAACCAGCAATTTCGACGGGCTTTTGATCTAAAAGCGGATATTCCTGTGTACGAAGGGCGCATACAACCCGATGAGTTCATAGATTGGCTCAATACGGTTGAACGTGTCTTTGAATACCAAGATGTCCCTGAGGAAGAGAAGGTGAAGATTGTTGCCATCAAATTAAAGAAGCATGCATCTATTTGGTGGGAGCAGTTGAAGATGAAGCGAGCCCGTGAGGGTAAGCAAAAAATCAGAACATGGGAAAAGATGGTGAAAGAGTTACGAAAGAAGTTTCTGCCGGAAGGGTACTTGCAAGAGGCCTTTTTTCAACTTCATGGCTTTGTTCAAGGTGATAAAACTGTGGCAGATTACACTGAAGAACTTGATCACCTCATGTTGAAATGTGGCGTTGTTGAGCCCGAAGAACAAACCATTGCACGATATCTTCGTGGCCTTCGCAAGGAGATTCATGATGTGGTAACTTTACAGCCCTTTATCTCTTATCATGATGTGTTTAAACTTGCCACAAAAGTTGAGAAGCAACTCAAGGAGAAAGAAGTCAGAAAAACAGCGAGCTTTGGTGGTAGCCGAGTTCTCAATCGAGGCCATCCAACAAGTCATGGGAGCAGTACGCAATCAGCCAAACCAACATCAAGTGCAGTGGCCAAATTTTTAGCAAAAACCGCAACCGCAGGACCCTCTAAACCAGCCCCTAAAGCTGTTCAATGCTATCGGTGCAAAGGGTACGGTCACATCATGTCCGAGTGCCCAAACCAGCGGGTATTTACCATTATTGAAGAACCCCTAGAAGAGGAGCAAACAGATTTTTATTCTCCACCCGTGTTTGATGAGGCAGCAGATGAGGAGGATGTCATTTATGGAGATACGGGTGAGATATTGGTGATTAGGCGTGTGCTGAATTCCAGTCCTGTTCAAGATGATGTGTGGCTCCGTAACAATATCTTCCATACACGATGCACCTCTCATGGGAAGGTATGCGATGTTATCATTGATAGCGGGAGTTGTGAGAATGTTGTTTCTGAAATTATGGTACAAAAGTTGCCGCTTAAAACTGAAAAGCACCCAAAACCGTACAAACTCTCTTGGTTGGAAAAGGGTAAATGTGTGCAAGTTGACCAACGTTGTTTGGTTAATTTTTCTATTGGTGAGAAGTACCGAGATGAGGTATGGTGTGATGTAGTTCCTATGGATGCTTGTCATTTACTTTTGGGGAGACCTTGGCAGTTTGATAGAAAGGTACACCATGATGGTTTTAAAAACACTTATTCTTTTGAGCTGAATGGTGCTAAGATTACTTTGGGTCCTTCTAGAATGGAAATGAAATCTAAACCAGCCCTCAAGGATAGCAATTTCATTCTCTCAAAATCTGAATTTACTGAAATTTTTGAAGAATCCCAAATAGCCTTTGCATTGGTGGTGAAAGAAGTTAAGGGTGACAGAAGTCCTCTAATACCCGGACCAGTGGTACCTTTACTTGAACAATTTCAGAACCTTGTTCCAGATGAAATTCCAGCAGGTTTACCTCCAATGAGGAGTGTGCAACACTGCCTAGATTTTGTTCCTGGTGCAATTTTGCCAAACAAAGCAGCATACCGAATGAACCCAACAGAAAATGCCGAGTTGCAGCGGCAAGTAGATGAGTTGATGAGAAAGGGTTTGGTGCGTGAAAGCATGAGTCCTTGTGCAGTTCCAGCCTTGCTTGTGCCAAAGAAAGATGGTTCTTTTCGCATGTGTGTGGATAGTAGAGCGGTCAACAAGATTACTATCAAGTATCGCTTCCCTATTCCTCGTCTAGATGACATGCTAGATCTGCTCCATGGTGCTAGTGTGTTTTCAAAGATTGATCTTAGAAGTGGGTACCATCAGATTCGTATGAGGCCTGGTGATGAATGGAAGACAGCATTTAAGACCCGTGATGGATTGTTTGAGTGGTTGGTGATGCCATTCGGACTCTCTAATGCTCCTAGTACTTTTATGAGACTAATGAATTTGGTGTTTAAGTCTTTTATTGGCAGATTTGTGGTGGTCTATTTTGATGACATACTCGTGTATAGCACGGGTAAAGAAGAGCATTTGGAGCACCTTCACCAAGTCTTTGAAGTGCTAGCTGAACAGAAACTCTACATCAACCTCAAGAAGTGCGAGTTCCTAACCAGCAACTTGGTGTTTTTAGGCTATGTGGTTTCAGCTGAAGGTATTCATGTTGATCCTTCTAAGGTGGATGCAATTGTTTCATGGCCAACACCAGCCAACATTCATGATGTGAGAAGTTTTCATGGACTGGCCTCATTCTATCGCCGGTTCATTCGAGATTTCAGCACTCTTGTCTCTCCAATCACCGAGTGCTTGAAAGGAGGAGTATTCAAATGGACGAAGGAAGCTGAAAAGAACTTTCAGCTCATCAAGGAGAAGATGACAGCAGCCCCAATTCTTGCTTTGCCCAACTTTGAGAATATTTTTGAGCTTGAATGTGATGCATCTGGTGTAGGCATTGGTGCGGTTCTCAATCAAGAGGGTCGACCTATTGCCTTCTTTAGTGAAAAGCTTTCAGATTCACGTAAGAACTACACTACATATGACAAAGAGTTCTATGCAATTGTACGAGCTCTTGGGCATTGGAGACACTACCTCATTTCCAAGGAGTTCATTCTCTACTCCGACCATGAGGCGCTGAAGTTCATAAATGGGCAGCACAAGCTCAAACCGAGACATGCAAGGTGGGTGGAATTTTTACAAGGCTACACATTCCACATCAAGCATAAAAGTGGTGCTTCAAATCAGGTGGTAGATGCTTTAAGTAGGAGGCATTCTTTGCTGTCCACAATGAAGGTAAATGTTCTTGGGTTTGAAGTGATCAAGGAGTTGTATTCTGATGATGAGTTCTTTGGCACGATAAAAGCTGAATGTGCAAAAGGTCCATATAAAGAATTTATGGTGAATGATGGATATATTTTCTATGGCAACCGTTTGTGCGTACCGAATTGTTCTTTGAGGTGGCAGATCATTAAAGAGGTTCATGATGGTGGGTTAAGTGGTCATTTTGGACGAGATAAAACTAGTGCATTACTCCAAGACCGTTTCTATTGGCCTAAAATGATGAAGGATGTGAACCATTACATTTTGAGATGTAGAACTTGCCATCTAGCAAAAACAAAGTCTCAAAATTCTGGACTTTACACTCCCCTTCCTGTTCCTAATGCACCGTGGGAAGATGTGAGCATGGACTTTGTGATGGGACTGCCCCGAACTCAACGCAGCAAAGATTCAATCATGGTGGTGGTTGATCGGTTCTCTAAAATGGCACACTTTGTTCCTTGTGCAAAAACGATGGATGCCACTAACATAGCTGATCTTTATTTCAAGGAGATAGTGAAGTTGCATGGCATTCCAAATACCATAACATCTGACAGAGACCCGAAGTTTGTTGGGCATTTTTGGAGAACACTTTGGCGTAAGATGGGTACAAAGCTGCAGTTTAGTTCAGCCTATCACTCAAACCGATGGCCAAACTGAAATTGTGAATCGGAGTTTGGGCAATCTGTTGAGAAGCTTGGTGGGTGATAACATACGCCAATGGGACCTTGTTCTACCTCAAGCTGAATTCGCTTACAACAGGTCCAGCAGCAAGACGACAGGTAAAAGCCCTTTTGAAGTGGTGTATGGATGCAATCCGAAGACTCCTCTTGATCTTGTGTCATTGCCAATCAGCCATAGCTATAGTGGAGATGCAGATGAGCGTGCTAAAGCAATCAAGGGCTTGCATGAACAAGTCAGCAAGAGGATTGAGAAGCAAAATCAGAAGTATGAAAGACAAGCTAACAAGCACCGAAGGGCTGTGATTTTCAAAGAAGGTGATCTTGTGTGGGTGCATTTGAGCAAGGAGAGATTTCCACCTGGGCGCAATGCAAAGCTCAAGCACCGTGGTGATGGACCGTTTAAAATCTTGCAGCGCATAGGTGACAATGCTTACAAGGTGGAGCTTCCCGGAGATTATGGTGTTTCATCCACATTCAATGTGAAGGATCTTTCTCCATACCATGGCGAAAATGAGCCGAACTCGTGGGCGAGTTCTTTTCAACCGGGGGAGAATGATGGCGATCAAGTCATGGCAGGTTTACATATAAACAATCATGATCAAGGAAGCAAGTTATGGACCAGTTCTCAGCTTGAAGAACCAGGCCCAAGTCATATTTACAATTAATTTACGAAACAGCAGCTCTCTGGACAGATTCGTACTGGGCCAGTATTTTGGGCATAACTCTCTCATAAAGGCTCGGATTTGGGTGATTTAAATTTCTGTGATCAGATAATGAAATGGACTATCTTTTTATGTTTTGAGTTTCTCCAGATTCCAGAGTCTTCTTGGTCAAAACCTCGTGTCAAGTGAGCGTGGTTACTGAGGAGCCAGCCAGCATTTAGTTTCTTGGAACTTGTCTTTTGAGTCTTTCTATGTTTTAATTATATTTGGGAATTAGCAGTAGTAGTTAATGTTGTTTTTATTATGTTTTGATATTTGCAAAAATAGTTAAGGAGTTATTAATTAGTAGGAAGTTTCTAGAGTTGAGTTGTATGGCTATATAAAGCCTAATTTCTGAATGTAAACTCACTTGTTGAATTATTATGAAAAAGTTTATCTTGAGTTGAGTTTATCTCCTCTTTTATCCTGCTGTGAGTTGAGAGTATCCTCCAGTTGTGATTTTATAGTTGAACGTGTGCGTGTCCTTGGACGATTCATAGCTCGAACGCTATCATGTTGTGACTTGTCTCAAATTAACCATGAAGTCTTTAGGGTTGATTGTGTTGCATAGACACTCCTTCGCAACCTTGGCGTCTACCTGACATAAGAAAAATAAAAGAAAAAGGCTAAAGAAACCACATGAACAAAACCAATAAAACACATAAATGGGTTCCTACTTTTTTTAGAGGAATTTAGAAATTTGAATGGATTACTAAGGTATGATTATTTAAAGCACAAAGTGTTGTTAAAATGAATATTTCCATTTTCTTGGTTTATTTTTTTGAGTTTGTTACGTTAGCAAGGGAAGGTACATTGGGTCAAGTCCAGTACTGGTGGGCCCTACCTGCCATCCAGTTAAACTCCTCATATTGAAGCCGATTTAAGGAGGGTCATCAAGGATTAGAGGAAGAGGTGGAGGAGATGAGTAATTTCCTCCTTCATGCTTCAGGACAAAGTGGTCGAATGACGCAGAGTCAGCTAGCGGTGGCTAGGGTTTTCACTAGGGGAGGAGAAACTAGCCGAAGGGTGGAGATGATGGGTGACACCCACCTATCAGTGGCTATGGGGTGCCAGCCGCCCTTGTGGGCCACCTAGGCTACACGGCACTAGCGAGGTGAGCTGGTCCGCTCAGTCTTGCAGCCATATCGCCTTGACTAGGTTGGCCTAAACGGGGGGTGGGGTGGAGACTGACCTTTGGGCCATGGAGAAAGGTGTGGTGTAGGTGGAGAGAGAGAGGCGAAGAGAGGAGGGAAAGGAGACAGAGAAAGCCATGGTCCAAAAGTAGCCCAACTAGGAGGGTCCTGGTTTTCTTTTACCTTTTTCTTTTGTAAAAACATTGATAAAGGCTTTTGTTGCAAAAAAAATTAATTAAGATGCCATGTAACTTCAAATAAAAATAGTTGAGCTGTTTTGAGGCATGGGGAATTTTCTAAAAATACCCACAAGCCAATTTAAACTCATTTCTTGGTGGTTTTTAATAATTGTGGCCTCTTTTGGCTGTTAAAATTTGTCAAAATATGTTGCAAAATGATTATTAAATTAAGGTAGGTTTAGGGTGTGACAGGTTGCTTAGCTGGTTTGTCACTGCATGGCATGTTAATTCTATGCAAAGCAAATTCACTTGCCAGATCAATCTCTCTAAACCATCCTCCTTTCATGACCGTTCATGGTCTAGGGGCTAGATATGCTCGAGCCTTTCTCCCAAGCCCTCAGAGGATACAAGCACTTTTACATTGCCGTCGACAAGTTCACCTAGTGGCCCAAGGTAGCACTGGTCATCAAGGTCAACCAACACTTAGCGATCAAGTTCATCTGCATCATTACTTTCTGCTTTGGTGTCCTAAACCAGATCATCACCAACAATAGAAGGTAGTTCATGAGTGCTATGTTTGGCAATTACTGTGTTTTGTTTCTCCTCACCCATGCAGCAATGGGCAGGTAGAGCGGGCCAACACCGAAATTCTCAAAGGACTCAAGACAAGATCTTACAACGAGCTAAAGAAGCATGGCTCTGGGTGGATTGATGAGCTCCTAGCCATTTTGTGGGCCAACAGAACCACCCCGAGCTGAGCAACTGGAATAACACCTTTCTTCCTTATGTATGGGGCCAAGGCAGTGTTTCCTTGCAAGTTATCTCTCGATTCCCTGAGGGTGAACATGTACTTTGAGGCCAACCAAGACAAGATGAGCCATGATGACATGGACTATCTTGAGGAATGTTGACTTCGTGTCGCTCTCTGAGCTGCCAGGTACCAGCAAAACTTGAGGTGCTACTACTAGCACCACGTTAGGACCCAATCACTCCAAGTTGGGGATCTAGTTCTCCATCCCATTCTCACATGTGCCAGAATGAATAAACTCTCCCTAGCATAGGATGGCCCTTTCCATGTGATAGGGTCCCCCGACCAGGTGTGGTATGGCTTGCTACAGAAGATGGGGTGTCGCTCCTAAACCCGTGGAATATCTAGCACTTGAGGAAATTTCACTCCTAAATAAGTTTGCATGTAAGAGTTTTTGCTCAAGGCAACTATAATAGGTATCATCTTCTCCATGTTGCCCGGGGGCTCCTACCATTGTACATACATTTTCAATACATGCAATTTTTTTGGAAAATTTATTTACTTTTTTCACCTACTTGTAAGAGTTTTCCACCATGAGATCCAACATCTGTCCCATTTCTCTAAGTGCAAACGGTTGATGATAGGGTAGACCATTTGGAAGGTTGTGGTGCACTTAACCTAGCTAGCCTTGCTATGAGCACTACTGAGGCCTTGGGACCATGAGCTATCCGACCTCCCACGTGCTCTATTGCCCTAAGTCACCTAAGAGGCCTCGGGTAAAATAGTGGCAGATGGAGATAATGTCATGGCTTTGGGTGGCATTTTGCGAAGCAGTTAGTCCTCTGTTATGTATGTGCAGAATTTTAGAGGCAAGCCATGCTCGGCACTAGCAGCCATCTGCGCGTAAGGCTCGGGGGTTGGCAGCACATTTAGCACATATACTTCTAGAAGCGGGGCCTGAAAGTCTGTTCTCACCAAACTAAGGAGATTGAGGAACCCAAGCCTTTGAGGTGTAAAGGGGACGCCATGGTGGGGGTTCAAGGTCTCCTAGAGCCTGAGCGTCCGTGATGCAGTTTGATGCATAGGGGCAAGCTCTCTAACAAAGGAGTTGCATGGCCTTAGGCATGCTCGGTGATGTTCAAGAACTTGTGCAAAAGCACTAAGTTGGGATTCTGACATCTTTCTACCAAGCTACTTTTGGCTTGCACAAGGAATGAAATGCATTCAAGATGAATATAAGATTTAAATACGCAATGGTCTCAGAAGTGTTGTACTTGAACAAAAATAGTAAGGAGTTTGTTGTCATGCCCAAAAATTCACTAGTAATTTTTAAACTAATTTATAAATTCAATCCTCATCTAGAAATCAGCCAACGTACATAAATTAACAATTCAATATATAGATCCAACGTAATAATAACAATATACACTTATAAAATAGGTATTTAATCCTCGCAAATAAGAAAAACACGATTAATGTAAACAAACATGTAGAGCTTCATTCTACATGAATTATGATACTTGAAATGAGTTCGTATGAATTAGTTATAAATTTTATAAAATTTAATTTGATTAAAACCTATTTAAAAGGATTAAACAGATTTATTACATAATCTATATTTTTTTCACTTGAAAAGGGGAATTATGATGTCAACCTAGGATAGAGGAGATCGAAGTCAATGACAAGCAGGACCCGCATGTCACTGAGAGGACACCGGTCTACCACATAGTTCACGGAGAAGAACAATGAGAGACGAATGGCCAAGATTGATATATGAACATCAAACAACTCAAATTAGAGCTAGACCTGCAGCCACACAAATGGACACAGAGGCACTGCGTGGGACAGGAGAGTGAAGTGGCAACAGAGCTAGATGCCACATAGGCTCAACAGTCGACGGGCACAAGATCAGTGGTGCATGTGAAACGATGGTGCAGTAGTGGAGACAGAGACTACAAATGGGCAATAGAGGTCACATCGATACTCACCAACCTAACTATGACAACAGACGGTGAAGGAAGAAGCCGGTGGGGGACTCAGAGTGGCAGTAGCTTTGGGATCATGGCAATGATGTCTTTGCAGCTCTCTTCGGTAGATGGTAAGAGGTGTCTGAGCTTCGTCTCCTCCTTGCTCCATGCAGTCTTGAAGGTGGCAATGGCATAGTTTTTGTGATGGCGGAAATGGCGACATGCCTCAGCTGTAATGGTGCCCGGCAGTAAAGAGAGAGGGAGCACACTAGGAGTGACAAAAAGGGCACAGAAACTGACGGCAATGAGTGGAAACAGGAGAGGGGATTGATGGGATTCTATTTATAGGTAAAGAAGGAGGAGTCCAAGGCAGGAATGATGGGATTTGGTGGTAGAAAGGCTTGAGTTTATCCCAAGTTCACTGGGATTGAAATAGCTTCAATTTGTGGGATTCTCTTTCGAAATCTTGGGCCTTTCTTGGGGAAAAAGAAGATGAAGGGATGATGATCAAAACCCCCTAGTTAATTTGAGAAAAGATCAAGTGAGGAGGTCAGATTTCACGTGGGAGGCAATGTCATGCGGTGATTGAATTTGGGTGAGAGGTTGAAGATGACCCTAACATTTGGGGTCTAGGCCCACATATCATTGAGAGGAGGCACGACAACGGCTTGATGGGTTGGCACTACACTGCTAGGATGGTTGCACTTGTGGGTTGAAGTAGGAAAGGCCGACAAGAGAGGGAGGAGAGGGGCTGAGATGAGCAAGTAGGCGACAGGCCGAGCGAGGTAGTGGGTGAGCTGGGCTGCGCGCAAGTTGGGTCGACGAAGGGGAGGAAGCGGCTTAGTTGCTGCTAGGCTGGTCCAACTAGGGTGCTTGCAAGCTAGGCCGAAGGGAGATGGAGGAAAGGATGGAGTCAAACAGGTCAGCTCGGGGAGAGGATGGAACAGAAATTGACCTGAAGCTAAGAAGGATTTTTATTTAAATACTCACTAAAATAATCTTTGTATTATTAAAATTACTTTGAAAATTCTAAGAAAATTATAGAGTGTGTAATTTATCCTAGAGAATTTAAGAAAAATACTCCAAGACACAATTTATTAAGAAAATTTTATTTCCTATATTTACTTTACTTGTTTAATTATTTTGTTCTTTAATATAAATTCTAGAAATAATTTATTAAATAATTTATAAATCCCTGAAATGAAAATCAGGGTGTGACAAATACCAACCTTACAAAGAATCTATTCTCAAAATTCAGAACTGCTAAAAAAAAAGGCATAGATAAACTATAGTCTATCTTATTCCATAATTCTGGTAATTATTCTAAGGCCAAAGAGAGCTATCGCTCCATCAAATCACATAGCTGAGCTAGATCACTTGAAGATGCTACTGGCACTGCATTAGCTCCTATGATGATGATATTGTTCACCCGTCCTTTTGGCTATTGGCGCTTCAGCTTCGGACACTCCCTTGCGAAATGGCTTGGCTCATAGCAGTTGAAACATAGCAGCTGCTTCTTTCCATTATTGTCACCCCCTTGGGGCTGATCTTGCTGAACTAGCACATGTTGTGAACCTTGCCCATTGTTGACTTCATTATTTGAATTATTTTCTTAGTTGACGTCACCACCGTCAATGAGCTGCTGCGATGGTGCTTGAGATGCTGAAAATGGTCCATCCATCTGAAGCGGCTTGATATGCTGTCTCTGGTTACAACCTTGTACTTCCTTGAAAACAAGTTATCCATCCTGTTCTGCTTGTCTTCCTGTCAAATAACTTTGTCCACTGCCTCCTGGAAATCAGCATAGTCACTAGAGATTAATTTAATTGACAACTCATCATTTAGTCATTCCAAGAACTTCTGTTGCCTTTCTTCATTAGTATGCACATCTTCTGGAATGTAACTTGCCAAACAAACTCAAGAAAATATATGTGTCCCTTTGCTTCATTGCCCTGAACTCACATTTCTTGAGAGCAACAACTCCTACAGATATATGTGTCTTCTTGAAAGCATCACTAAACTCTCCCTAAGTGATCTCTTGACCTTCTATTCTTTTCATCCGAAAATAACCCCACCATTCCAAAACAGGTCCTTGCAACACGTAGACTTTCACCTGGTCCTTGTATTGAAGTAGATCTAGCTTCTTCTCAGTTGCATGCAGCCAATCATTGACTTCAATTGGATTGGTTGTAATAGAAAAAGGTTGGCGGCTTTACACTAAGAAATTGTATAAGCTTGTTCTGTGGCTGAGCTGCATGCACATTATTGTTACCCTGGTTATGTTGATTCTACATTAGCTGAATCATCGTTGTTGGTGGATTAGAACTTAAGAGTGGGGTTCTCTGGCATCTCTAGGATGTTGTGGTTATCGTGAACTAGTCCATTGGCTCAAGTGTCTGATCCACTAGCTTTGTTATTGTTTCTAGTGTAACTTCTATTTCTAGTGTTAACCATCTGTTGCAGATGTCTAAAAGAGAGAGGGAGGGGTTACACTAAAGACAAGACCTTAGCCATGTTACTACTGATCTGATGTGGGTAAACTAATATTGTTTAAGTTGATTAAGTAAACAACCTAGTATAATTACATTCTCTTCACTGAACTACATCAATGATAGGAATATAACCATACGTACACACAAGCAAACAACACATGATATACTACTCTTCAAGATCATGTTGGTGGTTTGGGTTCTAAGGTAGGTTCCAAACTCCATTCCATCTTGATGGCTCAATACTTCAGTTTGATCATCATCCCCTTGTTCCTCAATATGGTTGGCTAGACTTCCATATGTAGATAACATCAACATCTTCAAGTTTATCCAACAAACTCAACAGCTAAACATGTTGAAGGAGAGAAGGAGAGAAGGAGAACTATAGATAAACAATTTTTCAAAGAATTATAGAGAAGAGAATAAAATGTTCACAAATAAGGTTTTCGAAAAACATGTCCTTATGGTTTGATAATCTGGCTTATCCCATAGTTAAGATGATTCTGATACCAACTTGTCACGCTAAGAAATTCACTTGGAATTTCTAAACAAATTTGTACATTCCTTATCCAAGAATTAGCTTAGATACATAAATTGACAATTCAATATATAGATCCAACATAATAATAACAATATATACTTACAAAAGAGGCACTTAGTCCTCACAAAGAAAAAACATAGTACCGAAAAGATGATCTAGTGAGGCTTCAAATCTCCACACTAGGAAGCATAACTGGGGTATAAGCCATAGCCATGTCTTGAAACTCTCTCTTCTCTAGTGAAAAGCTTAACTTCACTCATGATGATTTTGTTGATAGCAATGTGAATACATAGAATACTAAGCAAGTTACAAAACAAATAGTAAATGCACAAGTATAACAAAGGAAGAGATAATAAGGCTCATTTGTAAAAACAACGTTTAATAAATATTTGAGAGTAGTAAAATAGTAGAGTTTAAATAATAAAATTAATCAATAGTGAACAACATGTCGATGCTACATAGGCCTAAACCAAACTCTGAACAAGCAAATCGGGTTGCATGGATCTAATCTTCATACTAGGAGCTAACAAATTATCATTAATTACCAAATCATTGTCATCGATAAGCGGTATGTCACTAATCACAAAAAATATTATTAGGCTTGTCCACAACCATAGGCATGACAATTCAAGTAGTTTTACTCTGGTCAACAGTGTATAAATTTATCCACAAAACATAATTTTCCTTCATGTCACGATGACAGGCTAGATATGTCACCATATGAGTAATTGTGGCATGAGCCCTTGCATAATACAACCCAAAGTAGTGCACCACACCTAGATTGTCGTATTTCCTTACCCTAGATAGACTCCCTAGGGTTCCTCATGGGATTATCTTTGCCACTTCTCACTCTAGTGCCCACTATGGATCACGCTATACAAATAGTATAGTCGTTGCCCACTTTAGCTTGCGATTAGTATGGTAAATGATTCACAAAAGTAGTAAAGGGAAAGGTGTAGACTATAATAGCATAAAAAAATATTTTTCTACCGTGCATATTAGGACATCATGTGAAGCAAAGATCATGGACCCTTACCACGAGATGCGTAGTGCAGCGAAAGTAGGGTTAAAGAAGCTGATCCAACTACGCACACGTCAAGGTAGTAGATAAAGTAGTTGATCGCCATGATTATAGTGCCGATCAACACCACAATCAGCAGCGCCTCCACCGGTATCCACACGTCTGAGGCTAGAACATCAATTGCGAGTATATTAGCTCTCACAAGTGGCTATGGTTTGGCTCGAGAGGTGGTAGCTAGGATTTTGCTTGAGGTGAACAGAGGTATCTCTCCTTAACCTCCCTGCCTCCTAATAGAATTCTACTCGAATCTTTATCCAAATTAAGCCCTTATCCGAATCACATTCGAATAAGCATTTCAACCCATTAAGTGTGTGACCCTGTAGGTACACGTATATTTGGTCGCGACCTAAAAATGTCTTTTGATCACTTATTAATAGCAATCTCTAGCAAGGCATATTAACCCAAAAGTATATGAAAAGTTCATATCGTCTGAACCTGTAATGTTCTCATGTACAAATCCCTTTGCCTTACGATATTGATCGAGCTCAAGGCGAGACTTGTGTCATCCTCTTAATTGCTCAATCACTCTCTTGATCTTTTGATGGATTATAAACTTGTGATTGACTCTTCAATCACCTTGGCATAACCATGCACTTTCATAATCCATTACATCGAGAGGTCTAGAGATATCTCTCCCATAGAAGGGGCAAATTCTATTTTAATCACTCACACCCCACTATATATTTCATAGCAAACTCAAATACTACTTTTATGACTACCCTATTATGGAGTAGTGTTTGATAATTTCAAAATAAGCTACTATGTATATTGGGAACCATGACAATCTCAAGTATGAGAACTCCATATAAGCATTACTTGAAATTAACTAATGACACATAAAATCTCTCAAATATCTCATGGCTGGTCAATCCAACATATGCTCACTAACATATGTCTATATTATCGATTTGGTATCTCCATACTATGATACATAAGACATGATCCTCAATCAATACATATGTCGATCTTACAATCATATATATGATATATGATCAGGGATTATTTAGAAATAGAAACATTTAATATTATGAGTCTCATTAATAAGTTAGATACTCATTGATCAATAATGATAATGTCTATTTTAAGAAACAAATTAATATATCATAAATATAGTATTTGATATATACAACATCTCCATGTTGCCTCTAGAGCATATCGCTAAAAATTAGCTCATAAACATGTCCTTAATTGTCTTAAGCATGACTATCACAACCACATGCTTAACTCACCATTAGTCAAGATTTAGTTAGAGTATTAATTAACTAACCATGTCTGTTTGTCGTTAGCTATAATTAATTAACCATCATTAATGAGGAGTGAATCATTATTTTTCCCACATAAAATGATACTAGTGTTTCTAAGTAGGACGGCATCAGGATCATGGTGATGAGGTCCTTCTAGAGGTCTTCAACAGTCTGCAAGAGATGGCCAGGCTTTGCCACCTCCTTGCTGTCTCAAAGTTGGAAGCAGTACGACTTGACAATGACAGAAATGATGATGTGGCTCGGATGGAACGGTGACCAGGGGTGAAGAGAGAGGGAGCTTGTGGGGAGTGACGCTAGGGCATGAAGCCTCACAGTAATGGGTGGAAATGGGAGAGGGGACTAAGGAGATTCTATTTATAGGAAAAGAAGGAGTCTAAGCCGAGGAATGATGGTTTTTGGTGGTAGAAACACTAGGGTTTATCCTAAGTTCACTAGGATTGAAATAACTCTGTTTCACGAGATTCTCATCATCATTCTTGGGGAAAAAGAAGAGGAAGGGATGATGATGAAACCCCCCCCCCCAACTAATTTGGGAAAAGATCAAAAGATCAAGCAAGGTGGCTAGATTTCGTGTAGGAGGCGATGACGTGCGGCGACTAGATTTAGTCAGGTTGTTGAAAATGACCATGACATGTGGAGTCCGAGTCCACAGGTCAACGGAAAGAGGCACAATGGGAGGAAAGGCCAGTGGGAGAGAGAGGAGAAAGAGAGTGGATGAGCTAGGTTGTGCGCAAGCTAGGCCGATGGCCTCACGGGCAAGCTGATTGGGCGAAGGGGTGGAAGCGGCTCAACTACTACTGGGTTGGACTAGCTCAGGTGCTTCCATGTTGGGCCGAAGGGAAATGGAGGAAAGGAAGGAGGGAAACAGGCAGGCTCGAGAAGAAGAAGAAGGAATAGAAATTGGCTTGAAACTTAGAAGGATTTTTATTTAGTTTTTCATTTAAATAATCACTAAAATGATCTTTGTATTATTAAAATTACTTATTGAGCTCTGAAAATTCTAAGAAAATTCCCAAGAATGTAATTAATCATGGACAATTTAAGGAAAATACTCCAAGACACAATTTTTTAAGGAAATTTTATTTACTATATTTACGTTACTTGTTTAATTCTTTTGTACTTTAATATAAATTCTAGAAATAATTTATTATATAATTTATAAATCCATGAAATGAAAATTAGGGTGTGACATTTATATACATGTAGATGTAAAATATGGGGCAGCAATGCTTTAGTCCATTGCAGCTAGAGAGTTTTTGGAGGCCTCCAAGCTAATGTTATCGTCGCCATTGTTGTGATCATCATCGGGGTCATCTTTGTTGTCGTTCTCCTCCATGGGGTCGTCCAAGGCATGTTCAAAGAAAGACACTACCTTGGCCATGACCTCATGCATGCCGCTTTGCCACTTTCCTCTAACACATGTGAGGGTGCATGGTCATGGCCAAGGTGGTGTCCTTCTTTGAACAAGCCTCCGCAGAGCCTCAAGGGAGAAAATAGGGTCCTAGGTGAAGTAGGAGGTACGGATATACTCTACGATGGCCTCTATGAGCTTTCACCCCTCCTGTGCAACGAGTCACCGATAGGATCGAGTTGGTCATCGGACGCGTCTAGATGGCTCCTGCTATCGGCTGGTCACCGATAGGGATTGGGACACTATTCTATCAACTGGGGAGGCGATGAAGGCGTGGACAGATATCGACAAAGGACATGATGACTTCGAGTGTAGCGAATGTGAGATCCTGATCCATCAGCCGTAGAGCCGATAGAGGCACCAAAGGGTATTCGGAGAACAACAAAGCATGCGGGATCTCTCTTGGTTGCCGACGAAAGCTGTACCACTTGTTCATCGGCTGGAAGCCGATGAAGGCATATGCGAACTAGCAAGAAATCATGTAAAAGACACTGGCTGCAAAGCCGATAACACTCCAGATATGGTGGGCAATGAACAAGGAGCGGGGCCCGCTCCTCCCACAGCACGAGACTCGTCGCCTACCGTGACAACACCGCTAGCATCGATATCAAAGATCAGACCTAACTGAGACAGTAAGAGGCCAAGGCCAACGGCAATGGGACAGCGGATGCCAGATCTGTCGTGCTGAAGGAAGGACGGAGTGAACCCATCGGCTAGCTGAGCTGATGAGAGGTCATCTCTGAATATATGTGTGCATCGACTGGGAAGGCTAGTGCACTAGGCGTAATGTTCGATGGAAGTCTCTGAAGACGGGTGTGTATCAGCTGAGGAGCCGATACGCTGGGCGTGTTGCTCAAGGTATAGATAACTCATCGGCTAACTATTCCAATGAAATGTCGGGCAGAGACCTACAGGCCTACGGCTCAATCTATTGTTGGTAACCTCGTAGGTCGAACCTAACCTATGTAGCACGGGACCAACGACAGTAGAGAGAGCTTGATAAACCGATAGATCTCGTACGGAGGTGATGCGGTATACTCGATCTGACTAAGAGGTCGAACCTAACCGATACAGACTTAGACAGAGCAAAATATACTGGGATAGTGGCAGGACTTACTCCTTCATCGGAGATTGAACTTAACCGATGCAACCCCACGTCGAGAGCCAAAACCCACCGATAAAAACCTAAATAAACTAGAGTGGCAATGCATCGAAGTTGTATTGATCGAAGGATAATTTACAAGCTTCCAAGGGGTCTATATTTATACCCTAGCATTATAGAGTCTGATGTGGTTACAACAACCATCGGACGTTACTTCCTAAAAATATAATAGGAAAATATCTCTAAGAAAGTAAACTGGACTAACTAAATATTTCTATCAATATAAGATACAATTTACATAGATAAATTACCCTGCCGTGAGTTCCACGGCTCCTCCTCAGACTCGGTCTCATTTAGATAATCTTCTATAATTGAACCGAATCCTTCCTCATTTCCTTCAATCGGCTTCTTTCCTATAGCAATCAGACTCTCTTTTACTAAATCGATTACCTTTCCAATGGCTTACCAAATTTTGGCATTAACACCTGTTGAAACTTATGCCTATAAATACCATAGTTAGGTATCACCACTTGATAGTTGGCGCAACAAGTACGAGACCTAGTGTTCCAAAGTTTTTCATCGAAGTTGACTTCGAAAAGTGACACTTCCGGTGAAGGTTGTGGTGATAGCTTGGGACTAGGAGATTCAATCTAGCCAACAATTACACACCTTAGATCAAAACCATCACCATCATAGTGACATTGACATCATTGGAGCTATCGATCTACATCTTGAAGCCGATTGTAAGGAGAACTTAGATTCATTCGAACAAGAGGACTTCAATGAAGTATCCATGGTGTCCCACTCATAAGATGAGTTCTCACTCAATTACAAGGTGTAGGGTGTTTCAGATGGAGGTCACCCGACAAGCCACTTTCAATGATAGGCCTATGCGGACAACTTGATCTTTTCACTCCTATCAGATTCGATCTGGTAATACAAACAAGGATCAGTTTGCTACCAACTATAACACCAATCGTGTAGTAGGGTTTATTGGGCTCGGCCTCGATGTACCCTTCGTACTTCATGGCCTTGAATAATATGGATCCTAGGGATCTTTCTTAGATTCTATATCTGACTGTGTTGTCAGGACGATCGTAAAAAGATCACCCAAATCTCAAAAGCCAACTCAAGATCTTGGGATGGAGGACCATACATCGACAACATCATCTATGTCAACTCCCCCTAAGGATGAAAGGGTCACTTTCATGCAAAACCTGGTGATAGCACATTCTTTGCTAGACTACCATCTAGCAGACCTCACCGCTAACCCATAGTTCACAAAGTGGTTCGAGAGGATGAATTCTTCTATCACTAATCTCGATGTTGCCTTTATTGAAGCTACAGGAGAACAATTAGAAAAAGTACCATCCATCGGTGATAAATCTCCAACTCTGCATAATTCTAACAACGATGAGAGAATCGCCAATCCTCGAACCGATGGAAATAGTCATCGTGCACAAAAAAACATTCATGATTCCTCTCAACATTAGGATTCTTCACTATGATGTCATCCTCTAAGAATCATGACTTGCATGAAAACCTAGAGAGACAGAAGAGATCGTGCATTAAGGCACGGCCACGATAATCATTGAGATCAATGTGAAAATCATGGCCATTCTCCAAACCACCACCGAAGGGAGGATTATAGGCAAAGTGGTGGGTATAGTCAATGAGATTCTCAAAGATCGCCTTGACAAGAAGATTGCAATTGTCAATGTTGGCCTTCTCAAGAATTGGACAACTCACCTAGTGATTTGTCATTGTCCTCCTCATCATCTTCATTAGAATAAGATCCTTAGAGACATCCTCAATATGACAATCATCATTCATCTTTTCAACTAGGCGGAGTTTGTATAATGTTCATCCATTCCCATAGAGAAGTGAGGTGGCCATCCAAGTTCCATCCTAGCCAAGTAGAGAAATATGATGGAAGCATGGATCTCAAGGAATTTCTCTAGGTCTGCTCTACGGTCTTGAACGCGGCTAGGGCAAACGAGAATGCAATGGTGAACTATTTGTCCACTATGCTCAAAGGCACTACAAGGTTATGGCTCATCCACCTACCTAGGTTCTCAATTAAGTCTTGGGACGATCTCTATAAGCAATTTTTGGCAAACTTCTAAGGCACATAAAAGAGGCAAGTTATCGAGAATGATTTACACACTATGAGAAAGAAAGACAGGGAGATTTTGCGGGACTTTATACGATGCTTCAATGTGTGTCATAACACAATCCTACAGATCACCAATGCATCTGTCATCGCGGCATTCAAGTCTGCCATCTGACATCAGTGGACGATAGAATAATTAGTGACAAGAAAAGTAACGACAACAACAAAGTTATTTAAGATCATCGAACAAGTTGCTCCTACCGACAAAGCTCTTCGGCGGAGCAAAGGAAAAGAAAAGGTGGTGTACGACAAGACCCAAACAAAGAAAAAGGATACATGCATTGCTAAAGACTTGGACCAGCCCAAGAAGTAAAAGCAGAACATGAAGTGTAAGGTTGAGAAAGAAGTACTTATTGCAGAATGAGTACCTCAACAACAACAATGCTACAAGTCCCAAGGCAAAGGACCAGGTCTGAAATGGTGCTCAATCCACAAAACAAGTTCTCACACCTTAGCTGGTTGCCAAGTATTCCAAAAGGAGATGGCCCTACAACTAGCTATATAGCCCAACCAAGGAGTTCGTGTCATCAAGAAGAAAAATTATGTCACCAAGTCATCTAATGAAGATGATGATTATCCCCTTCCTGACCTCACGGTGGTTTATATCTTCGGTGGTTTGACCTTATATTATTCTAAAAGGGAGTATAAGACGATGTGGCCCTAATGGTTGGACCAATTGATAATGTTTTTGGCTAATGTCTACCCAGTAGTCCATGCTACCACTGACCAATGTCCTACAGTGGTTAAACTCACTACCAAGAATATTAGTGTTTCCCATGTCATGATTGATGAGGGCAACTCTATCGATCTCCTTTTTATCAGTGTGCTAGAAGCCATGGGGATCTCCTTTTAATGCTAGAAGCCATACGATTTTCCCTTCCATGGGATTACGCCATAGTCATCTTCCAAGCCGTTGGGAAAGATCACACTGCCAGTAACGTTTGGTGCCCCCGATAATTTTCGTACCAAGAAGATTACATTTGATGTCACCAACTTTGACATGGCATACAACGCGATTCTTAGGCAGACATCATTGGCAAAATTTATGACAGTGTCCCACTACACGTACCCTCCTATCAAGATTCTAGGGCCTAAAGGAGTTATCACTATTCCCAAGAAAACAAAGGTTACTATGTAATGCGATAAAAAGAGTCTCAACGTGGTCGATATGACTCCATTCCTGCTCGCCAAAGGAGAACCTTCTTAAAAAATAATAAACCCAAAATCACAACAAAGTCTAAAGGCGTTATCAAGGTGGTACAACTCTTCGAGAATAGCCCTGACAAGACAATTAATATTAGGGTTAAACTAAGGGAGAAATAGGAACTTGAGCTCATCTCTTTTCTCTAGACAAATGTGGATGTGTTTGCGTCACAACCATCTGACATGCTCGAGGTCCCTAGGGAAGTGATTGAGCAAAAACTAATGGTGTGATTACATGTAAAACTAGTCAAATAGAAACTATGCAAATTCAAACTAGATCGAAAGGAAGTTATCTAGAAGGGGATCGGCAAGCTTCAGAATGTAGGCTTCATCAGAGAAGTGCTACACCCTGAGTGGCTAACAAATCTAGTATTGGTGCAAAAGGCAAATAGCAAATGGTGAATGTGTGTAGACTTCACCAATCTTAATAAGGCATGTCCAAAAGATCACTTTTCCCTCCTTAGAATAGACCAACTAATCAATTCAACGGTTAGATGTGAGTTTTTGAGTTTTCTCAATGCTTACTCAAGCTATCATCATATTAGTATGGCAAGGCCAAATGAGGAGAAAATATATTTTATATCACATATGGTGTATTCTGCTACATTAAAATGCCTTTTGGTTTAAAAAAACACTGGAGCAACTGATCAATGGGAAGTTCAAGGTGCTTTTCAATCCTAGATTGGACAAAAGATTGAAGAATATGTAGACAATGTTGTTGAAGACAAAAGGCTGAGATCACATGATTGAAGACAACAAGGAAACATTTGGCAATCTCGAGAGGCATAGGCTAAAGCAAAACCTGAAGAGGTGCAAGTTTTGAGTACTATTAGGAAAACTACTCAGCTTTTTTGTCTTCAGCAAGGGAATCGAGACAAATCCCAAAAAAATTAAAATGATTAAGGACATGAAGTCACCAACAAAACTCAACGATGTGTAGAAGATGACAGGGTGCATGGCAAATTTCAGCATATTTGTGTCACGGATGGGAGAAAAAGGGATGCATTTCTTCAATATTTTGAAGAAGCATGAAAAGTTTGAGTGGACCTATTAAGCCAAGAAAGAGTTCCTTGAGCTCAAAAGGTACCTCTCGAACCCTCCTATCCTTGCCGCTCCACGACCTTAGGAGAAACTATTCCTGTACTTTGTAGCTATCCCTTATTTGGTGAGCACAATTCTGTTTGTTGAAAGTGATGGCATACAACAGCCAATATACCACATTAATGAACTTCACGAGTGAAAACAAGATTCCCGCAGATCGAAAAGTTGGTATACACCATCTTCATCTCTTCCTTCCCACTTAGAGAAGTGGTTCAAACTAAGGAAGTCACATGACATATCGCCAAGTGGGTTATAGAGCTCAGCCAATTTGATATCAATTTTATCTCTTGAACAGCAATAAAGTCCCATGTTCTAACTGACTTCGTTATTGACTAGACTGCTAGGGAGGAAACCAAGATTGATGACATGCTTAGCAAAACTTGCATGATTATGTTCGATGGAGCAATGAAGAAGGAAGGTGCGAGAGCTGGTCTCATACTGACAATACCAACTAGAGAAAAGCTCAAGTATACAATACAACTTGACTTCAAGGTTTCTAGTAACACTGTTGAGTATAAAGCCCTCCTAGTAGGACTCAGAGCAGCCGCAACACTTGAAATAAAGTGGCTAATTGAGAAAGGGGACTTATAGTTAGTCGTTAATCAAGAGAACAAGGAATATCGATGTCTAAACAAGGAGTTAGCAATGTACTTAGCAGAGGTGAGAAAGATGGAGCAACATTTTGATGGGATCAAGGTTCATCATATCTATCATAACTACAACTTTCGTGCTAATGAACTCACCAGACAGGTTTCAAGACATGAACCGGTTGAACGTAGTACCTTCCTAGTACTCTTGACAAAACCTTCCATCAATGACACCAATGACACAGACACAGAATTGAGTGTCGACAATGGCATGGGGGCTATATCATCCACGAAGATCAACAAAGTTGATGAAACGATAGCCAACATTGAAATAGACAACGATTAGAGAACTCCTCTTTTGTTATACTTGTTATCAAATACGGTTTCCAAAGATGATATCATAGCAGACAAGTTGGTCAGCCAATCGAAGCTCTACTCTATCATTGGAGATAAGCTATACAAGTGAGCATCTAATGAAATACTACTCAAGTGTGTCTCTCAGAGAGATGGCATAACCCTTTTCCGTAATATCCATGAAGGAATATGTGAAAATCATGCTGCGGGATGGACTATAGTTGGAAAAGCTCTCCGACACGGTTTTTTCTAGCCAACTTCCTTGCAAGATGCTTATGACCTAGTCAAGCATTGTGAAGCTTGTTAATTCCTTAGTAAGCTCAGCAAAATACCAACACAAGCCCTACAGATGGTACCTCTCTTATATCCTTTCTCGTGCTCGAGGTTAGACATCTTAGGACTGTTCCCCCCAGCATGGCACAGCAATGAAAAGTTTCTATTCATGGCTATCAATAAATTCACCAAGTGAATAGAAGCGATGCCCGTACAAGAAACAATGGATGATAACGTAATCAAATTCATGAAGAGTATCTTCCATAGATTTGGTCTTCATAATCATATACTTATGGACAACAGCTCTTAGTTTAGAAGCAGTGATTTCCAAGATTACTACATCAACTTAGGATTCAAGATCTACTTTACCTCAGTTTTACATCCTCGGAGCAATGATCAAGTCAATCATGCAAATGGAATGGTACTACAAGGCATCAAGACCTGGGTGTATGACTGGCTTATGTCCTATGATTGGCGCTGGGTAGAAGAGATACAATCAGTACTATGAGTTACACGGATGACGCCAACAACAGCTACAAAGGAGACTCTATTTTTTCTCGTATCTATGGCTATGCTTCCAAACGAGCTACACCAGGTTTCCACACAAGTCAAAAACTACTCCAATGAGGAACAAGATGAATGACATGCAGACAATGATAATTTACTTGAGGAGCATTGAGAGTGTGTTGCTATTAGAGCAGCATGATATCAGCAAGCCATTCATCAATATCATAAAAAATACATTCAAGCTTCTGCCTTTGATGTAGGAGACTTCGTCCTTAGAAGAGTACAAAGTCAAGCTGGCAAAAACAAACTATTGCCCAAGTGGGAGGTTTCCTACAAGGTGGTATGAGTACTTCGACTAGAAGCATATAAAAAAATGAAACAACAAAAGCCGTGAGTTATCTAGCTCACAGAATATCGACCAGCTACATAAATTCTATGTTTAGACGGTCTCATGCATAAAATTTACATCTGTGTATCTTTTTGTCCCATACAAAATAAAGTTGTGTGATGTTCCTCGGCATTGTGTCTCTTATAGTTACTCTAATTTCAGTTGGGCTACACAACTCTTATGCCCTATATATGCTCCTTGGCTAACTATAGGTAGGGGACACCCTATATTTCTGGTCAATCGAGAGATACAAGGATTTGATTTCCTCATGATAGCATATGCACAAGCCAAAAGTCTGACAAAGTTTGATCTTATGGCCAGGGGCTAGGAGCATTTTAGTTTTAGGCTATAATAGAGTAAAGTGTGGCTGGCTTCTTAGAAATATGACTTTCAATAAAACGTGAGTACTCAGCAATGCTTGAGTACCTAGTCAACACAAATAGAAATTGACAATAAAGATAGCACATTTCCTACACTTTGAGAATTCAAAAGTAAACTTAGAGACTAAATACAATATTTATATTACAAATACTTATGTTTTTTCTTTCATTGAGTTTGCTTTATGCAGGAAAGGATTACCACACCAGCCACTTCCACTCTATTGTCCAATATATATTGTCCACAAGGCCTACAAAAGACTAGGCGAACACATCAATCTCGGTGAGAGATAATCGAGAATGTGTGAAGCTCGAGTTCATGAATCCTAAGTTCCAATTCATAAGTTGCTCTTAGATACAGGCAATGACATGGGCTCCTCCAAATAGATCGGAACTATAGAATTCACTCTTAAGTCTATCGTTGATTTTTTGAGGAAGCCCAACAAGAATGCTGCTTGTCTCCTTAATCTAGTCCAGGTATCCCTGATGGCTTTTGATAGGATCTAGATGCTCGACATGAAGTCCTTGGCAGATGGCATGGAGAAGCCTATATGTGTTCTTCAGATAAGTTTAAGACCCACATGTCTCTATTGTTATAGAAAACCCTCTCTTGGTCTTTGCTGAGTAGCTGGAGTTTGGCCTTGGACTTCTCTAGCTCTAGCTTTGTCTCAAGCCATTCCTTCTCGTGGTTGCGAGCATCTTCTGAGTACATATAATACTAAGTACTTTCCAAGTTAGTCGCATAATACGGGGATATACAAGGAAAACAAATAATACTAACAGAATTGTACCGAGGAGCTTCCTCTCAAGGAACTTGATGTACGCCTCTAACTCATTGACATGAGTAGAGTCACCAACATCCACAGGTTGGTTAGTGGGCGAGTTCTAGAAATCTTCTACTTGTGTGATAACTAGACTATGTTATTAATCGATTACCACGTTCTCTTTTTCCTCACTACAGTGAAGACCAACAATAGTGAGATGTAAGGAAAAATATCTTACTCACACATTGAAATTTGACCAAGTATGACCTACTATTGTTTTAATACAACAAAAGCTAGAAAGGCAAAAAGGCTAGAGGAAATTACAAGTCACAATATAGCTCCATCATACTTGGGCTCACTGTGTCCATATATTCGATTAATTCTTCCAGCTAGTCCTCGGGCAAGCCCTTCTCGATCGTTTCACTCACATTCACCTTGAGGTGATTAAGTAAGACGCAAGTGAGATTGTGCCCTGTGACAGTCAGTGTATATGGTTGTCCGGTCATCTTTAGAGATCTTGACAGTAATCTCGAAAGGGACTTGGTAGTCTCTCAATGATGTCTTCCAATGAGGTCATCACTATGAACTCATCGTCAAATGGTGATGGGGAAACTTGATGCCCCAACTTCTCTATCATCATGGCCAAAGACATATAATGTGTCTTTAGGTTTTCTCGGAGGTTCTCCCTCTTCTTCTTCTCCATATGCCTTCTCGCCCTCCTTACGAATGACATCATTGTCCTTCATGAGGTCACACGTCAGCAAGCTCTCCCAAGAGTTTTACCATCTTGTTGTCAGTGGCAATAGCCTACATGGCCATATCTTGACACAAAGACAACAAACGCCCCTACAGATAAAGGCTGCTAGTCCTAATCATTCGGAGAATAGTAGCAGAGCGATTGTTGGAGAGTTGAGTTGAGGAGGAGGGGTCGCTAATATCGCGGCAAGAAAGTAGGGGACTTCAAAATCTCTCCCCTCCTTTTTCCTAGACTGTTGATTTGAGATCAAAGGAGTGGAACTACAAGAAGATGTGAAAAATCAATGACAGTGGTTCTAGAAAATAACAAATGTTTGAAATAGTTGAAGCCAAACATTTGTTTACCTAGATGGAGTTTTGCTTCTAGGACATAAAAGGTTGAGGCGGCCCTAGGCTATGGTGGACATCTAACAATATTGACAAATAAAAAAAAGGTTGCTGCTATTCTGCTAAAGTGAAATCCCTAGTGAAGACTTATCGTTGTCTAGCAGACAGTTCTAATTGTGTTATCGGATGGTGCCAACATTTTCCTCTTCTAGTACTGCTACTTTTTGCAACAGTACTCTTGGCAGTCTTCGCCTCTGCTTGGTTTGCCACCTCCTCTATTGCTTCTTTATCTACAATAGCATGCAGCTGGTAGTCGACAAGAGGTCTAATGGTGTCAACCAATGTAAAATCCTAAAGATATTAGTACCTAAGTTCTATACTACCCGCAACTGTAGAAAAGAATTGATTTGGGGCTAAAATAGTAGGAACTTATGTTGACAAAGGGGCATAGGGACACTTTCCATCGTACTCGACAAATCTGTCACCACCTCCCTGATGCATTTCTAGATCATTGCGTTGTTGAGGTTTGCATTAATAATGCCAAGATATTAAGCTTGTATTCTGATGTTAGATAAGTGCAGGAAATGAAAGTATACATATACTACATATCCAATATTTGTCCTCGTCCTCTGAGTATAGATATGCGGGATAAGGACAGAGTTGTAAAGGCTAGATTCAACAACACACAAAGTCCTCAATGACCTCATATGCCATCAGACCCTAAACTCTGAGTGTGAGAATCTTATCAATAAAGACTTGGAGGAAAGGGGATGGGATAATGAGTTCATTCCTCGCATCCTCTCTTACTGGGGATTTGGTGGGGATAGAGATGTTGTTGGATAGGGTCGTATGCTCATGATAGAACCAACTCTGGTGCCAATCTTTTTTGGATGAGTGGGGGTAATCGAAATATAGGAGTCCTTAAGACCATCATGAAGTCAAAAACTGCAGTGACTTGTGATCCTCGACTTCTGCATTGCTCAGATCTCATAGAAGTACCACTACAAATCCAAGAAGGGATTGACACCAAAGTAGGCTTCATAGAGATGAACAAAAAATGCAAGAAAAGTAATAGAATTTAGATTTAAGTGAAGAAGATGGGTTCCATAGAAATCAAGAACATTGGACAACAACTCAGAAGGAAGAAGAATAAAGTTGCATTGGCAGAAAGTCACAAGAGTCACCATAAAGCCAACAGCAGGTTTAGGGCATGTACCTTCTTCAATCTAGTTCATGTTGCCTCAGCCCAAAAACAAGCCCTCCACCACTAGCTTCTTCATTGCCTTCTCTCCCATGTCAGATTGGGGAAGATCCATTGGGGCGATAGTGCGAGGAGCTAGAGGAAATTAGGGCTTGAAGAAAGGTTGGATGCAAGGAAGTTCAAGATGTTATGGTTTTGTTTGGAATGGTAAATAGGCATCAAACAAATCTTACCACTAGATTTTATAAGACGTGTGGTGACGATTTGACTTCTATGAAAAGTGGTGATATTCCTGATGAGATAATAGAGCATGTCTAGATTTTTTATCTCTATCCAAATTCAAATTCTGACAACACTGTTGCCATGCCCTTATGGCAGAATAATGTTATTGGAACTCAACTTATTCATCATATTTTCTAATTACACTCATATTTTCAATAACATGGCTTCTGAGGTATACAAGATAAAAGTGTTAGAAGAGAATTTGCATAGAGATCAGGGGTCACTGCCAGTGTCCTAGATATGGCATAATTTGTCTATGTAGACTAAGGTATCTCTAGAAATACCATATACCTAAATACATAGATAGGTGTCCCTATAGATTGAAACACATATAGCTAAGGAAGGAACCGTACACGGTTAAGACAAGAATGTAAAGTCTGATCCGAGTATGAATCAACCTACTAGGTCATATTACCTAAAGAGTTATTTAAGTTCTACTTAGAGAAAAAGATATATGTCGATATAAATACAATGGTCTCTCAAGAGAGAAGGGCATCGAATTAGAAGACAAACACAAGCCACATTAAGCCAAGATCCAAGGAGCCACCTCGCTGCTAGCTGTTGACTACATCTCGCCACTTAGAGTTGCTACATATTAGTTGGATAGGCTAAAAGAGTAGATTACTCCAGCCTTGTATTATGTGTGGTTCTTGCCGAATACATATAAATAAGAGTAGAGCTATTACCCATCCTCAGGGGACCCGATCCTGTATAAAAATTCTCATGTGTCTCTCTTTTCTACTATCTCGTTTTATCTTGGCACCGGTCGAACCCTACGCCTATAAATAGTGTAGTCGGTATCACCTGACAAAATATATCATTTTTACTAGGAATAGGATGATAATATCGAATAGTTATATTGTTAATTGCTCTACAATCCACACACATATGCTATGACCCATCTTTTTTAGGCACTAAAATCACCGAAACAACACATGGACTAAGAGACTTGAGTATGTACCCCTTTTCAAGAAATTTTTGAACTTGATGCTGAATCTACTTGATTTCTTCTAGATTGATCCTGGCACACGGATGGGCAAGGAAGCACCGGGAATCATATCGATTTGATGCTCAATTCCTCATATTGGCGGTAGCCCTGGTGGTATCTCCTTCAGAAAAACATGATGATACTCCTGCAAAAGGTTAGTGACAATAGGAGGCAAAGTGCAAGGTATCCCTCAAATGAAAACAAAGCATCCTTGCACACCAAAGCTTAGCAAATAGTAGAACTAGTATCCAATTGAACCACATCAGATTTGGTAGCAAGCAAACAAACTCATGTCATCTTAATCACATTGTTCTTGTCATGTTCAGATTTAGCATCTTTCTTTTTATGTTGCTCAAGTTCCTTTGCTATGATCTAATTTTCACTCTTTTCATTCTCCCATGTTTTCACTTTATTGGCTTTAGCAATCTCATCCCTTAAAATAGTTTTAGGAAACATAGGATGTAACACAATTTTCTTGTCATTACGCACAAAAGAGTGCTGGTTTGTTCTACCATGATGCAAAGTGTCTTTATCATATTGCTAATGTCTACCCAACAACACAAAACAAGCATTCATAGGTACGACATTGCAATCAACAAAATCACAATAAGTGCCCAAAAAATTTAACCTTACCAATTGTGTGGCTTAGATTCCAAAGCAAGATTCTTCACCATCTTAGAACTTACCAAGTATCTACAACTCCCTCGATCAATGATGGTGCGACATGACTGTTCCTTAACAACACACTTGATTTTGAAACAAGCTATGCCGTTAATTTTGCACTACTTTCCCCATTCGTGCACTCAACATAAGATGCACAATGAGGCTCTCATAGTGGTCTGCATCTTCAACACCAATGTGCTCTTCATCTTCGTTGCCTATGTTGTTAGTGGCAAGCATAGCATATGTATCTTCATCCAAATCACTAGCAAAAGAAAACTCACCATTATCCTTCACAGTCAGAACGTGCATACTTCGACATTCACTTCACACATGTCCAAATCCCATGCATTGATGGCATTGAACATCCCTAGTACGCCCTATAGAAGCAACCGATAAAGCAATCTTGGTGGGTGCCTGAGCTGAACTTTTGATCACGTTGAAAACTCGTGGTGCGATAGTGGATGAAGTGGGATGTGGTTTGCTTGTGGGGCCTAATGCTGCATGTGCATGGCTAGAAGGTGTAGTGGGATTATGCCTCTCCCATGAAGTAGCATGCCCTACAGAAAAATTAGACCTTATGTTTGCTTGTCCCTGCACTTCTCTTTCAACTTTACAAGCAAAATAATTGAGTGACATTATTGTACTACTTGTAATTAAGAATGTCAAAAATCTCTTTGTTTAAACTAATCAAAAATCTAGCCATAGCAGCATCCTCACTCTCCACTAACCCACAACGCAACATGCCAGTTTGCAACTCCTGATAGTATTCTTCTACAATCTTACTATCTTGTTTCAACTGTTGCAACTGTTGTAATAAATCATGTGCATAGTATGAAGGAACAAATCTATCATGCATGTTTCATTTTAGCTTATCCTAGGTATGTGGTATGCTACGTGGGTGTGCACGGCATTGCTTATTCCACTAAATGGAAGCAAAATTAGTAAACTCACTTGTGACAACCATAACCCTCTTATTTTTTAGGAATATCATGGCAAGCAAACTTTTGATCTACTGCTAACTCCAATGAAAGATATGCTTCAGGGTCATGTTTCCCATCAAAAGAGGGCATAGTGAATTTAATCTTACCAAGTGAATCATCATTGTCATGTACCTCATGATGTTGACCCAGAGGATGGATGCTAAAGTGGTTGCGTTGATATTGATGCCGATCAGGATCATCCTCTAAATGAGCGACATAGTCATCATTGTTTTCATCAAATTCGCTGCCCCAAGCTCATTGCCCACTACAGCAAAAGGGTGAGGCGCCACTAGAGGTGCTTTTGGTAGAGGTACTCGGGCCATCTCATCAAGATGCCTAACAATGTTCTCCAAGAGTGGTGTTCATGGTGCCCATGGAAGCTTCAAAGGCCACAAGCTTGGTGTTGGAGTCAATCTACATAGCCTCCATTTCACCAAATTTTCATTGGTAGTTCGCACATCCTCCTCAAGTGCTACTATGCAAACCCTAACTTTATTATCAAAGTGTCTATGTTGAGCATCGTTGATAGGTTCTTCAATCTCTGACATTGTTAGAAGGAAAGAAGAAACAACAGCAAAGACACAAGAAAAACAAATTCCTAATCACTACTAGGGTGTGGCTCCAAAGTTGCTCACTCTCAACTTGTCAAACAAGTTCTTACCAGTTCTTACCAAGCTTAATAAGAGGTGATGACAACCGTCAGACTTAAACAAACTCTGGAGAAGGTGTATTAATGTTTCGGGTTGCTAATCCCTATCAAGTAATAGTCGGATCTGTGTAGCTATAGATAGGCTAAAAGTGTTCAAAGAAAAACTAGAACCATGTTAGTTAAAGCAAATTGAATAATCATTTTAAAATTGGTACCGTACTAAAGACAGCATAGACACAAATGATACAAACCACACCGGAAAAAACAAAGGGAGGCCCTTAGAACAAAGAAGCTGTTGAAGAACAGAATGTGATGCACAAACTTCTTTTTTCTTTTTTTATTTCACCTTTTTTTCTTATTTCTTTCTTTTCATTTTTTTTGTTGCGGCTTTTGTTTTTCTCTTTTTTTAGCACATTTACCTTTTTATATCCTTTCTTTTTTAAAAAAATGTCAAAGACCAAATTAAACCACAAGCACACTGACAAAGGAAAACTGGATGAATATAAATGAATATAAGGAAAAAATATAACTAGGAACACTACCAAACATGGTTGTGGTCTATTCACAGAGAAGAAGATGCAATATGGAAGCGCATCCAAAAGTAAAGTTGTAGATCCGATTGTTAGCTTTCGAATGAGTATTTAAACGTCCAAATCTAAGTCCGTATGGGGAAAAACCGATAATTTTACTAACAATGCTCAAACTGACTCAGAATCCTACTCTGTTTTAACATGCAATTCTGAGTATAACTCTCTCAAAATGCATATTTAACTAGGAAAAAGACCCGATTTCCTTCAAGATGCGTGTGGCAAGGTGATTTAGATAGCAAAGATGGTGTCAGCGATGTAGATGGCTGCGGTGACGATGTGAATTGCAATAGTGGTGATAGCAATGTAGATGGTGATGGGGACAATGTGAATTGTAGCAGTGGTTGTGGTACTAGACATAACAAGAACTCAAAACTCTAAGCGACAAGATGCTAAGACCAACAACTCGATATGACGATGCAACCGAAAACTTAAAAAACAAAAACTAAGTTGACCTAGTAGAAGGCTCAAACTATTTTGGGTGAAGGAAAACTAATATACTTTCTTTGAGTTTTTTTTCTGATTATATGTAAAAAAAATTACGTAAAGTAAAAGTCTCTCACCAATCAACTGAGAGTCTAATACCACTTGATGTGCTCTCAAGTGTCTTGATCTTTTGATGAGAGAGGATAAGTCGATTGTATGGAGAAGATGTTGACAACCTAACTATAACCGTTCAGGGACGATGCAACTTAGCAATCGCTACACCAACTCTAAGGTTGCTCGTGATCTTGATCGAGCACGATCAACCAAACCACGAGGGTATTTGTTCTTGCAAGCAATCAAGAACTAGCAAGAATAAGATGAACAATCAATCTAAATTACTCATGAAGGTAGGGTTTTGAAGACAAGTAGCTAAGCGGTCTAGCCAACACGCAATTACATGCTAAGTAGTAATAGCTAACTTTTAATCTAACAAAATCCAAACTAAACCTAAGGAGGTGGCTAAGTATTTATACATGAAAGAGAGTTAGGGATGGTGTCCAGCATGCAGCACGTTGCCCTAGGTCATACAAGGCCTATGGGCCCAAGTGAAAGTGACACGGCATCATAGGTCTTAGTTTCCATGAACAACCTAAGTACTCTTTTGATAATTGCAGACGACTTAGGTTCAGTAGGCCGAATTGGAATCTTCTACCTTGCATCAACTTTTTGCTTGTGTGGGTCTTCTCCATAATTCCTGAACATAATAACATTATCGCATGCTTTTAGTATTCAATAAATCATACTTATGTATCTTAAGAATGAATTTATCTGATAATTAAGTTGATGCACATGAGATCAGTCCTTGTATCTTTGGTTTAACCGGTGGACTTGGCATGGTTGTATTCAATGGTGGAGATGTCCTCATCAAAATTTGTATTTGTTTTTTCTACAATATTTTTGATAAAATAATATCCCTTACTCTCTGTAACCTCTTTGGTTAGTTGCTAATTAATAATTGATGTTTTTTTGGGTCGCTACTGTAATCATTCTTATTTAGCTTTTTTTTAAAACAAAGAGTTTTTTTGGATTTGAGACTCTATAACTCTAAACCATTTATGATAGTTATTATTTGTGAAGAATAGGTTACTTAAGTCAAATAGACAAAATTCTCTTGTGAGCGTGCTACTATTATTTTAGTAACTAGTGTTTTTAGCTTGGCCACTCGAGGAGGAGCTAACTTCTGGGTCGATGTCCTCTCCTTTTTTTCAGCAAGTATCCACTTTGTAATTGGATGGGAAGTATATGGCTCTACTGTAGTACTACTCTAAAGATATACAATTCAATTCCTGAACATTTACTTTGTTGAGATTCTAATATTAGTTCATGAGGATGCTCTTTCTTTGGTGAAAAGCCTATTTGTCAGTGAAGGTTATCTTGGAGTGTTGGTAATCTGTATAGGCATGAGAAGCAAAAGTCGAGGGAATCAATGGTCACTTGTTATACAAGGCAGATCCTCAATGGTTTTGGTTTTTTTAGTTTAGATTCCTCTGGTGTCAACAAACTCTTATATTATTGTTGTAACATTGATTTTCCAGTACCTTGAGAAATTTGTTATTTCAGCAATATAGTTTATTCAGTTCAGCATCAAGCATATTTTCTTCGTGTGGCTGACCAATTGCATTCTTGGAAAAGCCTAACCCTTGTTCAAAGCGTTCATTCAAAGATGACATTATTGTTTTCTGAAGATGATAAATTAGTCAAGTTCCTGAAAGGTTTTCTTATTAACTGATCAAGTCATAGGAGCTTGGTATTATGTGAGTTGGGATTATATAACTGATTAACTGTACACAACATATTTTATTTTATACTGGCCCTGGGCGGTGCATACGGCAATGAGCCAATGATACCCTATAGGCAGGTTGGAGGTTGATTTCCTATAAGCAGGATACATGTTGGATAAATGCCACGATTGCATCATGTCCTACTTTTGCAATTTTACAATTATTTTTCCTGTATTCTTCGACCTTATGGGCTGACTAGTGTGAGTTCTTCACTAAGCGATGGAGGCTTGACGCGGGTGCTTCGGTCGAGAATGCAGCAAGTCAATTTCTTGGGATGGCAACCTGAATGCACCGTGGCGTCTACTTTTGGGCTTCAGCAATTAAGAAAAAGGGCCTTCTGAGCTCATGATGCATATTGTAGGTACTTCTTTGTATCTCAATTTGGTGAACTGACGTCGTTTTTTTCTTAACAAAGCCGACATCAAATTATTGATACATGTACTGTCAAACCGAACTAATCAGTGGTTCTTGATTTATCGGAAACAGAACCTTAGCTTTTGATTTTACTGTGTGGGTAGGAATCTCGCCTTCTACTAGAATTAAACCTTACCGTTTGATTTTAGGTACAATAGGTCAAAGCATGTTTTTTCTGCCATCATGATCCACGAAGAATTACATTACTTCATGTTAGTTTAGTAGATTTCTGCAAAAAAAATTATTGCATATCATTGGTTGTGTTTAGTGTTTAATAATACAGGTCCTTTCATAGTTTGGTTGAGCAGTGCCAAGATTGAGCTCATTATGTGATTTAATATTTAAAATTATGAGCTATCGAAACTATTCTCTGACTTATGATTACTTGCTCTACTATAAATATTGTCAAAAGATACATCGAAGTTACCATGTTATAGCAGAATTGAGGCAGAACTGATTGGTGCTCCGAAACCCACTTTTGTATATAAGTATATATCCCAACTTATGTCCACAGGATAGTACAAATATGTAGCCTAATCATCTCATTTTAGTCTTCCATAGGTACTCTGATGGAAGAGCATAGAAGTACCAGTCCACACTGGTCCAAGATGGTGGCTTTTTATTTATCTCAGGAAGTAATAGGCCTTCAGTTCAAAACAAGAATTTTTTTTCCACAGAATGACATAAGATTTTTCTTGGCTTGGATTTTACAACATTCGTTGCTTAATGGCAGAATATGGTTGGATCAATTTTTATTCCGTTTACACTTGAACATAGATTTTATTTATTTATTAAAATTATAAACATCTGAAACTGGTTTGAAGCTGAGTAACTGAATCGAATTTGAGTTGTAAATTGGTACTTATTGTTTGTATTATCTGTATCATTATGGTAACAACATATGTAAATAGCAATGACTTTCACCGTGTATAGCTAGAATTGGTGTTATTTAATTTTTTTCTAATAGAAGCGGAAATGAAGCGTACTAATTTTCATGTTTCGGTTCTGAAATGGAAATAGAAATAATGCCTGCTATTTGTTCACAATCATTTTACATGGAAATAAAAATAAATTGATATAGCTTTTGTCATGTTCTCAAGACTTATTTCGACACAATCAACGATTTTTAAACCAAGAAGTATTGCAAAAACGTGCATTGCATATGCGCTATTAATACGTGTGCGCACTAATACGTGGGCGCAGTTTATAGATAGATTACTGTTTGAATTAAGATGCTAAATTCCTAAAGTGCAGGACATTATTTGTGTGGATGGCCAACTTGCTGAATGAGATCGAGGGTGCTTGATTTTCGTTAATTCTTAAACTTGGCTCATTAATTTCGTGCGCTAGCTTTGCCTGTGTTTGATTAGTTTTGTAGGTTAGTTTGAGTGTATATTAGGTAATTATTGTTCATGCTATAGTAAGTTTTTGTTGCAACAAATTTAAGCTCAATGACTATTTAACGTCATTATACCCAGTGTAAATTTAAATTGATTCATACTTTTTCTCCGTTGCAATGCACGGAGACCAAACTAGTTTATTCTAAGTTTTTGTTAGGTATAATTACTTTGGTCTCCAAATCTTTGAGCAAGTTATATAACTCTTGCAACATTTAATACTCCCAACGTCATATAATAAAGTCCAGAGGCAGTACTTAATTAAACTTACTACCAACAAAACCTTAATTTTGTAATAACATATATTGTGATTTACTGGTCCTCATACTATACAATCAATTCTTTATATTTGTTTACCATAACTAAAGACAATTGGTCAGAGAAACCTCAATAAAATTTTAAATTGATTTTGTCAACATGAAATAAAATTTCTTTGGAATTTAAATATGTAAATGACTTAAACATTTTCGTAAAAAGTAACATTTATTCCATATCGTATGTAAAACTTCTATTACATTTTGTGAGCAATACAAAAAAATAATTGGTGCATGGAAAATAGTATTATAATTTGTATAAAATCAATTTTTGTGCTTGCGACAACCTCTGTTTTGCAACAGGTCCAATTTATGTAGGTTTAATACCCACAAATTTTAAACTGAAATTTTTATAGATTATTTTGAAGTAAATTATAAATTTTAAAAATTCTAATTAAATTGCAGCCATAGTTTACATATTTTAATTTAGAAAATAGTCATGGAATTAGAAAATTCATAAAGAAATACTAATTACAAATTGAGAAAATTAGAAGTTACATAAATTTGATCCAAAGTGAAATAATGTTTAATTTTATCTTAAATTTTGATTTTATTCAGATTTAAGTGCTATTTTAAATGGTCAAATTATATTTTATGTTGCTTTAAAAACACTGTTTTGTTTTAAAATGTTGCATGAGAGAGGTGATATTTTTTTATTATTTTATGGGGGTATGTACTAATTTTTATAGGTAATATATGTTTTCAACATTACTTAACATTGCCACATCGGTGCCTTAGACATTTAATACCACTTTTAATTTAGTCAAAAGATGAAAACAAAGTTTAGGGATAAATAGCGTTTAGTGTGAAGTTCAGGGATGAGTTTTTCAATTTAAGGATACAAAATGGACCTTTTGCTTAAAAGAATAGGTTCCTCATCAGAGAATATTTTTCTCATGTCACAGTCAAACAAGAACCCACAAGGAAAGTAGAAAAGGTCCACTTTTCCTATGTCAATTTGATTTGCATACTTTAACTTAAACAAAATGTAGAGAGGGTTAAAACCAAATCAATTCAATGTATCTCCTTGGGTGGTTCTGATGGTGGCTTCGTCCTACAGATGTCTACATATCACTTTTACCTTAATCTTTTATATATGATGTTACATGTATGCTAACACAGTATTTTAATATTAAAAATATAAAAATAGACAAGATCCATATGTAAGTCTTAAAAAAAATCAATGTGGCCCACATGCCATCCTCTCCCCTTCCCCCTATCTCCCTCCCTCTTCTCTCCCCTTTTATCTCCAACAATCCTCAATGGGGCCTCTACGCATGCTCCGCTTGCACTGCTACCACATGCTTCATCCATTGGACCACTTGTAGGGAAGCGAGGATAGTGTCAATCTCTCTCCCTCCTTCCTCCTCCATCTCCTCACCTGGTCATCTACTCTCTCCTGCTTCCTCAACATTGTGGAAAGTGCAAGCTTGAGTGCATAAAGGAGCTCTAGACTCTCCCACTCGCAATCATTGTCCTCATCACCCACCATAGCCGCTATGTGTGCCCCTCCTTTCTTTGTGCCCTCTAGGGCTAGATTGGCTCACAAAGGAGAGGAGATCGAGATCGAGCTCGAGCTCGAGCTTGAGTTCTCCTACACCTAGCTACAATGTTCAATGTTAGTAGCATGGTCTTTGAGGGGAGATGCAGAGTCCGACGGTGCTAGAGCTGGATTGGAAGAGGTGCCTAGAGTTTCTTCACTACGACCAGTGTCACGTTCACCAACAACAAGCCCTCGATCTTCTTTACCATGACCCTTCTAAGTCCTATCAGTCTAGTCAACCCCTCTTTAAGTCCACAAACGCTGGCCTCGGCATCATCGGCAATTCCACTAGCGTCACCACTCATCACAAAGGATACCACCTTTGGCTATCTTCCCTAAGATCCTACCATCGACCTTGCCCTGACCTAGAGTGCTTTCTTGGCCTCCGTCGAGCTGCTTCCTGCCACACCGAGTCATTACCTCTCTCGCTGACAAGGTCACTGCATAAGGTCGTTGCTGCCTTTAGCTACTCTTCCACTAGATGTTGCCCCTATAAACCATTGGGGGAGAGGGGAGAGGCAAGAGGTAAAAATAGATGAGGGGGAGAGAGGAGAGAGAAGAGGTATAGAAAGAAGATAGTGGTCACTTAATGTCTCACTATATTTTATTTTTTTTACTATAATGACAAGTAGATGTCATGTCAAATAAATTCTTAGCCAATGCCACATAGATAATAAGTAGGATAAAACTAAGATTCAAACTACTTAGGTAAAACAAACTGGATATCTACGTTATCTACTTGATGGACTCTTTCTATAATAAAGACAAAATAGAATGAAAAATAAACATTAGGATGTATACCATCTAGCCTTCGTTTTGACTTGGATAGCTCACTTCTCTTGATTTAGGACATCAAATTAATCAAATGGGTGGGCCTTGATTTATTTCTTGTTGAAATTCAAAACCATAAAATCATCTTATTTCTTCTGATTAGTTACGCTATTTTAAATGTATGGATACTTTATCATTTTTCATTAGCAAGCTTTCTAAACCACTAAACGATGTTTTTATATAAAAATTTTTTAAAAAAATAAATTTATTTTTTAAAATTTATAATAACTAATACTCAATTAAGCCTATCTAATAATTTATCTTACGTGCGGTTAAAAATTCAACCTCTGCCGCCGGCTCCAACGGGGGCCTCTAGCTCTATAGTGTCAATCAAGCAGCCGACAACCTACCCCGACCAATCTCGCACCTCCGGAGGAGAAGCTCAACTACCGAGCTGCCCAATCCATGGCGGCGGCGGCGTCGGGGGCGGCCGGTCCTCTCCGGCGGGCGCTTGTACTCCTCGTCGTGTTCGCCTTCATTCTTGTAGCAGCCCCGTCGGCCGAGGCGTGGACGGGGCAGATCCGCGGCCACGTCGTCTGCGACGTCTGCGGGGACGCCACCATCGGCCCCGAGGACCACGTCCTCGAAGGTATCCTTCCTATTCGACATCCCTGCGTGCTCGTAGCGCGGTCCTTGATGTCGATTTCGTGCGTGCGGTTCCTCGAGTAGATCTCGAGTTGAGTTGGCTGCCCCGTCTGATTGACCTAGTAGAGGAATTCGAGCCGTTCGGTAGAGCTGGAGATTGCGTTGCATTTGAGAGCGAGGTTCGTCGATAGAGAGCGTAATTGCTTGCTGCCATTCTAACGAATTCGAGGTTTTACTTTGAACTGGCAGAACTGTAATTTGTATTCCCACTATAAGAAGAATAGATCGGGGATGGATTTTGTATCTTATCATGTGAAACACGAGAATTGGTGTCTTGAAATGAAATGCATTGCTTCCTTGATGGTGAAATTTGCATTTTGCAATATTGGCCTTGCCCTGTTCACCAATTTGTGTTCCCATTCCCAAATTTGTTTATATACTCTAGCCATGTCCTGTTCTGGAAATTTGGAAAAGTTTAACCATATTACCAGATGCACCCGGACATTGAAAGTTAATTCGGAGAAACAAAAACTGAAAAAAAGGGTTGTCAATGTCTTTTTCCTGTAACATATTCTTCTTTGGAGGGTCAAATAGGGGTTATGTCCTACTCGACCTTTCAATTTGCAGAGATATTACTAAGATTGCAGAACTGAAGTCGAATTGGCCAATCATATGTTCAAGGGGTTTATCCTGTAAAATTGTTGAGTCCATTTTTGGTGTCCAGTACTTCTATTCTCTTGCTTTTGACTTTCACTCTCCAGTAATAATCACATAGTATAGTATTTTGCTCCTGAGCTGATCAAAGTAGAAAAATATTGAGGATTGCTCATGATTTTGCCTGTTACCACTTTGACCTAGTGATCTCTTTTTGACATTCTGATTATATCCCACTTATATTGATATATTCCAATTGCTATGTTGGATTACCTAGTGATATCTTCCAAGTAATCCTGCTTATATTCCAATCACAGCCTAGTAGCCAAGAATTTGAAGACTAACTTTAATGTACTCCATAATGTCCACTACTCTATGGTGCCTTTTGGATCTTGCCCAGCCTTGTTTCCAGCAACCTGTTTGCCTAATTTGATGTAACTAGATAATACCGAATGCTAACTACAAAGAAATGTATTGAAGCCATAGATCCTTCATGTGGATGGTAGGATTAAATTTTGAAACATCAAGATCAATAATGGTTAAAAAGTCAGTGGATATTCTTAGTGGCCTACAGGTCAATAGCTTTCAGACTGGGTCAGGTGTTTGTTCTGCTCTTTGTCTGAATCTAGCCTTTTCTCTATACCTGGTCACTATTAAGTATTAAGTAGCTGGTTTCTATCTTTTGCCTATATTATTACCTTTGGCACTAGAGTCTGGCATGGCAGTAGTCTGGCGCTTAGTGCCTAACCGCAGACAAGGCAGGCTAGGTGGGGCTTGGTGTTTTGGGGCTTGCACCAAGCACCTATGCACCACCTAGGAGGACTTGGTAACTGCCAAGTGGTGCACTGCTTTCCTATTGTCAACTCTCGAAATTCTTTTTTGATGCTTTTTTTTTTGAAGATGTGGAATATATCCTATTTGTTTTTATTTTCAACATGCATAAAGGTAGTGCTGCTAGTGATTTCACTAAGCTTACCTGATCGTTAGCCGATTTATTCTTCTATGCTTTATATTGTTCATTGAAAAAGAAACTCTTAGCAATGTTCGGATGCTAAATGAAAACCAATAGATCATTAATGTTATTGTTCTTGTGGGTTGCTAAAAACTTATTAGATCTGGCAGAAACATTGGTAGCAATGACAAAAACAAGTGTTGGCAAAGGGCAAGCAACATGGTTGAAGCATGATGTGAACACGACCCATTTAGCCATTTCTTTCTTGAGCTTTGAATATCCAGAATCGATCTGATGGGTTTTCACAACTCACTCATTCAGTTTTCAGTAAAGGAGGGGTTATCAGTTTGTTTATACTCATAAGTGACAGTTTCAGTAAAGCAAACCTCCATTTGCACCACGAATCTACACTTTACGCATTGCCATCATCTTCAGCAGGCCTAATAGGTTAGGCTAACTTCTTGGTCTCAGGATCTGTTCCTGTTTCCATTTATCTCATATGAGGTTGTTGTAACACCAAATTTTGATTCGGTGGCACTATTTCTTGTTAGGGTGGGAGTGGGACTACAAGTACTAAAAATTCCTCACATTCAACCCCAGAGTGCCAAGCAATTGTGATGACACACTAGCACTTTATCCAGTGCGGCAAAATCCTCTGTGTTAGCACACAAAATTTTGATGAGTTTGTGAAACTGAAGAGTGGACCAGCCCGTTGGATATTATGGCAATGCAAAGGCATGTGTGATTCAGAGATTTTAAAGTGTGATTTTGTGAAAAAAAAAATCCAAAGGTAGTGCAGTTTTCTGAAATTTACATTTTCAACAATAAAAGCTCTAATGGAGCGGCAAGTGTGATGGGGGGGCGATGGCTGGAATCCTGTTGGTTTGAGTACAAGTCTGCAGATTGAACAGATAGACCTGCTAGAGTTTTTTCATTGTTTCCACTTTCCAGCACTAATCACCAAGCACTAGTACAATGGGAGACTGGTAGCTGCCTTACCACAAACTAGATGTTTTTTTTTGTTTTTTTAGTTGTAAATATGATCATCTTGCGCAGGCACGTATATGTGGTCCTACTTCCACTTTGCGCATTTCATTTTGTTTTCCTTACTTTTCATTTTTCACTTATGTTCGGTGTTCACCTGTACACTGTAATCAAAGTTGCTAAAAGCTTATTACTCTCCCATTCCTCTTGCGTGTCTTTGTACCTTGTGTAGGTGCCGAGGTTGCTGTCCTCTGCATCACGAGATCTGGTGAAGTTATCAACTACCAGGCCTTCACAAACTCCAAGGGTGTCTATACTGTTGCAGAGACGATGCCAGAGACTGACCGTTGGGAGTCATGCTTGGCAAGGCCCATCAGCAGCTTCCACCAGCATTGCACTAGGAGGGGTGATACACATTCTGGGGTCAAGTTCACATACAGCCAGCCTTCAGGGAACTCTCACACCGTCAAGGCATTCCTCTACAAGCCTGCCAACGCGCCTCTGTACTGTAGCTAAACAAGTGTTTTCCTTTGTTTGCGATAATCATGTAAGTATGGATAGCTGGGGTGCTTGTAATGCTCATCTGGAGCTCTCGCTGAACACAGTAATTGGAAGAACGGGGATTTTGCATGCTTTTGTAACTATGGATCTACATATGTCTATACTTTATAATCTTGAACCATTTTGCGTCCGTTCAAATCATTTCGAGCAAAGACCTGAAATTGCGTTCTGTCAAAACAAATGAGCCAAGACCCAAGGGACCAGGCCTTGCCTTGACCAAGTAGGCCTGGGTTATTTGACATAGGAAATTATTGTTTCTACTAAGTCGCCCGTGCGTTGCAACGGATAAACATTTTTAGAATACTATGAGTATGGCCGTCAATCATTTTTGGATGACATGTTTTCAAACAATCGTACATAATATAGTGGAATCGTGAGCTTACTACAAATTGACTAAAAAATAGTATGTGGCAAAGGAGATACGTACATCAACACCAGAATTTTTTTTCTAGACATCCAGGCCAATCCATGTGACAGTAAAGCTCATGGAGAATGGGAGATTGGATCATATACCGTCCGTTTAGATTAAAAACCGAGGATCTACCGTCTCGTGTCAATGAGATGTGGAGTTATCTAAGATCAGTTGCATGTGGGTCAGGAGTGTAAATCCTTAATTTCAATAAACAGAGGGTATATGATCAAATTTTGCTATATAAAAATGGCCATATTATGCGGATGAAAACCCAACAATGTACAATGTTTTTTAATGAGATCTCATAAACATTCAAACGGCAAAAGAGAAATAGCACATATACCAATTGAGATTCTTATTGATGCAAATATTCCAAGCAGCAAATTATGGCTTAAGCTCCATCTCAACATCAAATTATCCAAACTCTATCTATATAAACTTGTCCTGCATTTGATCACCATCTCCACTGACATCATCTCTAATTGTTCTCATCTATGGTTAGCTGCACAGGCGTTTGCAGTACTGACTCATCGTCTTCTAATCCTAACCATGCGGATCTCTTCTGTTCCATGGCAAACTGAGGATGACCCTAGTGCCTACATGAATAAACACATAATAGAGCAAATTTACATGAAAATTTCTGAAAATAAAAGTTGGAGAGGCTAAGAAACAAAATGAAAGTAGAGGGCAAAAGCTAAATCTAACAAGGAAATTGTATCGATAGCTATGTTGGCAAAGAAAAAAAATTGTGTACAAGCTATGTAAAATGAACTATAAGAATGTTATGGCTAATTTTAACAGAACTCATACATCTCATATAATGAGTTTGATTACAATTAGGCAATAATAGGCATCACATAATCTATACTACTTAAAAAATGCTAGCCATGATTATGGATAATAATGGACACTAAAATATATTCTGTCAGGAGCAAGTAGATTCCCTAAATTTAACTGATCCACCAATCTTTCTAATTCATTTTTAGGACTGGTCAAACAAAAGAAGTCACATTTATTTCTAGATAAACATTAAATTTGCTGACAGAAACTAATTCCAATTTCGAATAAAAAAGGATTAGTAAAATAATGGAAACTGGCAAGGGTTACAAGGATAATCCACCAATTAAATAAACCTGAAGTCTGTTGTTCATGCCTGAACTGGGAAGTTAATTAGACCCTATTTGTTCCTGCTTCTTTGCAAATTCAGAAAATACAACGATACCTTTGAATTTTTTTTCCACCATCAATTCAGCTCCTCTCAAACGCTAGTAGAGATTTACTGGCCTCAACAACATTTGGATTCTCCCAAGCAGAATCTAGAACTCAGAGAGCGAAACATCATAACTTCACACGGATCATTTTTTAGTAAGCAGCCAGTTCTGCATTGTTCATAGAAATGGACTTCAGCCCATCTTATCGCAGATCATTTTTTTAGTAAGCAGAAACTTTCAAAGTTTAACACTATATTACAATATCTAAATAAACCAAGTATAATGCTTAGAGGACCAAATGTGAAAACTTATCCAGCTGGTTGAGACAGCCTAAATGTGTGATTAATCGGACAAATCACAAACAAGCCATCAATCAAATACCAAATAGCTAAGGGGGAACTGGATGAAACAACATCAAGCAAACTGCAGAAGGCTTCACAGCACATGGTGAGGATGGTGATGGACTGTTAGTACCCTAAAGATTTCTCTCTATAATACAAATCTAATCTTGCAATTCTAATCAGCCACTGAAGCAATTAGGGAAATATAACTCATGTTGTGATGCCAAAACCACTAAAATAAAATTTCAGGTGTATTACAATGTCATTGGTTGACGCTAGCACCATCCATTTCCTTAATGTTACCCTCCTCCTAATCTGGCTAGCTGCCACCATAGCCACACATCAACACACAAACTGTTAAAGATATTGATAATTTCCATTTTCAGATAAATTGATCGTTTCCCCAAAATTTACTGCCGAGAAATGTGAATGTCCTGCATGCCTTCTGATTGCTTCTCCTGCGTGTGCGTAATGCAATGCATATATCCAGGACTGAATGGTAGGAAATGGACTTTGAAAAAATAATGATCTCATCCCCTCCCACGGATTAGATGGCGACTCTATCTCTTCAGCGCGGCAGCAAATTCAGGGAAGGTGGAGGCGGCGCACGGACTCGGGCTAGATCCGGCCGAGGGCATCGGCAGGGGAACGACTGAGTCGACGGAGCAACGGCAGGGGAACGACGGAATCAAGGAAGGGGGGAGGAGGCGTGTCATGGTGGCGACCACGAGAGTGGAGTTGGCTGCCGACTCCCGGTGGAAGGGCCCAGGGCGGCAGCCTCGGCGGTGGAGTGGCCCATGGCGGCCTCAGGCGGCGGAAGTGCTCGCAGGCTAGGGCTAGGGCGAGGGGGGAAGCGTCGGCGGCAGAGCGGACCAGGACGTTGGCCTCGACAGCAGAGGAGCCCTTGGTGGCGGAGCGAACTGCTTGGGCGGGCGCAGCGAGATAAGAGGCTCCTCGCGACCTCCCTTGGTGCAGGTACGGTGATGGTGATGGCGTGGTGGGCGGAGGCGGAGAGGATCGCGAAATCGCAAGGCGGTGGTGGACTTGTTGATGGAGATGGCGCTGGCAAAGTAGGCGGAGGGGCGGAGCGGCCAGCGGGATGGAGGCGGTGGCGGCGTGCGAAAAGTGTGCAGCGGCGAGCGAATTCGGCGGCAGCGGTTGTCGAGGGGAGTGATGCGGAGGGGAGTGATCCGGACGCGTAATGATCCAGGCTGTTGGATTTGGCGATCGGACGGTTAGGATTGCACGTGTCTGTCTTGGCTCGGATTCAATATCACCACTACACTCTTTAAGAGAGTAGTCTAGATTAATGATGCAATGGACCATGTGTCCAGCAGCTTTCCTCTACACCCAACACACACATTCGCTCCCGGGTGTAGGATTTCCCTGTGCCCATACCTACAACATTAACTTGCAACACTTTAATTGAGCATAACAGGCCAAAAGTCATTAACATATAGAATTAGATATAGTTACAACAGTTAAGGAGAGAAAGATCGTTGGTAGTCGTTGTTACCAATACCAAAGACTATCGCTATACTAATGTGGAGACTAGAGACTTGAGGACGAGAACAGGGGAGGACTAGAATAGGGAGATGAGCAAGACTACAATATGAGGCGAGGTAGTAGAGGTGTGGTCGCCAAATTATGATTCATCGACATCTTGACCTCGACTCCTTAATGACTGATATTTGTGCTTGCAGCCTGTTCATTGGCTTCCAACTATAACCTCAACCCTGTTAGCATTATGTAATTATAATAGATTTTCTAATTATAGTATATTCTTCTAATTGTGTGAAACCTATTGGAATTGTGTGATGCGTCTAGGTGGTTGGCTTCCATGCTACCCCGACTGTCTATATATACATATGTACACAATATAGAATACAATCAATCATTCTAATCACTCTCATATGGTATCAGAGCGGTTACAATTCGCTAAAATTCCACTACACCACATCGCTGGAAACGCCCCCACGTAATGCGGCCGACGCCACCGACGCCAACGCCACGATGATCGCTACCAAGGCCATCCGCTGCGTCGACAAGGCCACGGCCGATACCATAGAGGTCGAGGATTGCTCGCCTCCGCGCCGCTACTGTCGTCTGCCGTGATGATTGCCTCCGCACAGCTACCGAGGTCATCCCCGCGCTAAGAACTGCTGGCGATCGACAGTGACGGAGGAGCTCGCTCGGACGCAGCGCCTACCGCCAATCCAATCTGATCTCTAGGTGCATTGCCAACTAAGTGCCGCCCCGTTGCTAACTCCAATTCCATCACTGTGCGCGTCACCGACTTAGTCACCGAGCACGTCGCTGACTCTGACTCCAATCCTGTCGCTGGGCGCATCGCTGACTAAATCGCCACCCCGTCGTTGACTCCGCTTCGATCCTGTCGCCGTGTGCGTCGCTGACTCCGTCACCGAGTGCATCGTCGACTGCATCGCTCACCTCCACGCTACCGCCTTGGATGAGTGCGAAGCCACCCATGAATCTCTCTCGGCACAGGCGACTATCATCATCAATGTTCGTGCTCTCATCCCCGTCGTGTTCGACTAGGCTGTCAACAACTACAGCAAGTGGCGTAGCCTGTTTCTCATCGTCCTTGGCAAATATACCCTCACTCGTCACATCCTTGAGGACAAGTCCTTTCCTTCGTGCCCGGTATGGGTGTAAATAGACTACACCATCTTGATGTGGATCTACGGCACTATCTCCAACAATCTGCAGCAATCGCTAATGCTGCGACAGTTCTCTGCTCACAGTGCCTAGTGCTATCTCGCAGATGAGTTCCTCGGCTAGAAAGAGTTTCGTGCGCTCCTCCTAGAGACACAATTTTGCAACTTTCGCCAAGGCTCCCTAAACGTCACCAACTACTGTCACCACCTCAAGTCAATGGCCACCTCTCATGCTGAGTTTGGTGACTTGATCGGCGATCGACAGATGGTCCTCATGCTCCTCCAAGGCCTGAATGACTAGTTCTGCCACATGGTGTCTATCCTCAAGATGCATCGCCCGTTCCCGACCTTTGCGGAGGCTCAGACGCATCTCCTGTTGAAGGAGGTAGAGATCGAGGCCCGGCCGCCATCGCCGCCCTCTGCTCTCGTTGCCGTAACACCCCGACCAGCGGCGCATGGGACTGTAGCACCTCTATGCTCGGGGACACTTACACCTCCTCCGCGTGACCTTCTGACGTCTCATCCGACCACACCACCAGCAGCTCTACATCCGTCCTTCACGCATTCGTGGGCAGCTACCATCTAGATGTAGCCATATAATCAGTCTGCCTGTCCTTCGATGGCACCATCGGCTTTCAATGCCGTGCCTAATTACGACGACAACTTTAGCAGTGTTCCCGACAATGGCGTCTATGGTGGCACCTATGGCCCTTCCTAGTATAGCTCGTACTACGGGAGAGCCTCGCCCTTACCACCGGTGCTGCCTACCTCAAACTTGTGGGGAACTTCACCAGCCCTCTAGGGGCTTTCGCTAGCCTTTCAGGCCCTCTTGGTGGTGCCCTAGTCCACACCAGCCTGTAACCCTATCCATGGTGGTTCGTGAAATCAGGACTCCCTGACGCACTTGTTCAACATCATGACGCTCAACCAGTCGGTGCTCTCTTTTAAATGGTATACCGATTCAGGCGTCAATTCTCATATGACTGCTGATGCTGGTAAACTCTCCACCATTTCTCCACCGTCATCATTTACTCCTTCATCTATCATTGTGGGTAACGAGGTGTCGCTTCCTATCATTGCCACTGGACCACACACATTTTCTTTTCAACATCGAAATCTTGTTCTCAACAATGTCCTAATCTCTCCCAATATTATTAAGAACCTAATTTCCATTCGTCGTTTTACCACCGATAATAATTATTCCATTGAGTTTAATCATTTTGGCCTTTCTATAAAGGATTTACACACTAGGAACGTGATTGCCAGTTGCAATAGTTCTGGTGACCTCTACCCATTCTATCCACTCTCCACCAGTATCTCTGCATTCATCGGCGCACCCACCTTACTTTGGCATCGTCGTCTCGGGTATCTTGGCCATGAAGCTCTGTTCAAACTCATCAGTTCTAGTGTCATTTCTTGTCATAAGGATGATCTAGACCATATTTGTCACGTGTGCAAACTTGGTCGTCATGTCCGTCTCCCGTTCAGATCATCTTGCTCTAAAGCTATTTATAATTTTGATTTAATACACTGTGATCTTTAGACATCTCCTATTGTTAGTGTGTCTGGATACAAGTACTACCTTGTTATTCTTGATGATTGTTCACACTATATTTGTACATTGTCTCTTCGCCTTAAATCTGAGATTTTTTCCGCTCTTTCCCACTTTTTTGCTCATATTCGCACACAATTTGGCACCACCATCAAGAGTGAATTTAACAATTCTTAAGTCCGCACATTCTTCCTCTCCTACGGTGTTGCATTCCGCATGTCATGTCTATATACCTCTCAATAAAACAGAAAAGCATAATGCTCCTTTTGCACCATTAATAACACTCTTCCTTTCCTTTGTATTAGGCGAGTCTCCCTTCAGTTTGCTGGGTTGAGGTCCTTCATACTACGACCTACCTTGTAAACTGGCTCCCCACTAAAACCCTCGCCTTCTCGACACCATACACCTCCCTCTATTCCACCTAGCCCTCCTACACCCACCTTCGAGTTTTTGGGTGTGCCTGCTATCCCAACATGTCCTCCACAGTACCCCACAAACTTGCCTCCCACTCCTGCTTGTGTGTTTTCCTTGGTTACTCCTTGGAACACAAGGGCTATCGGTGCCTTGAACTCCAATCAAATCGTATTCTCATCTCTCGCCATGTCGTTTTTGATGAATCATTTTTCCCTTTTTCTATCATGTTCACCATGCCCATGAAACCTTCTACCCTGACTTTTTTGACTGATAAACATGATCTTACCACTCCACCCTCTTGAGCTCGTCTTGTACGTGTAGGTCCTCCATCGATCGCCCCGGCTACTCTGGGGTCAGCACCCCTGCATACTGTGCACGGCCCTATGCCCATCCATGGATCTATTGCTGCATCCAAGCATGCCCCTACACCACCCTCCCCAAGACCGTGGTCGCTAGAGCCACCATCACCCGAGCCCTTCATGCCGCCTAGCGCTACTGCCCCTGTGCATCCAGCACAGGCCGCTACCCATAGCGCCGCCGCCTCGTCCTCTACGGCGCTTGCCCATACTGCTGGTACCGCTGCCCTTATTGCTCACGCACAGGCTGTTGCCAGCGGCACCGACCGTACCACTACTATTAGACCAGTCTCCATCATCCTAGTCACCAATGCATATTCTATGCTCACACATGGCAAAGCTGGTATTGCGCAGCCCGTGGATTGTCTCAACCTCCATGTTGTGCCTATGTCGTCCTTATCATGCTCTGTTTGTGATACTCTGTTATACTCCAACTAGCGTTATGCTATGCAATTTAAGTATGATGCACTTCTCGTCAATGACAGTTCCTCGGCCTCTTGATATTAGTCTGGTGACTGGTAAGTGGATTTATCATCATAAGCTGCTTATAGATGGTTCGCTTGATAGCTATAAGGCTCGCTGGGTTCTACGGGGTTTTACACAATGGTCGGGTGTTGATTATGACGAGACTTTTAGTTCAGTGGTCTAGTTCAGATTGTTCTATCTTTGGCTCTCTCTCTCAAAATTGGCCTATTCATCAGCTGGATGTTAAAAATGTGTTCTTACATGGCACTCTAACAGAGACGGCCTATTGTGTACAGCTCTCTAGTTTTATCAACTCGTCACGTCCAGATTTTGTCTATCTATGGCTTGAAGCAGGCTCGCCATACTTAGCACAACAGGTTTGCCACTCACCTCCTGTCCTCGGTTTTGTTGAGGCTAAGTAAGATACTTCGTTATTTACATATCATCGGGGATCCGACACTGCCTATCTGATGTTGTATGTGGATGACGTTGTTCTCACCGTTTCATCAGCTAGGCTCTCCAACACATTATTACCGCTCTCCAATGTTAGTTTGCTATGATAGACATGAGCAGCTTCATCACTTTTAAGACATCTCCGTCACGTATGGCGATGATACCTTATTCCTCTCTCAGCGACAGTATACTCTGGACATTTTAGAGCGCGTCGGGATGAGTGCTTGCAAGCCTTGCAGCACCCCTACCGAGCTACACTCCAAATTGTCTGCAGACGGTCCTTAAGTTGCCGACTCCATGTAGTATCGTAGCTTGGCTGGTGTACTACAGTAACTAACATTCACCCGTCCAGACATTGCTTATTCCGTCCAGCAGATTTGTTTCTATATGCATGATCCTTGTGAACCACACCTTACTATTCTCAAGCGGATACTAAGCTACTTAAAAGGTACTCTTTCTCTCGGCTTGACTCTGCATCGCTCTCTACCTGTTGAGCTTGTTGTTTACACTGATATTGACTAGGCCAGTTGTCTCAACACTTGCCGATTGACCTCTAGTTATGCAGTGTTTCTTGGGGATAATTTGGTGTCCTGGTTCTCCAAGCGTCAGCATATAGTCTCCCGATCGAGTACAGAGGCTGAATGTTGAGTTGTGGCCAATGGTGTCGCTGAAACTATTTGGCTACGCCAGCTACTCATGGAGCTTTGTCACTCACCTCACCGTACCACCTTAGTCTACTATGACAATATTAGTGCTATTTATCTCTCCAACAACCTGGTCTAGCATCAACGCACTAAGCACATTTAGATTGATCTCTATTTTGTTCAAGAGCGGATCACCCTCGGCCATGTTTAGCTACTTTATGTTCCCATGACATCTTAGTACGCTAACGTCTTTATTAATGGCCTTGCCATCTCTGTGTTCCAGCAGTTTCGATCCAGCCTGAACGTTCGCCATGCTTTCGATTAGACTACGAGGGTGTTAGTATAATATAGTTAAAGTAGTTTTTTTATGTTTTTCTAATTATATGAAATCTACTTATACACCTAAAATACAATTAATTATTCCAATCAATCTCACAAACCCCAACCCAACTACATGATGGTGGTGGGCCGCATATCACATCACTAGTAGCGAGCGTACCCTTATTTGCCACTGCAATGTTGCGTAATGCGCTTGTGTCCGTGCATGCCATAGTGTAGGGGTAGGGCAGGAGTTGAGAGGTGAGGAGAGTTTTATATTAGGATTTGTTGGTTGTTGGGTATTGTGTCACTTATACTTATGGCTAGGCTTGCAGGTGTTTTTGACCACAAGTTAGCAGGTGCATGTGGCTACATAAAGTTAGCAGACCCATGACAGCTTATGCTTGTTAGCAGACCCATGGATGAGGTTTATGCCCGTTAGCAGCTTCTAATAGAGTTAAAACTCACCTAGTCTTGGGTCATGGTGCCCTTATCTCTAATTTCTACCTATGTAATTGACATTTAATGGATAATTAAAAAAATTCCATTTGACCCCTAGTTGATGCTTTGGCAATAGCATGTTTGACCTCATTGAAAAACATTATTTTATCAACTATATGTACCAATAATTGTTATGGGCTTTCTCACACCTTGATTTTCATTTCAAGGAATTAATAAATTATTTAATAAATTATTTCTAAAATTTATATTAAAGTGCAACTAATTTAACAAGTGAAGTTAATATGGAAAATAAAATTTCCCTGATAAATTCTCTGGGATTAATTACACTCTCTAAAAATTTCTTAGAGCTAAATAAGTAATTTTAATAATATATAGATCATTTTAATAATTATTTAAATAGAAAATCAAATTAAAAACCCTACTCTCACTTGAGGTTGTTCTGGCCCATTTCTTATTTTCCTCCTGTTGGCCTGTCCCCTCTACTAGCCTAGCTAGCTAAGGCACCAAGCTAGCCTACCTTTTTTCCATGCTATGCCTCCCCTTTCTTTGGTCTGCACCTGTGACTACCCGCTTCCTCCCGCCCGTGCACAAGGATGCCTAACACATAGCCATGCTTGGTCCAACAAGCGCACGCTAGCCTAGGCCACCTCCCTCCTACTGATACTAGACCCAAGGTCCGACCTGCCAACTCCATCTTCAAACTTCGGATGGGAGTTTGATTGCCATATGTTGTTGCTTTCTCCACCAAATATGGCCACTTCTATTGCTCCTTTTCCAAATTAGTTGAGGGCTTTTTATCCCCTCAACCTCCTCTCTCTTTCTCCCTATAAGTTGTGGCAAATCCTAAAGGAAATCCTAGCTAATCGGAGTCATTTCGATCCTGATGAACTCAAGATAACCATATCTAATTCTAGTCGTATCCACGTCGGATTCTTCCTCTCGAACCTATAAATAGACCCTATCTTCTCATCTTTCCACCACTACACTCGCTTTAGCTCACCGTGCCACCTACTCCTAGTCGGACTGAGAGCTTGAGCATCGTCACCACCCATCGATTCTAGGCAAGTCATGTCACTATTTCATCTACTATTAGAGCACACCATCATCATTGTTGGGTTTGCAAGAAGAGGCACCTCGACCGCCACCTTGCCTTGCCGTTCGCCATTAGAATGTTGTCCTCCCAATCTACTCAAAGCTACCGTCGTTTTGTCTTTGTTGCTAGCCATCATCCATCGTCGTTCAACGTTGTGTCACCCCTAGCTGAGTTCGCCTCATTGCGCTTGTCATCCCGATGCTATCGGTTTGCGCCGTCATGCTAGAACACCGGTGACCATAGGTTCCCAAGCCACTCATCGCCAGCTAGTCTACATCAATGCCACATCACCCTTTTCGTCCTACATGGTAACTAGCTAGATGCCTACATAGCCTCTATCTTGAACCTAATCACCCTAGATCAGGATCAATCATGACTGTCAATCTTAGTCAACCCAAGATCAACTAGATCTTAGTCGTCAATTCCTCTAGACTGTGAACCTGATCCATGGTGAATTAGACTATATGACGCAATAAATCTCCTTTCCTATTCAAAAATAATCCATTATTGCATCATAATCTTTAATTAATTTTAATATACTTTAAATCAATTTAATCTTTTAAAATTCATAATTAATTCATACGAACTCGAAATGAGGTTATTCAAGTTGCTAAATTTATCAAAAATTAAGATCTATATATTTGTTTATTTTTATGTACTGTTATTTTGAAGTTTATTAGCCTTTTTTCTTATTTTATGTGTTGGCTTCCATAGATTTGGAGTTTCATGTATTTGTCGGAAGAGTTTCAAAAGACTAATTGTAGAAGGCAAGTCATGCAAATCCAAAATATCTTTGAGCATGTTGAATCTATATTTAAATTCTCACTTTATTTTAAATGTGCATTTATTTTTGAATGTCATTAGGGAGTGTGAACCTGTTTATTTGATTTTTTAAAGAAATTTCTATATAGAAATGTGTTAACGAAAAATGAAAAAAAGTTACTCACTCCTATAGCTGAATGGAAAGGAAGATGCCATCTCTAAAATGTAAGGCGGTGAAAAAATGTTTGGAGGAAGTACTGATAGAGAACCTTCTGAACTGATAAATTAAGTTTCACCACGGTAGAATATTTGGAGGTGTCTGGTGGTGGTATATTGCCCAAGTTTCAATTGGTTAACAAAAAACTTATTCAGTTTAGAGCTTTTAATCATCAGGCTATAATAGTTTCGGACACTATTGTAGTTAAGCGACTAGCTCAATTCTCCTTCCTTTCTTTTAGGTTATTGTTGTCAATTTACTCGATTTGAATGGTGCTAGCAGGGGCTTATAATGGTCATCATCGTTAATGCCCCTTTTCTTATTGCAGGTGCCTATGTTCCATGTCATTGGATGTACAGCCATCTTTTGTTTGATTATTATTTGAAAGAAAACCCTTGGGTGATAGAAACGAGATCAAAAGAGAAATTGTAGGAGTCATGATAGGTTGATTTTTATTTTTATAAAATATATTTTACAGATAGATAAGTTAATTAGTTTTTCTTTTATTTTTAAGATAGATTTGTATATCCCGTATTCGTGTGGGATTTGTGTAACATTATGATATAAATATAGATCTTGTGAAACCTTGTACATCTTTATAGATCAAATATAATTTTGGTGCATTGCCATCCTAATTCATTTAGGTTTTTTCCGGTGAGTTCTAATTCTCGACGCGGGACTACATCGGTTAGATCTAAACTCTAGTGAAAGGGTAAGTCTCGTTATTATCTTGGTATATTCGCTATTTCTAAGACTGCATTAGTTAGGTTCGACATTTTAATCCGATCGGATATATCACATCAAATTCACGTGAGATCTATCGGCTTATCGAGCTTCTTTTATCATCATCAATTTCGTGGTGTGTCGATTAGGTCCAACCTTCTATACTGATAATAGTAAATTGAGTTTTAAATTAATAAATCTTTACACGACGTTTTATTGGAATTGCCAGCCAATCAGTCACCTTTACACTGAGCTTCATGCTTAACGTGTCGGCTTTTCAACCAATATATAGGGATTGCCCATGATTAATCCGCTAGCTATCGATCTGATTCTATTAGATTCAGTTTTATACTGTATCGGTTAGGTTCAATCTATCAAGGTTGTGTGTAATAGAGATGGCATTGTGATCTATCAGTTTTCGTTTCTTCCATCAGCTCAGCTAGCTGATGAGTTTACCTGTTTATATCATAGCTACAATTTTATACTACCTCGGTTAGGTCCAATCTATCAAGCCTGTGTGTAATAGAGTTGACATTGTGATCTAGCAGGTTTTGTTTCTCCCATCAGCTCAGCTAGCCAATGAGTTTACCTGTTTATGTCGTAGCTAGTCGATGGATTTATCTATTCTTTTTGTCAACATGACCGATCTAGTTTTCGTCGTTCTAGTGCCATTAACTTTAGCCGTATATTGTCTCGGTTTGGTTCAATCTATTATGGTTGGCTATAACGGTATGCTCATCAGTGGTCATTAGGTCTCGTCTCTTTGAAAGATTGGGCTTCATTCTTTACTGCTTATCGTATATTTTATTTAGAGCATTATCGACTATATAGTCGATGTGTCTTTTATTTTATTCATCACTATTTTTCTATGATGTCATCGATTTTCTAACCGATGTATAAATGTAACAAGCTCTATCGGTAACCAACTAATAGCAGAAATATATCGAACTCATAGTTGATGACTATCTTAACCCTTATCGGCAATCAGCCGATAGCAAAAGTTCATATCGGCTTATCGGTTGATTAACTTGCCAATCTAACTCTATCTATCTTTTTTTATTGATTAGAGGTCAAATTAACTAGCACGGTCTGAATCTTAATAAAACAAAAACACCAAAGAACTTAAGTATCTATATTGGAACTAATCAGATCTCTCAAGCCTTTGCGTGTATTGCCACATCATATTAGATCTTTATCAACGAACACACTTTCTCCCAGCGTGCCCTTTGTTGAGACCGATCTCCCATGATCAAAAGTTACTCGACAAAATTAGCTACATTAAATTATAAAAAGAAGCAATGAAGTTCAATGATTATGATACCTGAAAAGTTTTTTTTGCAGTAGAGATACGTTTGTGACTACCTACTATGAACTTAAATGCATGCATGGTATCACTTTCCGGATTTTTGTTTATTTTATTACCAAAATTTTGATAATATTCCGGTTTTGACAGCTTCTACGGCAAAACTCAGCAAATGGTCTTGGTAACATTTCGCAGCCCGCCATCGAGAGGCCCATTCGTGAAGCCCCCTATATAAACCCTACCCTTCTACAACCTCGCTCCCCCCCTCCCTCTCCCGTACGCCAAGAGAAGCCGCCGCCGCCGCCGCACGCACGCAGCAGGCGAGCGAGATGGTAAGATCCTGAAGCCTCCTTCTTCTCCTTGCTCTCTCGCCTCTGTGATGTGATTCTTGATCTTGCGTGTCTGTGGATATGCTCGTTCCTGCGCCTCTCGAACCACGCCTCGTTAGTTTCGTGGTGGTGTTGCCGACGCATGTCTCTGTGGATGTGTTGAGTAGTGGTGGGGGTTGTAGGTGGTTCAATGGTGGAATGTGGAGGAAGAAGAGGTGGTAGTGGTTTTGCCGACGTGTGCGTGCGTGAAGCACGGGGGGCGGAGGCGGCGTCACAATCTTGTGTCTGTACGTTAGATCTTGACCCTAATTTGTGTGTATCCTCATGTTCTGTGTTCTTTTGTTATTCAATTTTGTTGTAATGTTTAAATATTAAGATCTTTTTTGTTCGATGTACTGGGTAGTACGGAGTAGCAGATAGTAGAAGTAGAAGCAGCAGCAGCAACTAGTGGTACAAGTAACCAGCATGTAATAGCAGACTAGCTGCCTTAGATGTGAGGTTTCTGCGTGTAGAACTTGAATTTGTTTTTGATATATAGATAGCAAATTCAGTCTTCTAGTGATGGCGATTCACTTTATCATGTGACTTTTTTTGATCAAATTACATTTAAGGATTTGTTATGAATCTGGAATTTTGGGATCTCCATATCATTGATGCAAAAACAAAAATGAAGGGTTTGTTTGCATGTTTGGTAGCTATCTGTTGTTTGTTTACTGATGTATTCATGTGATCAATTTATATTTCTCCAGGGTGGGTTTGTCAAGCAACAGAAGACCCATGCATATTACAAGCGTTTCCAAGTGAAGTTCAAGAGACGGAGAGGTATGTTAATTTTAATCCAGTCATTTGGCTTAGTCCCTTCTCTACTTTTGTGATATGGTGGTTATTTGATGGACTTCTTTTCTGTTTTTGACTTGTTTTTGCAGAGGGCAAGACTGATTACAGGGCCAGGATTAGGCTAACTAACCAGGATAAAAATAAGTATAACACACCTAAGTACCGGTTTGTTGTGCGATTTGTATCCTTAAAATTTTTTGTTCTCATGCTATATTGCTGGTGCAATAATCTTTATGCTGTTTATAATACCATGATTTTGACTAGTATAAACATGTTGTATCCCTTAACAATATTTCTTTAGACCAACAAGGATATTACTTGCCAAATAGCATATGCTACCATTGCTGGTGACATTGTGATGGCAGCTGCCTATTCCCATGAGCTGCCTCGATATGGTCTAGAAGTTGGTCTCACCAACTATGCTGCAGGTAGATTTCATCAACTAATTGAATATGCAGAATGCATGCTGTTCTCTTGATGCATGCATGTATTTAATCCAACTGTTTTAATGCATTATGTAGCCTATTGCACTGGCCTGCTTTTGGCTCGTCGTGTGCTCAAGCTCCGCAATCTGGACCAGGAATATGGGGGCAATGTTGAGGTAGAGTTCATTTGAAAAAATGGTTTCTGCCTAATATTCTCTGATGCTGCTTTGATGTTAACAATGATTATCCTGTGCTTAGGCCACTGGGGAGGACTACTCTGTTGAGCCATCTGATGAAAGGAGGCCATTCCGTGCTCTCTTGGATGTTGGTCTCATTAGGACCACTACTGGCAACCGTGTGTTTGGTGCCCTCAAGGTATGTTTTGCTTTATGTGATGATGCATACTTCTGACATTGATTCTGGATGATTGGCTGTTGGTGACTAGACCAGAAACCTATGTTTTTTGACTTGGAAAACTTGAGCCATCAGTTTTATCTGCAATGTTCTTTCTTCCACTAAAAGCTTGAAAAACAAGCATTCCCGTGTGCAATGTTCTTGTCATTGATGGTTTTTTTTGCATGAATGGATATCCCCTACATTATCTTTTTATGCTACTGTTTGTTGGGATATAGAAATATCTATGAAGCACATGGATTTGATTTTGTTTGCTACTGCAGGGAGCTTTGGATGGTGGCCTTGACATTCCACATGGTGAGAAGAGGTATGCTGGTTTCAAGAAGGATGAGAAACAACTGGATGCTGAGATTCACCGCAAGTATATCTATGGAGGCCACGTGGCAGAATACATGAGGGTGAGTTTTCTTTAAGACATGTAGCTGATTGATGTGTATCAAGTGAACTAAACTGTACTAAAGAAGTAAACTACTTCTATGTAAGAAGCACAGGTTTTTTTACTAATTCTGATTCACATGTGAGTAATATTTATTTTGTGTTGCCCTTGTTCCAGTCTCTCACTGAGGAGGAACCCGAGAAATTCCAATCCCACTTCAGTGACTACATCAAGAAGGGAATTGAGGCTGATGACATGGAAGCTCTGTACAAAAAGGTCCATGCTGCCATTCGTGCTGATCCTACCATGGTTAAATCGACCAAAGAACCTCCAAAGACGCGCAAGAGGTATCTGTAGCTATTTGATGACTGCATTCTACTTGCTGATCATGCTGCACTGATCTGATGTCACGTAACTTGCCTCCTTGTTGCAGGTACAACCTTAAGAAGCTGACCTACGAGGAGAGGAAGGCCAGCCTTGTCGAGAGGCTGAACGCCCTCAACTCTGCTGGTACAGATGATGATGAGGATGAGGACGATGAGTGAAGAGGGTAGTTGATCATATAGTATTTATTATCTTAGTAATCTTTACTACAGACCGTACTTTCAATACGATCCTTACCTGGGTCTTGCATGTTGCAACATGTATTTTTAGGTTCATTATTGCGCACTTTGCAGACCAATTTCTGTTAGTTTTGGATTTCAAGCTGGAGTTATGGAATCATCCTAATTATATGGTGTGGTGCCATTTGGATCATTCTTGTTCTTATGTCTGCGTGGATTTCTGTGGATTAACAAAGAACCGCGTGATACATTCTGCCAATGTTTTGTTTCAAACTGTCTATTTTCCTTTCTATGATTATTTTCTTTGTAGTTGATTTTGTATGAAGCACAATAGAGTAGTTTTCCACACATTGATACCCGTGGTTAATGGTACTATTTTTCTGTCGTGAAACTTGTGTTACATTAGGTTTGAGTTCAATGGCAGGAGCTAGGAAATGTCTAGTCGGCTGGTGGAAGAAGAGAACAACTCGTCCGGTGTTTACGCAGCATGTTAATCGAATGCTAAGGGAACATGGTATCATGTATGCTATCAAGTTCCTTCTATTCAGAGGAGCTCTGAAGTTTCCTGTATGGTATTCGAGAAGGCAATGCTTTCTTTGGAAAATACGAGGCACAGACAACTATTGCAGAGCTGTCTACCATTATCTAAACATGGCTATTTGACTATATCAAATGACGGGTGGAGATCCCCTAGAGTTGATATGAAATCCACTTATCCACCGGGTGAAGTTCAACCAATTTCTTTTTCGCCCTCAGGTGGTAGAAGTGAATTTCTCCTTCGTTGGCCTTGTCCAGTTGTTACCCCTTCCGCAAAAACAACGTACTCCTACCACTTGGTTACTCGAAGAAAGTTCCTAATCAAGTCAATGAGTACTGCTTGGTTACACCCTGCACCTGCTTGCCGGCGCGTACGATGCTCGATGCAATACCGCAGAACGCCGCTCTCGCTGGCTAGCTATGGCAATCACCTTGATTTAGTGCATGAAACCAGATCGTGGTCCACCATCCACAAAACACCTGCTTGCGGCTGCGTAACGATGCATCGCTTGGTTGCGGACGGCGGTGTGTACACTGCAGCATCGATACGGACCAGCCTATATAAGCTGCGAGTAGATGGCATCGAGGAAAAAAGGGGCCGAGTAGATGCATTCAGGAGGAAGAAGGGACACATGGTTTCATCCTGACGGTAGGAAAAGAAGCAAGGGCCTTGACTTCGGTGGATTTCATATCAACTCTAGGAGATCTGCACCCATCAAATGACAAAACTACCTATATTTACAACCCTACAACCGTAAATCAAGGTTCTAAATAACATACCCATGAAAAAAAAGAAAGCCTGCGTTGAGCGTTGAGCGTCTGAGCGCTCCGAGTCCGTCCAGAAGCTTTACGTGATGGGCCACCTTCATAGCCCAACTAGCAACCAACAAGCCAACATCTCTATAAAAATTTCTCCGCTGTTTGCATCTCTTCTCACTTCTAATATGTAAACTTGGACTAGAGTATTATTTGGTCCATAAACTTATAAATCACACATCTGATCTATAATCTTGATTTGATTTAATGTATCACCCATGGTTTAAACCATCTTTAACATGTTCAGACGCTGATGTGGTTGTCCATGGTGATAAATCGTCTGCATTTCGTCCCCTCCAAATCCACCTTGACAATAAATTTGCATTTATTTCCTCTACTTCAGATTTGTCCCCAACCTGACTCCATCTCTACTATATCTCTTCTCCTCTTTCGAATCAGGGAGGGGTAAGCAGCAGTGGTGTGAAATATAAGGAGTGTAGGGTCGCGTGAAGTACGATGAGGGAGGGGAGGAAGGCAGCGAAGTGTGATGAAGGAGAGGGAGGTGGAAAAGTATGCCATCTTTTCATCATTATCATGATGGCTTCTCCAAGAAACTCGTTGTCTTTAAGTTGTTGGAGGAAAAGGCTAGGAATAATGCTAATATGGGGATCATCTATCTCTATTCCAAGAACCTCTAACTACTAACTATCGCTGCCGCTCTATTCGCTGTTGCGTTGATCATTGCTTCAGGGAGTCGAATTGGTATAATCGATTTGGGTGTGCTATAGTTAAGGTATATTTGTTGCCACCGTGGGTTAGGGAGGGAAACGGATCCTTTAACGTAATGCCCTATGACTTTGAGTGGTTGAAATGTGGACCTATATCTATCGGACCCACATGTTAGTTAGCTATGTCAGAGGGTAGTAAATTAGAAAACTCTCCGTTAGGGAGAGGGCCCAATGCAAACTTTTCGCTATCGTGGGCAGCCACATGAGCAGCTATCACCAATCAAAAGCGGTTTGGATCACATATGATACATGTTGATGAACCTAAGTAACAAACCAGCCATGTATTTCACTCATATTTTTTTTAGAAAACTAAGGAAAAGGTGTCAGGATATGATTTGAAAAAGAATCTTCAAAGAAAGTTTTTGTTGTCTTGCCATCCTTTACAGATGTGTAACGTATTAGCCCATTATAAACTATTATAATAAAAACTTTATTTTTAAAAATTTGGTTCATTGTGTGAGAATTAAGAATATAAGTACCAATAACTCAATTAGACTCCTTGTGACCAACAAAAATCCTAAATCAAAAATTCCTATCCAAATTCAAATATCAGGATTTGAATTTTGTAATTCAAATTGTCCTATGGAATCCTTTATAAAATTTCTTCTTGTTCTGATTCCAAGTCCATCAACACCTATTCTTCCCAAATTCAAATCAAAATTATCTCTCCTAAATTCCTATACCAAATGCCAAATTTTGAATTCAATCTCTCTCTTGAAATCCCCATCCTTCCCTTTCCTTTCCTTTCCTACTCTCTACCAAATCTCTTTCAAAATTCAAATCCATTAAAAAATTATCAAAAATCTACTCAAGAAGCCCTTGGTTGCAACCTAAGATTTTTGTGAGCTGAAGTATTTGATGCCTGAATCCAAATATCCGTTCAAATCTTGGAAATACGGTTCAAATTATGTCTTGGAAAAATTCCAAAGGCTACTATTTCTTCAGGCCGCCCTCTTCCTTATTTCTTTCTTTTCCCCAGCCAGCCCAACCCTCTCTCTCCTTCCTTCACCATTCGACCCATCCTGCTAGCCCATTCCATGCTCCTCCTTGCACTTGCATGGCCTCATCAACCCACGAGGCACACGCGCGTTTCACATGTTATGTTTGCTCAAGCATCCTCTGCGCTACCACCTATTCCCCCCTTCAAGGCCTAATTAGCAGCTATAGCCACCTTTGCTCATGCCTGCCAGCACGTTCAGATGTGGTCGTCTCCCTCCTCCTCCTTCTCTCCCTCCACGCACAGCGACTGTTTGGTCAAATACAAAATTGAAGCACGCCATGTCACAGTCGTCTTTTCCTATCACCACCACCCTTCTCATCTTTGCTATTGGATCCATTGACCTTAGCCATCCTAAAATCCTTGCCGTTCCCTTTCTCCCACACCATGTCGTCTCCGCGGATGGCAAAAAAAATCCCCTAACTGCTTTGACAAAAAATGTCACCCTTGCCTCAAAATATATCGCCACCACCGCCTTTGTTCCTTGTTGTTGAGCACCACCTTGCCGGCTATAGAGCCTCAGCCTCCTCTCTCCTTTTTCCTACTTCAGCCATGCTCTCACTCGCTTTTGACACACATAACTCGAGCTCAAGCTCCACCATCAGTTGATTTTCCTTCCTTTTGGTGAGCTTCTTCCCTCCTTTTCCTCTAATCCTCTAATTGGATTCCCTGGCCAGCTCATAGACATGGGCAAAACACACGTGGCGCTGTTTCTCCATGACTACGTCCTATTGGCACTGCCCGACGTCGGTCTCTTGCCGCCATCTTCAAGCTAGCCACTATTGAAATTAGTTACTGCCTCTTCCTCCTCTTCTCTCCTTGTTGTGATACCGCACTCGCCCATGTCCATCCCAAACCAAGCGCCACCCAAATGGTCACCATCGGTGACCATATCCTATGTGTCATCGAGCTGCCTTCGCCACTTGTTGTTGGTCGCCTTCGGTGACCTAGATCTCCATCCAAACCGTTCACCTTCCTCCTATTGTTTCACTTATTCACTCAGTGCTCACGAACCGTAGAGACTCGCTGTTATTCGCTGGTTCGAAATTGGTCGTCTGCGGCTGTCGATTGGTGTGGGGGTTAGCCTCTTGGTTCAAGCTGACGTGGCCAGACACAAGGCTACCACCTCAAACCAGCAGGATGAAAGTGCATCTAGGCCCCATAGTGGATTTTGGATGATATATGATAAGAAAATTAGGGGAATAATGTAAAGTGAAGAAAAGATAGAGGTAGTCACTGAGAAAAATTGAATTGATGAAAAAGAATCCCCTACCACGAAAGAAATGCATTGAAGAGAATTCAACACTGTGCTTTAAATGTATTTTATTTTTATTGAGTGCGAGGATTGTCGTAATATCAAGAGGGGTATAAATATTGGCTCAAGTTTCAGAGCAAGTGCTGAATTAGGTCCATTTATTTTTATTAAGTAAATACTTGCACTACATGCACCTCTGGTTTTTGGTTTTTTCTTTAGAGATACCTCTAGATATTTTATCAAAGTCACCAGACATTTTTGGGCAAATATCTTTGTCTAACAGTGAAAATGGACTGGAGTCTCTAGACTTAATTGACGGTGTCTCTAGAAAATTTTGTTTGTTTGGCAGTGAAGGTTGTCCGGAGTCTTCGAAGGTTTAGATCAGATACTCTAAACTAACTTTACTGCTTTGAATTCAAGTGTGTCCAAAGTCTCTGGTCGCCTAGGGTGGATACTTCAGTGTTTGAATTTGTAGGTAACGACTAGTTTCGTAGGGATATTGTTTTAACTCCACCAACCCTACTTTGAAATAAAGGCTATTCATTCATTTTGTCCCTACCCCCATAGCGTTTTTAGGGTTTCACACCTCTCTCTCTTAACTTCTACACCAAATACATCTCTTTGTGAGTGATCTTTTAGAGCTAGTGGGTTAGAGCATTATGGATTTGATTGAGCACTTGTGGATCAATGCCTGATGAGGATTTACACTTATTATTCTTGGAGGCTCTCCTTCTAGATAGCTAGGCGTCACTTATGAGAATTCAAGGTTGTGAATCATACGGAAAAGTTTGTGAAGGTCTTCCTCACCTCCAAAAGGAAAGAGATAACTATAGTGGATACCGAGCTCGTTCTTAGGGATTGGTTTTGGTGAGCAAGCTTCATCAAAGATTGTAGCATCGTGTCATAGTGGAGACCTTGGTGGTTGGCTTAGACTTTGTGCTAGCCTTGGTGAGAGCTTGGAGACTTGACCTCCTCATAGGATTGAGCATGATGAGGCTAGGGATCGAGCGTGATACTGCTTCGTAGAGTCCCTTAATGTTGACATACAATCTTTTGATCTGAACTTTAGTTAAAAATCTTGTGTTTCCTTGTGTTATGCTTCTTGCAGTTATTTACTGTCTTTGGATCACCTACTAGACCCTCTTTTTTCTTGAGATTGCTCCATCTATATATCATTTTTAGAAATAGTGAAGGGGATCAAAATATTCAAACCCTAGGACCGGAATGTCTAGCTGAGCTTCGTTGCCTAGTAGTAAACCTTGACTAGAGTCTTCGATAGTTAGGATCAGATATTTCGAAGAGAGTTTTAATTTCCACCGTGAGTTTCTTATAAGTTTTTAGGTGAGCACATTTACCCTCTCTATGCGATTCAAGATCCTTTCAATTAGTATCAGAGGCTCATCTTCAAATATGCTTAACTACTTGAAGAGATGTCACAATTAGGAGAGGAACTGGTTAAATCAAGCAAGGAGAATGAGGAGAATGAAGAGAATGAGGATGACTCTACTTCCAAAAATGGCTTCAAGAAGGGAGTAACCATCCCTCTTGATTACAACAAGCTCAATTCACATGATTCCTATATGCACTTCGTCTCCATGCATTTCGGGTGTACTTCTCACTTTGATGGAATACATTATGCCGCTTGGAAGCACGTGATGAAGTTACATCTAATGTCATTGCATCCTAGTGTGTGGAACATTGTGCTTACAGGTTTTGACATTCTAGAGAAGGACAATGAACTCATGCCTGCTTAAGAGGCCCTCGTACACTGCAACGCTCAAGTCATAAGCATGATCCTTAGGTCATTGAACCCAAAAGAGTTCAACAAGGTGGGTCAACTTGAGGAATCCAAGGAGATTTGGGATGCACACCAATTGGCACATGAGAGATCTCTTGTCGTGAAGGAATCAATGATTGAGTTGTTGGAATGACAACTTGGGAGATTTATGATGGAAGGCTATGAGACTCTACAAGAGATGTATGATTGTATGATGGTCATCGTTAACAAAACTCAAGGACTTGGAAGTGAAGAAATGACCGATCACACAGTTTTCAAGAAGCTCCTTTGTGCCTTCGCTCTAAGGAACTCCACCTTAGTCATGCTCATCCAAGAAAACAAGAACACCGCAATCACCATGAACAAGGAGATCGCCTTAAAGACTAAGGCGAGATCCAAAGAGGAGAACTCAAGCAGCAAAGAAAGTGAAGATGAGGACTTTGCTCTCATCATCAAGAAGTTCAAGAAATTCCTAAGAGAAGGCAGCTATGGTAAGAAGAAGAACAGTGATAAGTCCAAGACTTGTCAATTCAAGAGGGCGTGTTATGAGCATGGTAAGTATGAATACTTCATTACCGATTGCCCTAAGAAGAAGAAGGAGCAAGATGGTAAACCTAAATTCCATAAGAAGAAGAGTTCAATACACACTCACATTGGAGAAGAGTGGGTCTCTCAAAGTGAATCTGGCTTCGAACCAGAGAAAGGCGTCATAACAATTTCTATCAAGTCATTGTCGCCAAAGAAAACACTCTTCAATTATCAAAACGATGACAACTACTATGCTCCTACTTACCTCATGATAAAGTGGTGCAAGATACTTCCACATCCTAAATGTGTGGACCGGTGATAATGAAAGTGATGACTATAATGATGAGGATAATTTTGGTCTAAAAGGCATCAACAAAAGGAGACTTAGCAAAGTGGCAAAACTCATGAAGGCATTAGAGAGCAAGGAGAAAACCCTTGAGAGGTAAGAGGATTTACTCATCCTTAAGAAGGAGAGAAACCTTGCAAAGGTGAAGGAGAAGGTTGGGAATTTGATCAACAAGTTAGATATGGTCAATGAATCAATTGCTACTCTAAAGAGCTCAATTGAAGCATTTATTAAGAGCTTTGAGAGTTTGGACAAGACTCATAAATCTCTTGAAGTGCAATTTGAAGCTCATTGGTGAAGCATTTTTTTCTTCAAATGAAGCCACCAATCTCTCTAATGCCTTCACCAGTAAGGGGTGTGATAGATGCTATAATCTTGATGTGAATGCCTATAATACTACCATGCAAACACTAGATGATCTCAAAAAGGAGAAAGAGAGACTTGGTGCCTTGGTTAAATATGATTGTACGAAGACGTATCAATCCAAAGATGTTCTCTAAATGACCCTCATCACGCACAACAACAAGCATGACTTTAAGCTTGGTTTTTACCTACGTGAAAACAAGCCACCTAAGCACAAGGTTATGGAGTATAACAAGCCCATCAAGTTCGTGAAGTATGATGAAGACCCCCAAGCCCAAGAGAATAATATGCATATGCTTCGATCTCTATTCTATATTTCTTATGTCCTTGAGAGAAATAACCGTGGTAAATTAGCAACTCAATTTGTGGGGTCTCGTAGTGAAAAACGTGAGAGATCCTTGAGCATTCCTAAGTCTCTTGTTACTAACATACAATGACCTAAACTTCCAAACTTTGCTAATTTTTGGTACCTAAATCCCAAGTATAACTTGTTTTTGTAAGCATACTCTTTCGGCGGATCAAGTTGGGTTGTTCATAGTGTTAGTGATATACCTTAGAGGCAATATGGATATGTTGTAAATATCACATACTATGTTTATTATATATTAATTTGTTCCTTAGAATAGACATTATTATTATTGATCAATGAGTATGTGACTTATTTATAAGACTCCTAATGTCAGATGTTTGTTATTTTTAAAACATTCTTGATCATATATCATATGAGGAACTAATATGATTGTAAGATCAACATATATATTAATTGATGATCATGTCTCATGGATTATGGTATGGAGTTACCAAATCAATAATATGGATATATGTTAGTGAATATATGTTGGATAGACCCATTATAAGATACTGCAGAGATTTTATGTGTCATCAGTTAATCTCAAGTAGTATTTATATGGAGTCCTCACACTTGAGATAATCGTGGTTCCCAACATATATAGTAGCTTATTTTGAGACTACCAAACAATACTTTGTAACATGGTAGTCATGAAAGTAGTCTTCGGCTTTGCTATGAAATATGTAGTGAGATGTGAGTAATCAAGATAGAATTTGTCCCTCCTGTGGAAGAGATATCTCTAGGCCACTTGATGTAATTGATTATGAAAGTGCATGGCTATACCAAGGTGATTGAGGAGTAAATCACAAGTTTATATTCCATCACAGTATCGAGAGAGTGATTGAGCTATTAAGAGGATGACACATGTTTTGCTTTGAGCTCAATCGATATTGTAAGACAAAATGATTTATACATGAGAACATTATAAGTTCAACCAATATGATCTTTACGTAAACTTTACGGTTAATATGTCTTACTAGAGACTGCTATTAATAGGGTGACTAGAAAGACGTTTCTGAGTTGTGACCAAATATACGTGTACCTATAGGATTGCATGCTTAACTTGTTGGAATGCTTATTCAAATGTGATTTGGATAATGGCTCAATTCGGATAGAGATCGGAGTAGAACCTATTGGGCCATGGTTCACTAGACCTAAGTGGGGAAGCCTATATATAGAGAGGTGGGGAGGTCGAGGACAAATATCTCTATTCACCTCGAGCAAAAACCCTAGCCGTCACCTTCTGATGAGAACCTGCTAGGGTTTAGTCCTGATCTTTCGATGAGAGGTGGAGGATAACTCGATTGGGGGATGGAGGTGATGTTCACAGCCCGACTACAACCGTCCAAGGACGATGCGCCTTAACAACTGATACACCGTCTTTGATGGTCGACGCGAACTTGCGGTGCGCGACAACCCAGCCACTAGGGTACTCATCCTGCAAGCAATCAAAGAACAAGCAAGAACAAGTAAAACAAGCACTGAAATTGCTAGATATTGAGATGAAAGATTCACTCTGAATTCACAATACGGCAGGGTTCTGGAGACAAATAGATGGGTGGTCTAGCCAACACGCGCGCTGTGTGCAAGTAGCAAGACGCTAACTCTAATTAACAAAACCCACTGTTCTTGGCGGTGGTTGAAGGTTTGAGAAGAGGGGAAGATGACCATAGGGGTGCTGGGGTCGTGCTCAACCCTAGGACATGCCCCTAATGGGCCCAACTTGATACACGGCCCATTGGGCCTAAAAGAGGTGACGCAGCACCATGGACAGAAAAAAACTCAGTAGAAAAATGAAAATTGCGGCCGCTCCAGAATAGATATTGACATGGTGCCAGATCCATTTGAAAGTAGACTTGATAGCCTTTCTATTAAGTACTTGCAAGCCCAAATCGGAGTTCGCATGAAGTCGTGGCGGATATCAGAATTTAGCACTATCCTATAGTTCGAATCCACCCCGCACTAATCCTCTCCCCGTTGGATCCTCTCCATCGTTCCTGAGTAAAACAAGAGTGCACACATCTCCAGGGTATAAACAAGAGAAACATAAACTCAAGAATGAACTTACCTGATAGTTGAGTTGACGTGCACGAGCGCAGGTAATTGGACCATGAGTGGATGTATCGATAGTGTTGATGTCCTCATCACCTTTTGAGCCAAAATCTAGCCATTTGCGAGTGCCAATACACCCGCAATCGGTGTTCTAGTCTCAGATGTGTGGATATCAGTGGAGGCGCTGCTCGTTATGGTGTTGATCGGTATCAGAATTGTGATGACATTGTATTTGGAAATAACGGTAAAGGCAAGGTGATGGTCTCAAAAAATCATTATCTCAAATGATCTCTTAATTACAAATGCACTCCATGTTGGATCTTTGAGTTACAACTTGCTTTCTGTTTCTCAATTATGTAAAATTGGTTACAATTATCTTTTTATCAATGAGGGTGTGACAATTTTTAGACGTGATGACATGTGCATGGCTTTTGTTGGCAAGGGTGATCTCTATCTTGTTGACTTTTCATGAGATAGGTTGAGTTCTGAAGTTTGTTTGATTGTAAAATCTAGTAAGGGTTGGCTTTGGCATCGTCAGCTAGCTCAAGTTAGAATACATAATTTATCAAAACTTTTAAAAGGAGAATACATCCTCGGTCTATATAATGTGATGTTCAAAAAGAATCATGTGTGTAAGGCTTACTAGGCAGGAAAACAAGTCAGAGCTCTACATCCGGCTAAGAACATCATGACAATATTCCATCCCTTGGAGCTACTTCATATGGATCTCTTCGGACCAGTGTCTTACATAAGTATTGGAGATAACAAGTACAACTTTATCATTGTTGATGACTATTCACGTTACTCTTGAATATTTTTCCTCCATGACAAAAGCGAAGCACAAAGTACCTTCAAGAAGTTTGCACATCAAGACCAAAATGAATTTGAGCTTAAGATCAAGAGAGTAAGAAGTGACAATGGTGATGAGTTCAAAAACACGCAAGTGAAAGAGTTTGTTGATGAAAAGGGAATCAAGCATGAGTTCTCTTCTCCATATGACACACCTCAAAATGAGATTGTGGAGAGGAGGAACTGAACATTCATCAAGGTGGTGAGGACAATACTTGATGAATACAAGACATTAAACATCTTTTGAGCGAAGGCCATTAACATTGCGTGTCATGCCACCAACTGCATCTACCTCTACAAGCTCTTGAACATGACTGCCTACAAGCTCCTTACCGGTAAAAGCCAAATGTCTCCTATTTTTGTGTTTTGGAAAGTAAGTGCTACATCCTAAGTAAGAGACCTCGCTCATCAAAATTCTCTCCAAAAATTGATGAAGGATTTTTACTTGGGTATGAATTGAATGCTTACACCTATCATGCCTTCAACAAAACTTCCAGTATTGTTGTGGTCACGAGAGATGTGACATTCGATGAATTTGATGGCTCCCAAGAGAAGCAAGATAGTGATTATGTTATAAGAAAAGAGACTCTAAGGCAAGCAATTGTGAATAAAGCAATTAGAGATGTACAACCTTAAGAAGTACAAGTGGGCAAGATGGGGTCCTTGATCAATCTCCATCTAGATATGAGCAAGTTTCAGAGAATCCCCATGATGATGTTGAGCAAGACAAGAACTAGTGGGTAGGATTGATGCCGTAGGCACAATGGAGCAAAGAGACACTGAGCACTCTCATGTTCCCTTAGTGCACCATCCATTAGTCCACCAAAACATTCAATGTGATCACTCAATTGACAAGATCCTCGGTGACATTAGAAAGGGGGTAACTACTCACTCTCGAGTTACTAAATTTTATGGGAGTTACTCTTTTGTGTCTTCTTTAATACCTATGATGGTTGAAGAGGCACTCAAGGATGCTAATTAGATGATGGCCATACAAGAGGAGCTTAATAACTTTACTCGTAATGGAGTGTGGACTCTAGAGGAAAGACCCAACACTAACATAATCGGAACAAAATGGGTGTTCCATAATAAGCAAGATGAACATGGGGTTGTCACTCACAACAAAGCATGGTTAATTGCAAAGGGCTATACCTAAGTTGAATGACTTGACTTTGGTGAAACCTTTGCACCTGTCACACATCTTGAATCCATTTGTATTATATTAGTCTTTGCTACTAACCATGGTTTTAAACTATATCAAATGGACGTCAATAGCACTTTTCTCAATGAACTAATCAATGAGCTTGTATATGTGGAACAACCCCCAGGCTTTGAAAACCCCAAGCATCCACAATATGTCTACAAGCTATATAAGGTGCTCTACGGGCTCAAGTAAGCTTATAGAGCTTGGTATGAATGGCTTCATGACTTTTTACTCAAAAATGGCTTTGAGATAAGAAAAAATGGATACTACACTCTTCACTAAGGAATTCAAAGATGATTTATTTATGTGCCGAATATATGTTGATGACATAATATTTGATTTTATTAACAAAGTGTTTAGTGATAAGTTTAGTAGGATGATAACTAAGTGATTCAAGATGTCGATAATGGGTGGGCTCAAGTTCTTCATCAGGTTTCAAATGAAGTAATTGAAGGAAATAACTTTCATCTTGCAAACAAAGTATCTCAATGATGTGTTCATGAAGTTTGAGATGAATGAGACAAAACTCCTCAAGATTCCAATGCCAACAAATGGGCATCTCAACCTAGATGAGGAAGGTAAACCTATGAATCAAAAGTTTTATAGCTCTATGATAGGATACTTGCTTTACCTTTATGCATCTAAGCCCGATATCAAACTTAGTATTTGTATGTGTGCTCATTTTTGAGACTCTCCAAGAGAATACCATTTGGTGGACGTCAAAAAAAACTTGAGATATTTAGTTCACAATCTAAACCTAGGATTGTGGTTCCCAAAATGCTCAAAGTTTGACTTAATTGGCTATTCCGATTCAAACTACACCAATTGCAAAGTAGAAAGGAAAAACACTTCTAAAACTTGTCAATTCCTTAGGACATCACTTGTCTCTTGGTTATCCAAGAAAAAAAACTCCATAACTTTATTCATGGCCGAACCCAAATACATAGCCACCGGAAATTTTTGTGCCCAAATCTTTTGGATGAAACAAACCCTTCATGTCATAGGGTATAACATCCCACTCCTTTGTGACAATAAGAGTGCTATCAAAATCACCAATAATCCCATTCAACACTCAATAACCAAACATTTTGACATCCACCATCATTTCATAAGAGAACATAAAGTCAAAGGGGATATTTGCATAAGCCATATCTTAGCTAATAAACAACTTACCGATATCTTTACCAAGCCTTTAGATAAGCAGTTGTTTTTGGAGTTGAGAAATGAGCTAAATATTCTCAATTCTCAGAACATTTCTTGAGGAGGATCATATTTTAGGATAAAGTGGTTATTTAATCAATAAGCAAGTACTAATCTTAAATAAATATATATATATATAAATTATGAATTCTAGTGTTAAAAGATCTCACTTTACTAAATATTTGTCTTAACACAAATTTTGAGCTCAAACATTCCAAAAATTTAAAAATCTAAAAAGATTTTGAAAACTTTTTTTTTCATATTTTATTTTTCAAAAATTTGCATCTTGACCTAGGGAAACTTGATGTGATCATTGTTATGTAATGTTGGATGTCTAGCCTTCCTTTGACTCTATGGACTGGAATCTCCAAACTTTATTCCTAGAGTCTCTGCTCCATACTCACTGTCGGCCAGTAACCTTGATCCAGAGTCTCCACCCCTTAAGGCCAAAGTCTCTACTCAGCCTCTATTGCCTCGCTTTAATTCTATCTAGAGTCTCTTCCCTTTGCCTCTAGAGTCTTCAGACCTCCAGAGTATATATACCCTATAACTGTCATCATCACCCTTATAACTTCCTTTTCCCTTCTTCTCCATTCTTGATGGCAGTGCATGGCCTCCCCTCCAGCGTACTTCATCTTCCATTAACAGTTTTTGGTATTATTCATCTCCACTCACTCCTTGGTGAGTAGAGACTCTAAATCCATCCTCTAATCATAGCTTTTGGCTCAAGGTATTATCTAAATCCTAGAGTTTTTTTTTACTTCTTTAGTTGATGTCTCAATTATTGGACCTAGGGTTAGAAACCTTGTGCTAGGATAGTCCTAATACTCTCCTAGTAGCCCAATCTATACTCGACATTGTGTTTCTGTGGCTAGATTTTGCATTGCTCATGCGATCCTCTTTGTAGAACCAGAGTCTTTGGCCAAAGAGACTAGACTCTTCGAACCAGCCTTCCTACCCAATAGGGAGTGCTTACTGAAGACTCCGAACACTAGGTTTGGATACTCTGGCCTCTAAATTACACTAGCCAATTCCTCCATAATTTTTTGAAAATATATTGGTTCCTATGTTCTTTCTTAGGCTTTCTCATCATGGTGCACATCAAGCACACTCATGTTCTAAGTGGCTCCTCAAGAGATGAGAATCAAGGGGAGCTCCTCAAGATAGTAGTGCCCAAGGTGCCATGTCTCACTGCAATCCTCCCCAAATCTCTTAAGGTGATAAGGGCAAGACCAAGGCTTCTCGTACCAAGAAAGCTGCAAAGAAGAAGGATGTCCCCACTTAAGATCAAAACTTTGATATATTGTTTGAGGCAAACGAGATTCCTTAACCGGGTATCTTCATTGGCTTGCCTGGCACCCATCGTGCACCTCATCCCTAACCCGGCTCAAACACTGTCACTGGTATCTGCCTTTTTCGTCAAAAGTATCCCATCTTTTCAAACTAAGATATGGTGTATGGTGGTGCAAGGTCTATCTTTGATTACAAGAAAAAATATTTTTTAGTGTAAGAAAGGCAGGCTAGAGGACCCTAAGAGCGTAGTCTGCCTAGATATCATGGATCCACAGTTCACCACATGGTTCCATCAGGACTACTACAATAGTGTGATCATGAGACGTCCAAAACTCTTTATGGATATGCAGTGGATTCACTAGGTGGCGATGGAAGAGAAGGATAAAATGATGTTCAATGATGTCATCCATATCTGCAAGGCCAAGGGCTTCTATGACCTCATGGCACTTAAGTATGATTAGTGTGAGGAGATAATTAGTTAGTTTTGGACTACTCTTTTCTTTTAGATTTTAGAGATGAGAGAGCCCAAGATAAAGTAGAGGTCAAATGGCCAACCCTTTAAGGCTACCATCCATCGCTTTACTCATGTTCTATAGCTTGATCCTTTTGATGTTAATCTTCCTAGTCTCCACTCTCAACGCCATACTTAATCTCATGAGTCCACTTTCATGTATGGCTCCAATGGGAATGTGAAGACTACCCATAGCTTTCTCTATCACTATGACATTCTTAATAAGCTTGGGAATCGCCTGGAAAAAATTGTGAAGGTCTTTCTCACCTTCGCAAGGAAAAAGGTAACTACAGTGGATATTGAGTTCGTTCTTAGTGATTGGTTTTGGTAGAGCAAGTTTCACTAGAGGTTGTAGCATTGTGTCCTAGTGGATACCTTGGTAGTTGCCTTGGACTTGCTAGCCTTAGTGAGAGCTTGAAGACTAGATCTCCTCCTAGAATTGAGCTTCGTGAGACTAGGGATCAAGCACGATCTCGCTCCTTAGATTCCCTCAACGTTGATGTATGAACTTTTGATCTGAATTTTACTGAAAAATCATATCTCCTTGTATAGTGATTCTTGCATTTATTTATTATCTTTGGATCACGTTCTAGACCCCCTTCTCTCTTGAGATTGCTCCCTCTACGCATCCAGTTGGAGGTAGTGAAGGAGGACCAAAATATCCAGACCATAGGACTAAAGTGTCTAGCCGAGTTTCATTACCTAGTAGTGAATATTGACCAGAGTCTTCGGTAGTTAGGACTGGATACCTCGGAGGAAATTTTAATTTCCGCTGCAAGTTTCTTATAGGGTTTTAGATGAGCATATTCATCGCCTATATGCTTTTGATGGTCCTTTCATGGGCCTGCCTTGTGCTACCGAGGCACAACCACCACGAGCTAGGCCTATGGTTCATGAGTTGGCCAAGGTAGCCCACAAGGCATGGCAAGCCTTGATCCACCTTTCTTTCTCCTTCCTCTCCATGAACCCAGTCCACCATGGACCTCTCAGCCACATGTCTCACCTGCTGACAATGGGCCTCGCATGTCAGCTGAGAAATATTCTTAAGAATATTCTTTTTTTAAAAATTTAAATAAATCATTCTTTTCTAGAAAATCCTCTAAACTTTAAAAATTTATATCCCCCAATCCATAAATCTGGTTGACCTTGTTCAAGTCTTTATTTTTTTTCTAAAATTGAGATCAAACTATTAGTTAATAATTATAGTATTTTATTTTTTGGGTTTTGTGTTGTTTATCTTTTTTTACCCTAGTCAACATAAATTATTTCAGGCAAGGATTTTTGAAGACTTTTGTTCAAGAGGAAGAGGAAGACCTAAGGTAAGTCACTCTTTGATCATATTGCTCCTAGTTTGTAAAATTACATTACTAGTGTGCATGATAACGATATCGGCCTTAGTTTGCACAACAAACCGATGGAACTACCCAGTAGGTGCATTCTATCATAGGTAGTTGATTGCCACTATCCTTTTTCACTCCACCTTATGATAACTTGGTAACCATGCTCTCTAAGCATGGATTCTGATGGTCCCACTCAATCACACTTGTTTGTTGGTATGGGGAAAATGGGTTGCGAAACCTTTTTAAAAACTAACAAGTGGTGTCAGTGTGTTTACAAAATAAAAATGTTTTTAGAAAACTTGAGATGTAAAGTGAAGAGCTTTGTATTCGATATAGGGAATAATTTCTTAAAAAATTACATTGATCATAATACAGTATGATCATATGGGTGGTATAAGATACCTCTGGCTAAATTAGCCAGAACAGGGTAACCTTGTAATCCAGTAGATGTGGAATGTCGGGATAAGGTGTTTGGGGTATCTCTGGGTTCCTAAGTCGAGCAAGGATAGTGCAACTTGCCAAGTACTCTATCGAGGTGTTTGGGGTTATTGATAATCAAAGCTAAATATTTGATTAAGATTGGTTTGGCCTATCTACCAAGCATGAGATACTTTAGGATGACTTTAGAAAGACCTTGTTGTGAACCTTCCCTATCGACAAGTGTAGAAAGTAAGCTCGTATTGTTTGGGTAATGCGTACCCGTCTGTAGAGTTTATGGAACCATTAGAACAACCATGTCCATGTTTACCTATGCTGAGAAAGTGATTTGTGGGATTGGGAACTATTATCAGAACTAGCTAGGTGGGCTAATGAATGACCATTATGTGATCTGAAATAATCTTGTATGGATTAGGATATTGAATGGCATCTTCGATTAGACTTTCTAAAGGGAAGTAGTGTAAGGTTGTGGCTATGGATGGCTCTAAGGGCTAAAGAGATGAGAAATGAGATGGATGAATGCTTGATGGATAAAGAAAGTGAAAAGAAACTAATAGAGGAGGAACAAGATGAGAGCTGCCTAATGGCAAGCCACTCTGAGATGGTCTCATAGATAGGCAACCAATATAGACTTCACGAGTAAATAGTAATCAACTAAAATTTGTCTTGTCTGCTTGAGTTGTCAAAAAGTAATTTGTGAATTGGATCGAGGCGAGAACTTTTTTCCAACCACATGTTATATAACTCACATTTAGTGTTTTCAAAAAATTTTCAAAAGAAAAGTTTGTGAAGCAAATTGAGTCCTTCTTTGATGCTTGTACACTTATATTTCTCATGGCTTGTTAAGTACGTATGCACTCAATTATTGTTTTTCCCTCTCCAAGAAGAGTGAAATGAAGTTAAAGATTATGGTTTCTTTTCTAGTCTTAAATCATTGCTTGTAAATTGGGTTCTATCTATGCTAAGGTCTATTGCTTCTTCTCTACTTGTCAGTTACATTTCCAAAGCTGTTTCAAAGGTGTGACCTTCTATAAGGTATTCTCTATCTTTCTACAAGATATACTCTATCTAAGTTTAGATTATTTAGCTGCAAAGAGTCAATTTATGCTAATTTCCTATGGCATACCCTCATTGGTGTTTGGTACCAGGACGGAGTGTGACAAGATGGCACAATCATATGAGCCATCCCTCCATCCCTATTGTTACTAGAATCATTAGCAACAACAAGTTACCATGTTTAGTTGAGTCAAATAAAAAGTCAAAAGTCAGTTTGTCATAGTTGCAAAAAAGCTAAGGTTGTTTGAGGATGGTAACTCTTAATATATTTTCCGAAGAAAATTTTCTATATCGAAGTCAAATAAATCCATTTTTAAAAATTAGTAATTAATATTTAATTAGCCATACACTCTATAGAACTAGGCCTAAGAGTCATTCAATTGCTATATTATAGTAGTTCCTCTAGTGTCTTATTATCATCTGGAACTTACTATGATGTTTGAGGTCCTGCCCTCACTCTATCAGAGAAAATAAATACCATGTTAATGACTAAGATCTTTCTCCTTAAATATAAGTCTGAAGCTTCCTAGAAGTTGCACAAGTTCCAAATCCTTGTTGAGAGGTTGTTTACGCCTAAAATTATTACTACCAGAAGTGGTCGCCCGGCGCTTCGCTGCACAGTGTTTGGGCTAGGCATAGAGATGCACAAATGCCAACAGGACAAAGTTAGGAAAAAAAGTATGAAACCAAAGAATAAAACAAAGAAGTAAATACCCTTGGGAAGAAGGAAAAAAACTACGAACAAATGTAAAGTAAATCCGTAGAGATGTATCAATAATCAGCAAAAAAATCTATGCAAGGCAGCACTAATCATTGGCCATACAACTCGCAAGGATGAATTTATGGAGGGCCGCCGAGCAGCAGCACAAGAGCAGACATTTAGAGCGGATAAAATTAAGCTTGCAACCATGAAAATATTAGGAGAAAGAGCAACTACGATCTAACGAGTCTGTTAGCTGCATTTTGTTGGCAATGCATGGGAATACGTTGCAAGCTAGCCATCTAACGTAACAACTGATCCCACCGACGCAACTACGATGATATGAAAATAGGCTAAATTGTTGCAGAGAACGGAAAAAATCAATAATTCAACAAGGAAACTGGCATGATGATCCGCACTTCCTATCTCTTGGTTCTGAACTGTAAAGGGGATAATAGAAGGTATGTACGTACGTGGCGCAGCAAGAAAAAGATGAAACGGATTAAAATACAGGAAAAACGAAATATGTTAATGGGTTTGAATTGCTCAAAATAAGAATAAGACAAGGACAAGGCCTAATGAACTAATTTTATGGTGAAAAGTCCTCTTTGTAAAATATAGGTTTGTTATCTATAAAGCTATGTGTTGTTACAAAATCAAAAGCTTGCTTTATTTAGGCATAACGAAAAATAATAAACCTTGATTGTTTTTTAAGAATTAAATTAGTGTCTATGTATGCAAGTTGGACAAGTGTGAGGTTTTTTTTATTAAGCTAGGGTCTACTCTGTATTCTTGAGAAAATAAAGGGTTTCCTTCAAAAATTTATGGTAGAAGGGGTTATATGAAAAAAGGAGGCTAATTTTCAAATTTTATGCATGGAGACGAAAAACCGATTTTTCCCTTCTTTGCCAATATTACGAAAAACTGTAGGGGTTTATATAAAAAAGTTACTACTCTTAATCGTTCACGGAATTTTAATAAAATCAAAGGGTCGAAATGTAAAAGTGAAAGGATTGAAAGCGACGTGCCAGTCGCTGTCCGCGAAATTGGACGGAAACTACTGACAAAGTATGCAAACTGACCGGGTGGCGAATATAAAAACACTTCTTTGAGAAAGTTGACATATCCCACACACGTGCACTTTTAGCTCATGCGATTATGCCTATAAAAATTTTAGGATGAAGCTCCTGCCATCGTATTCCTATATCATTTGATCTGAAAACTCCCTTAGAACGATCGCACACATTGTATTTTAGGACGACCAAAATATAAGGCACAGAGAATAAAACTCAGGTGATTGAAATTAAATTACTGATAAAACTGCATTCCCATGCTTTTATTTAGCACATGTTTATTTTATTACCACTTTTAACTCTATCAAATTTTAGCCTTTGTCCCAAAATAACTATATTAAAATTTTGTTTTAAATTAAATACAATCTTATAATATTATTTGTTACATCAATTACTTTTCATTTAAATTTCTTTTTAAATTATCCTCAACTACCCAATTACTCCTCTTTTAACACCTAGATCATTTTTTCTCTCCCTTAATTTACTCTCCTACTTCTAAAATTGATTTTATTTTGGGATCTAGGTAGTATTAAATTTTGATAGGCAAAAAAACATATTTTTATCATTTCTACGCTATCAATTTTGGTAATTTTAAAAGGTTGCAATCTTAAACACTATCAAAATTTAAACTAAGCACATCCAATATGCCTAAAGAATGCTATTACCATTAAAGGTGGCTAGATTGCAAATATGCCCTTAATTGAAAGCATTTCCAATCGTGTAGCTGGAAATCAACCGACCTGGCTGGCAGTCCTACCTTCTAGATAGACCTTAGCATTTTTGTCATTTAAGAGCATGACCAATAGTTCCCTCGTACTCTTCCCAATACCAAAATTGAGGGGATTTGCAGGAAAAAATCAATCCAACAGTAGGACTAAATCACTCCTAAAAGTTTGGCTTTCCCAACCCCACATATATCGCTCTCGACCTGTAGGGCAGAGGCACGCTGAGCGAAAATGTTCCCGCCAGGCTCTTCTTTGTGCACTCGTCCGCCGGCGAGTCGATCCGTTCCGCTGCCGGCCTCATCTTCCCCGCAGCTGTCCGGAAAGCAGCCATCGCTCCCCTAATCTTCCCCGACGTCAGCATTTTGTCGGCGGCGCCGGCCCCATATCCACCCCAGCCGGGTGGACATTCGTCGGCGCTCCCCCAAGCACCATCACCGTCTCGATTCAGCCAGCTGCCCCGATTCACCTCCAATCGGCCCTCCGCCCCGCCTTGTCCCCGCAGTGCCGCCTGTCCCCCGTGTAGGATTGGCGCCGCCCTGTCCTAGCCATCCGGCATCCTCCGGTAATGTGCAGGCGACAAAGCCCCGATGCGACCAGCCGTCGACCGCTGGATATGCCCAGTCGCCGGTCTTCATCGTCCACGACTCGCCCGGAGTCGATTTCTGCATAGATTGGTCTCTGGGTGATGAAGAGGAGTTCGTCCGTCGAAACAATTTGCCTGTCGACGATTCATTCAGCGGTGCAGGTCAATGATCCCAAACTTTGCACTTGCAGTATTGCTCAAACTTGCTCTAGGTAGGTTCAGTGGCATTCAAAGATTTATTCCTGTCCATTAATAAGATGGCTGTTATCTCCACGATATATGGCAACAAATGGACCCATATATGTATTTTCAACATTGGATGATCAAGTGCTGTTGGTCGGTGGTTTTTTGTTTCAATTCAGTGATGGAACATGGCTGTTCGTTGGCTTGCTGAAATGTTGTTTGCTGTTGTTGCAGAAAACTGATTGTTGCTGCTGCTCAAATCGGCTGCTTGCTGCTGCGGGGGGGTTGAAGTGGGGAGGAGGAGGATTCTGCTGTAGTTTTCTACGTGGTCCACTTTTTTGTTTTGGGGAGTTGAAGTTTGGGTATTTCTTAGAGATAAAGATATAGTTATGCCTTAAATCTTTATTAGAGATCTCAAAAAATAATTTAAGGGATTGAATTTTGGGTGGCTGTTGGCCATGCTCTAACGGACGAAAACCATCGGGCCTCGTCATCGGACGGTTCTTCACCCTTCATTTGGGTCAACTTGTGTCTCATCGTTCAACGCGTTGTACCACAAGTGAAGCGACGCAACGATGGCGCCGCCGCCGCCTCCTCCGCTGGAATGGGCTGAGTTCCCTGTCGACGCGCTCCTGGCGGTGTTCGAGCGGCTGGGTGCGGCGGAGGTGCTGATGGACGCCGGGGTCGTGTGCCGCAGCTGGCTCCGCGCGGCCACCCGCGAGCCACGGCTCTGGCGCCGGGTGGACCTCACTGGCTGCTTCGACCCCACCGTCGACATGGAGGCCATGGCGCGCGCGGCCGTCGACCGCGCCGACGGACGCCTCGAGCACTTCGCCGCCAAGCGCTTCACCACCGATGCGCTCCTCTTCTACATCGCCAAGAGGTTCTGGACTTCTGGTTTTCCTTTTTTTATATAATTTTTTTTCTAAACTCTGGGGTATGGAATTTGGACTATAGTCTATATTTGCCGCTGTAGTTTCGAGGTGTGAAAAATTGGGAGGTTTAGGGTTTAATCCACAGTGTTATTTGGTCGCTCTGATCGTGTTTTTCTTATTAGAATTTAGCGGGGTTTTGTAGGATTTCACGGTATGATGATTTAAGTAGAACGGGGAACATATGGATAGGAGTTTTTATTTAAAGATGATGAGAAGGTTTTCGCCTCTGTACCCGTGAAGTGCACACATACTGCATGTCTGCATCATTACGAAGTCGCAGCAAAATGCTTCAATGTGCCACAACGACACAAAAAGCATAATAAAATATAGTGGATTAGTGGTTATAAGTACACATGTTGTTAATGTCTTGTGGGTTGGCTATGTTATTAGGATTAGCAGGGATTAGAGCATACATAACATTTTGCAGACTTTTTTGAAGCACGGTTCTGTCTCCCCAGCTATGATTCTGGGTTGATTTGTTTATATTTTTGGCGTAATCAGTCCTTTTTCTTAAATTTCGATCTTGTGTTGCAATTCGTGCGCTGGTCAACTGCATTTTCGTCTTCTCTCTGAATATTACATTTACCAGTTAGGATTCTGTTTCACTAGTTCTGGACTGAACTGAGGCATCATATTGCTATCGTATTTATTCCAGGCACAAAAGAACAATCATACATTGTTGTATGATCAAGTAATATTAATAATAATATAAATTTATGGCACTCTGTAAAAATTAAGAAGAGTTTTATGCTTTTGTGCAAATCATTAGATGGCTCGATGCTAATGCTTTTAACCTTTCGATAGCTTGATTGTTTGGTTATTTCTTTTTTTTGCTTCATTTCTTTAATGAACATTTTCGTCACCTTATTATCAATACTTCTGGGGCTAACTTTTTTAGAATGCCTGAACTATTACATTATATACCTCAGATCTCTATATTGTATTCAGTCAAACAAAGTCAAGTATTAACTGAAAAGCAAATACCTGTTTCTTAGATGATTATATTGATATGACATGACTTAGATATGGTAGATATCTTTCTTATATAGATTACATGATCTGGAGTTCTGGATTCTTTTATTGGTATAGAGCCAGAAAATTTTAGAAATGCACACTCCAGTCTCACAAAAGCTACCACTAATAATTCCATGGCTAACACCTAACTTTGGGCTAACATCTATGGCGAATATGGGTGATCTGAAGCTCGAGATTGATCCTGATATTTACAATTTACCCCACTGAACAGAAAATATTATTTTAACTATGCTAAGCATTTTATATGACCTGATATTATTTTGTTTGTAATCATTTCCATTGGACCCCAATAGGTAGGGTCCTGTTTGATATCGTCAGTTGTTTTTATATTTCATTAGTTTGTTTTTTAAATCATAATTTTTTTATGAACTTCCATTCTTCCAACAAAAAGGTGTTTCTGAGTTTGGTTGATGGCTATGGTTTTAATGGTGACATGGCATATGCATAATATGAGAATGGATGGTGCAATTCGTCCTAGGCCATTGAATGCTATCTAGTTCCCTTATTTGCCATAAAAAGTTTTTACTTCTTCCTTTTCTCAATTAGTTCATTATTATCATCATTTTTATCTTCCCTTTCTTGCCATTTCTGTGTCTTGGTTTTAACCTAGATCAGATGGCAAAAGACATTTTTGCTCTTCATCTCCTTTCTCCACTTCCCTCTCCTTTCTCTTCCTCTCTCTGCTTTCTCTTCCTCTCTCTGCTCAATGCAGTGGACTATTTCTATCATTCCTTGCTTGTCAAGTCAGCTAAGGACATCTGTTAGACCACTGAACCACTGGACTGTACCTGACCCCCTGTATAACGTTGGGGTCTTAGTTTTACTGTACATATTCTTACATGATATCAGAGTAAGTCTAAATATCCCTGGCGCGCTAGCATCCTCCTGCCGGCGAGCCGACGCTTCCTTCCCGTCGCTGACTTTTTTCCCGGTACTCCCTCTTTGCTCTCTCGTCTCGGTTCCTTCTTTTTCCTGTCTCCTCCGCAGATTTCTCCTTCTCCACCATCCCTTGCTCCTCCACGTGACGAGGTGACGGTCTCCATCCGCCTCCTTGTCTCGGCTCACACTTGTCTTCGCCCTTTTCTTGCCTAGTGCACCTTTTCTCCTCCGACGCCGGCGCACCTCTACGCTCGTCGTCTCCATCGGCTGGAACCCTCTCTCGGTTCCTACTTTTCTGACACGCTCACCTGTTCCCGGACGCGAATCTTCTCCACTCGCGTCCGAGCCACTCCGACGTGTCCACGGACACGAATTTCTGCCTCCTAGACGCAAACCTCCTCTCTTCGCATCTGGCCCCTCTCCGAGTTTTCACGTCCACTCCACTCCTTTGCCTCCACGAGTCTAAGGACGTGAAACTTCTCTTCACGGACACGAATCTTCGCACGTCCGTGACCTAGCCACTCTCTGACCTATCTACTCTGCCACCCACCTTTCCCTCAACTACTCCGCTGCCTACTTTTCATCGGCTAACTACTCCCCATCGGCTGGTTGGCCCACCTTTCCTTCTTATCGGCTTCTTCCCATCGACCACTTACCCTCATTGGCTTCTTCTCATCGGCTCACTTCCCATCGGCCAATCACTCTCCTGATTGGCCGATCTCTTTTCTCATCGACTTCTTCCTATCGGCCACTTACCCTCATCGGCTTCTTGTCCCCGTTACCCTCTTGTGATGGTCATCGAGTCAGCCCTTAGCTCTGGCGCTCTTCTAGTCGTCGAATCTATTTTGGCCCTCGACGCCCCAAACCACACCTCGGGCGCTACCTCGCCGATCTTCTCACCACCCTACGCCACTGTTAACATGAAATCTCACGTTCCCATCTCTCTCGACCTTAACGCCAACTACTCCAAGTGGGTATTTTTCTTTAAATTCCTCTGTGAAAAGTTCGGCCTCCGGTCACACATCGACTCGACCCGATGACCCTCAGTGGGACATCGTCGAGTGCTGCGTGCGTAGCTTGTTGCTTGGCTTAGTCGATGACTCTGTCCTCGACCTTGCCATGGAGGACACTGACCTTACCGCCTAGAATCTCTGAGTAGCCATCGAGCGGCTCTTCCTTGCCAACAAGTAGCCATGTGCCATCTTCTTACTCAACAAGTTCCACTCCATGGTACAAGGAGACTCTTGTGTCTCTTTGTACTACTAGCGCCTTAAGGTAAAGGCTGCCGCTCTTCGCGATGTCGGTCACCCTATAGCCGACTCTCAACTCGTCCTCGCCCTTCTGCAAGGACTTTACCCACGCTTCTCCAACACCGCCGACGACATCGCCAACTCCACACCCCTTCCGTCGTTTGCCCGGGTCCATGACATGCTAGTTCTCAAAGAACTCCGACTGGCCAACGATGAGAAGACCATGGCCTACATAGCTCTCCTCGCCGCAGCCGATCATGGCTGTCGATCCTCCTGTGTTGCTGCCACTTCTCGCGGCTCTGGCGGCCATGACCCTAACCATGGCAACACAGCCCGTACCGATGGCACTGGCAAAGGCAAGGGCAAGGGTAAGAACTGGTACGGTCCGATGCAATCGCGACCTGCTCCAGTCTCTGCCCAGTCTATCCGTCCCACGGGTCCGTGGCTCTGCTACAACCCCTAGGCACCTCAGCCCTAGCCGCGCAGTCCTATCGGCTGGCAACTAGGGGTTCTTGGCACCCATCCTTAGGCCCACCTAGCATCGGCTCCTACCCTGCCGCCTCAGCCGATGCTCCCGCCACCACCCACCCAGTCGGTTCCCTCCTGGAACCAGGCTGGCCTCGTCGTCGCCCTCAACCAGATGATGCTCCAACCTCAGCACCCTTGGGTGCTGGACTCTGGTGCGTCCTCTCACATGGCGTCATCGGCTGGATATCCCAACCTGGTGACAGATCCTTCATTGCAATAGTGGCGGCGACCTCTACACCATCCCCACCACGTCGTCCACTCCACACGCCAGCGTCGCCCTCTCCACCAACCTCTGGCATCTTCGCCTTGGCCATCCCGACCCCGACGCTGTCGCCAACCTCCGTCGCAACGCCTCCATCCAGTGTACCCACAACAGCTCTACCGTTTGCCACTTGTGTTAACTTGGCAAACACGTGCGACTGTCCTTTTGGAATTCTATATCTTATACCTCGTGACCTTTTGAGCTAATACACTGATGTATGGACTTCTTCGGTTAAGAGTGTCTCCGGTAATCAGTATTATCTTACAATACTTGATGATTACACACACTATTGCTAGACTTTTCCACTAACTAGCAAGTCTGAGGTCGGCTCCCACCTAACTTACTTCACAAACTATATTTCTAACCAGTTCAACCTCTCCATTAAAACTCTACAAGCCGATAACGATACGGAGTTCGTCAATCGTACTCTTCAAACCTTCCTCACCTCCCAGGGCATCCATCTACGCCTCTCCTGCCCCTACACCTCTCCCTAGAACGACAAGGCCGAACGCCTACTTCGCACACTTAACAACATAAGTCGCACAATGCTGCTTTATGCCCACGCACCTGCAACTTACTGGGCTGAAGCACTAACCACTATGACCTACCTCCTCAATCGGCGACCATGCTCTTCCATTCGCCACAACGTCCTATACACTCTTCTGTATCGCATTGTGCCTCTGCTTCCTAAATCTCATCGCCACTGCTCCTCACAAACTTGCTCCCCGCTCCACCGCCTACATTCTCCTCGGATATCCCTCATCTCACAAGGGATACCGATGTCTCGATCTGTCCACTCGTCGGGTCATCGTCTCTCGCCATGTCGTTTTTGACGAGACCTGTTTCTCTTTCGGTCTGCTTAATCCCAGATCCTCATGTAGCGATCTCAACTTCCTCCTTACCAACACCATACCCTCTCGGTCTCCTCCACCGATCTCACCTCCGGCCTCCTCACCGGCCGCTTCTAAGGACTTACGGCTTAGCTATCCCACCACTCTTCGGTCCGATGCCACTCACATCGGACCCCCATCGGCCCCACCACTCTCATTGGATTCGGCTAATCCTTTCTTTCCATCGGACACCTCACCCCCATCAGCTCCTTAGCCCTTATCGGCTCATAACCACCCATCGGCCCATCCGCCTCCATCGGCTCCTTAGCCTCCATCGGCTCCCCTCTCCCTATCGGCTGCTCCATCTCCATCGGGCCGACCAAACCGATCGGCCCATCCACCCCCATCGGCTCAGGCCGATCTAGTTCAATCCTTTCCTCTCACCTACAGTCGCCGATCCCGAGCCGATGACGCCCCTCCCCACCCAGTCCTCACCCCACCTACCACGCTCCCATCGGCTCCCGTACCCTTCACATCTCACATGGTTACCCGATCACAAACTGGGTCTCTCTACCCCACCAATCGCTACGAGCTCTCCGTCGTCCATTGTCCTATCTCGCTCATCCCGGTGACTTCTCGTTCCGCCCTGGCCGATTCTCAGTGGCGCGCGGCTATAGCCGACGAGTAGAAGGCTCTCATGGACAACGGGACCTGGCGCCTCGTCCCTCGTCCTCCTGGTGCCAATGTTGTGACCGGTAACTGGATCTTTAAGGACAAGTTTCACGCCAATGGCTCACTTGCCCGTCACAAGGCACGCTGGGTAGTTCGGGGCTTCTCCCAACGCCTCGGTGTCGATTACGACGCGACCTTCAGTCCCGTCGTCAAACCCGCCACCATCCGAATCGTTCTCACCTTGGCTGCCTCGCACTCTTGGCCGATCCACTAGCTCGACGTGAAGAACGCATTTCTTCACGGGCATCTGACGGAAATGGTCTACTGCCAGCAGCCTCCAGCCTTCGTTCATCCCTCTCGTCCCGACGATGTTTGCCTCCTTCAGCGCTCCCTTTACGGCCTCAAACAAGCTCCTCGGGCCTGGTACCAGCGCTTCGCTGCCTACCTTTGGCACATCGGCTTTGTGGCCTCTATGTCCGATAGCTCTCTCTTTACTCTTCACATCGGCAACGTCACTACCTATCTCCTCCTATACATCGATGATATTGTTCTTACTGCGTCCTCAACGTCCCTCTTACACCAGATCATGGCTCGACACCACTCCGAGTTCGCAATGACCGATCTCAGTCCTCTCCATCACTTCCTTAGCATCTCTGTCACCCGCTCTTCTCACGGGCTCTTCTTTTCCCAGCGCCAGTACACCATCAATCTCCTCCAGCGTGCGGGCATGGCCGAATGTCACCTCACGGCCACTCCGGTTGACACTCGCGCCAAACTCTCCGCTGCCGATGGCTTACTCGTCGCCGATCCCTCTCAGTATCGGAGTCTTGTTGGTGCTCTCCAATACCTTACCCTAACACGGCCCGACCTCACCTACGCCGTCCAGCAAGTGTCTTTTCATGCATGCTCCACGCGAACCTCACCTCGCACTGCTCAAGCGCATCCTTCGCTACGTGAAGGGCACACTCTCCAGTGGGCTGCACCTTAGCTCTAGCCCCATCGACTCCCTCATCGCGTACTCCGACGCGGACTGGGCAGGCTGTCCGGACTCTCGACGCTCTACGTCTGGCTACTGCGTCTTCTTCAGCGACACTCTAGTCTCCTGGTCCTCAAAACGCCAGACTACAGTGTCTCGGTCCAGCATCGAAGCCAAGTACCGCGCCGTCGCCTACGCTGTTGCCGAGTGTTGCTGGTTTCGCCAGCTTCTCCAGGAGCTCTGTGCACCTCTTTCCTCTGTGACCGTCGTCTAATACAACAACGTCAGTGCTGTCTATATGACCGCCAATCCGGTTCATCATCGATGCACGAAGCACATAGAGATAGACATTCGTTTTGTCCATGACAAGGTCGCACTAGGACAGGTTCGGATGCTCCATGTACCATCGGCGCACCAGTTCACCGATATTATAACCAAAGGCCTTCCCACGCCTTTGTTCAGCAGTTTTCGATCCAGTCTCTGCGTCTATTCCCCTCCCGCTGCGACTGCGGGAGGGTGTTAGACCACTGGACTATATATATATAGATTCTATCCTCCTTATATAGCGTTGGGGTCTTAGTATTACTGTATATATTCTTACAACATCTTTGCAGGGAAGCTGACTATCCTGCTGCTTCTATGCCAGCACTGACACCTTGATGAATTTCATGACTTACTCGAAGTCCATCAGAAAGGGCACATAGGTGGGGAAGCTGCTCACAATGAGGACGAAGCAGTATTTGGAGTTAGCTGCGGCTGCCCTGGCATCTTCATCTTCCAGCGACATGGTGATTCAGATGTGAAAAGGTTGAGGATGACACGGGATGTCTTCTAATGGTACCTAGAGCTAATGGAGTTGCCTTGAGTGGCAAATAAGGGAACAGCGTTGGAAGGGTTTAAAATAGGATGGACATAATTTTTTGAGTGGAACATAAGGGGAAGCTAATTTAATTGGATAGGAGGAATTCTCTTTCAGAAATGTGCATTACGAGTCAATTTTGAAGTAAAGACTGGATTGATCTTGTAATCAATTTGCACTATATTGTTTCAGTGGAACACAAATGATAACTGGAATTTATTTCTTCTAGTAAGACTCAGCTTGGCTGTTGTGTAGAGTGTAAGACCAAAGGAAAAATCTAAACTATTCAGCATTGGTGTATGCAATCGCATCGTTCATTACTGAATAGTTTTGATTTGTGTAAGCAAGTCTTTAACATGAGTTTTGTGTGACTAGGCTTTTTTGGTGTCAAAGAAGAGGTTGGTCTGGATATATTCAGACTTAATGACCAGCTTAGTGGACTGATCAAAGTGTGCATGGGGAATCTGTAGAATTAACTAGATTGTTTTTTTTCCAACCCAACCCTTATGCTTCTAAATATTCTCTTATATTGTAATATAGCGCAATAGGAGCCTCTCCTGCTGTATTTCTTCCAAAAAAACACTTAATACTTTGATTTCAGATGTTGTTTACAATTTTTAACACTGATTTTACTCTTCTTTATTGGATCTAAGATGACAATTGCCTTGCTCATAAATAGATGCCAATCGTTTCATGATCGATACATGGATTTAGGATATAGGGAACTTAATATACTTGAGTTCATGAGTTCAGTTAGCAATTTAGCATTACTGAATGCTGTTATTTTTCTTGCTTGACATGCGATCACTTTGTTCTGTGATTTTATTTCACTACCACAAATATTGTCAGTCTCATTTTACATCATTTTTATAAGTTGTGCCTTTATTTTCATTAGGGAACTTGCCTATTGTTCTTACTGTCAGGTTGTTGATTAATGTTGATCTCTCTAACTTATGCTTTAATATGTGCAGAACTATCTGCTTGAAAGGTCTTCAGCTACGTAATTGAGGAGCTTGAGCTCACTACCTGCACCATCAGTATTTTGCTGAAGGCTGTTGGCCAAGCATTTCCGAACCTGAAGTGTCTGTGGCTGAACCATCGTTGGTTTGATATTCAGTTTGATGAGTTCAGAGATAACTTCTATGCCCTTGGAATAGCCTGCAGCATGCCCAAGCTACGCCATCTTCAGCTCTTTGCCAATCGGCTCCACAACAATGCACTTGCTGCCATCCTTTACAACTGCCCAAACCTTGAGTCCCTTGACTTGCGTCAGTGCTTCAACGTCAATGTGGATGCAGAACTGAGAGCAAAGTGTGCAAGGCTGAAGGAAGCGAGGTTCCCAAATGACTCAACCAAGGACTATTGAGTATTAGACATATTGAGACACCCTCGCTAGATTCGCTCCCACTTCCTTTTCCTGTAGCACTTCCTCTATGGCCATTACATGGGAATGATGAGGATGATGACAATGACGATAATGATGATCAGGACGATATATTTTGTCAACGAAAAGGCTATTTCCCTGCCCTCGTGCGTGGTGCGACGGGCTCATCGTTTGTTTCCATTCCTTTTTCCGGCGCGCTTGCAAGTTGCAAATCTCCCGGCGTTTTGCGCACTTGCGGACTTGTCACGAATGAACAACATCGTATTATTTTAGTCAATTTTTTTTATGTGAAAGCTTTGTACGTATAAATTTTCGATATAGAGAATTTCAACATTGGAATTCTTTCAATATAGAAACTCTGCATTGAAACTCTTGACAGATAAATTTCAAACGAATTCAAAAATAAGTTGAAAAAGGAAATGATATCCTAAGCAATTTCTGTTGGTGCATTTTAAGAAACACAAATGTTGGTGCATTTTGCTATAAACTTTGTCAAAATTAGAGAAATTTGACATAGAACAAAACTAAAACAGCTTACAAGGCAATACAAATCATTCCACTCTTTATTTTCTATACGTCGGGAGAAAGTGTAACGCAGAAGCAATCATGGAAACTATCATTAACACTTGATGAGATAAATCTGAATACAAGTATTATATCATATTCAACTGTTTTTCCGTCATAATTACACTTTATTTTGAGTAATAAGTAACAACTACATGCTTCAACGTACACTCGCCCAATCCTCAATGCAGAGAAGAAGTTGAGTCAAAAGATAAATGATTTACTTGAGCAGAGATCTTGCAAGGTGCTCCCTAGCAGTGGCTAAAGCCTGAGATATAGTCTGCAGAGAATAGGCCATGAAAATGATGATATAATGAAACCAGAAAAGGATTTTCTCCGAAGGATAAAGATATACCTGCTCAGAGAAGGGGGCAGAACCATCAACAGCGTTGGTTGCAACCTTCCCCGCAATGGTATTTGCATCTGTTTCCAGAATTATGCTGCAGGACGACTAATGGTTTCAGTATATATTTACAAATAGGATGGCATGTGAAACTACAACTTCACAAGAGAGCTGCGGCCTTAATACATGAAAGTGGCAGCAGCGATCATGCTTTTTCCTCAACACTCAATTTATGCATTTAAACGGTTTTGTCCACAAGTGCAAGTTGTAAAAGAACTATAGGGAATGTACAGCAGTACAGGGATGAGAGTAGTTGTTTCTACTGTCCTCCACATCAGAAGACAATTTATGAGAGACTACTCATACAAGTTTTGTCTATAAGCAATAGGTACACAATAAATACTGCTACCTCCGCCCAGAAATATAAGGATTCCCAGCTAATTACCTGGACATAGCCAGGTAGATGGAGGTAGCACTCAGTACTCACAATTTTACATGTTTTAGGCACTAGTTTTCTCTTAGCAATACAAGCATGTTCTCGCTCTGTTATGGTATCTTTTGCCCCAAGTCGTTTGTTTAGCACTAAATAGATGACCTTAATCACTCTCCTCCACATCAGCAGAAAATCTATGTGGCAGTGCTAATCATTTATTGTTGTTGCTCATGCCCTTATTCCCTTTATGTCACTATTAAATATCCAACTTTCCTATATGCATTCATTGAATATAATCTAGTCGGTCTAAAAGTATGTTCTATATTGGAAGGCAAAAGGATTATACTGCAATGATGCTCACAGAGCATTTAAAGTTATCACCATGAACTAACATATAATGGTTTTTTGGGCAGAAACTCCCCAATAACGATCCAAGCATGGTGCAGAATGACAACACCTATCTAAAATATTATGCTTCTCTTGTATCTGCCCACATTTGTCAAGAGTTACAGTTTCATCGGTTATACTGACCTGATTGATATAACCATAGTACATTTGCATGCAATTTAGGCATGTCAAACTAAGTCTCTACAGGATCCATTGTGCCATTTTTATGCATCAATAGGAACACAATGAACAGCTTCATCCTTTTCCATCTTCAAAAATTGATATTACACAAGTATTCCTGTTTGCCTTTATGAGCATAACATATTTTATGACAGTATATTTGCTGTTTAAAAACTAGTTCAAAGCAATAAGTAAAATGGAATATCAGATACTAATTGATTAAAAAATATGCAGCAGCATGCGCACGATAAAAAAGTATAATAGCCAGGAACACGTGCATGCTATTTTTTAAAAGAAAACAGGTGGTGCAAATGTAGCATAGATCACGAGAAATCTTTACCCGCCATCTACAATTTCATCAATGCAGAGAAGTATCAAGTCCAAGTTCTCGAGTGCAGTCCTCTTCTCAACATCACCCCTAAAGCACAGTAAGCTAACTTTAAACAAACAGCCTTACCAGCTACCATTAACAAAATATGAGTTCATGTGGAATACTGGAACAAGTACTACACCTGAGTAAAAGACCAACAGAATCAGAGAAGCCCTGTAGTACATTTGCTATAATGAGCTCATTCTCATCGTCACCAGCAGTGACAAAAAAATGAAGGTCTTGGACAAACTTGTAAACGACAATATAGCCATCAAACAAGGTTATCTCAGCTGGAGAAAACCAAAAACAGGTATCAAAGGAAAACTCCAAATTCATCTAAAGATCAGAAAAGAGGATATATCGAGACCTAATTAAAACATTGAGCATAAATATGAAGGTTTTCGTTGATAAAAACAAGTAACTTTTTTGCTAGCAACATTAAACTAACATAATCATAACAGACTGCTGGATGATTTCAAACCATTGAAACAATATCATTTTTTATGAAGGATATCTTTCCTTGAAAGCTTGGAAAAGGGCAAGGTATTTTTCTCTATTTATTCTTAGAGTAAATGCTTGGAATGTACTTTTTTTGAAGAATCCATGGCTGAGTAGTCTACATTGTGCTCTTTGTATATTCTTTCTTCTCTCTTGTACATACATCCTTCTATTAATATATTTTCAGTAAGGAAGGGATCTTCCCTCCCGTTTATGTCAAAAGACAGAAAACTGATATAATGTATCTTGTATTACAATTAGAGTTTCCTACTAAAATGTTTTGGAGTGTGAGACTTAAAGCACATCCAGTTCTAATGAACATTCAAGGAGATACAAGCGTCTTACAGAGTAATATAGCAGCATAATAATTCATGGGCTCAACATAAGACTGGATCTGGATGTGTGTGAAATTTCAATTAAAGTTGTCAAATATGAATCCTCTCTATAATAACAGTACGACAGATTAGGGTATATTCATGAATCAGAATATGTGATATGCCAAATTGTGAAAGTGGCAAAATCCTGGATTAAAGCGTGTGCCATGGTATGGAAGGATAACACATGCAACAATGCTAAGAATGAAATACCTTCTGAGCGTGCATTTGTCTTCAGAGTTTTAGTAAACACAAACTTTTCAAAGGCCAACTTTGACGCATTACTAGACCAATCATCCAAGAAGTATTTCACAGCAACACGCTTCCCTTCAGAATCCAGAAGCAAAATGTTCTTCACAGAAGGGCAAGATTCCTGTGTAACGAAAATGTACAATCATGAATCATTACATGAGCTTGTTCAAAGGACTATGAAAGTTACTTAATGCTGCATTTCATGTTCATCAACAAAAGCATCATTGCATAAAACAAAAAATGTTAAACATTGATAAAAGGAAACAAATAAGAATGCTGATTCAGTCAAGAGTATAAAATAAAAATAAATGATACGTGAAATTTTTAAAATATGATAAACTGGATTGATAAGGGCCATTTGAACACCCAAGCAAATGGATTGAGTATATCATATCTAATAGCATACTACTGGGTTCCATTTCTCATATAATAGTGTTGCTTAACAAAAAGCTTTGATTATCATATTTTAGTTTCAACATGTAATACAGGATTAACGAGCATTCTAACATGTTACTCAAGCTCCATTATAAGAGATAGATTTAACATTGCCATTCAATATTAAGGATGATATTCACACAGAGCATTACCACCATACTCTGGTATGTTTGGAATTGCCGCAACAATAGTAGTTCCATTATGACCAGATCTCCACGGTTAGTATTTAAAACCGAGTACATTTCGCAAAAACCGGTTACCAAGCAACTGCATATTAACAAATGATAATCCGCTTACCTTGGAGAATTCTCCCATGGCCTCCTCTAGATCCCTAGTGCCTTTCTTCCTGTGGAGGAGACACACTCAACGAAAGCAGTAAGATCAACCACCTGTTTGGCAAGATCCAGGCTCAAAACGCAACCAACAAAACAATTTTTTTCTTGGAAACAAACTGCGGCTGCTAGTCAGGGTCGGATCTAGAGAAGGTTAAGGCAAATTAAGAGAAAAGCTGCCAGATCTAGAGGAGAGACAAGATTCAGGCAGAGAGAAAATGGTGTGGGTAGAGAGGGATGAGAGAGAGGATGTGCGTGTGTTCGGGTGCTCACCGGCGGCGGAACAGCAGGACGACGCACCGCTGCTGCTCGCGGGATGGAGATCGACGCAGGTGGCGCGGCGGGCGAACTCGCCAGCAGAGCGGACGGGAGTCGAGGCGGAGGGGACAGCCAGGAAGATCCTCGACTTGGGGCGGAACCGTGCCAGGAGTCAGGTCCAGTTTAAGCTGGTTCTTTTTCCCTTTCACACAGTTACGTTGGGATTTGTTTTGGAGCTTTTGACACGATTACGTTGGGAATCTCGGATATACGCGGGATGGGCCGAATTCTTTATTTACAGTAGTTAATATCTCTTAAATTAAATATCTAATAAATAGGGCTACTATTTAGCAAAATAAGATGGACACTAACACCGATTGTGTCCATTGTGGACACCATTTTAATACCCAAAGCGTCGCTTCTGTCGGCCATCAAATCACTCCACAGCGAGGTTGAAATTCCTAGACGTCCTCATCGGTGGTCAATGTCTACCCTTCCTCTGTGGCTTGAGAAGACACTGGGCATTGTCGCCTTGTCGGCTTTTCTCCCCGCAAGACAAACTGGTGTGGCATTGAGGTTAGGGCACTCACTGTCGCTAAGTGATTATGTGAATATACACATCATAGAGTTGGTATTCTTTATATCAGTTTACTTTTGAATAAATTGAATTATTAAATTGTGATGTATGTACAATGTTATTTTTATTTCAATGCTTGGGTGGTCTTGAGAATAGCTACATGCCTAGTGGCCCACCAATAGCTCGTATAGTAGTACCGAGATCTTCCCAGTTAGATCATTTTCTTTCTTAATGCCGGGATTGCGTGAGAATTGCTGGATGGGGTCAATATGTTGTTACCGTTCTCTCCCCCAAAAAAACTGTTTTCTTATCATTCGATGCAAGAAGATAGGAAAATCTGTATTGAAGATATGCTAGGGGAATTTGTGGGATCTCAACTTGAGCCTAAGTTGCAAAACATGCTCTCGGCGGCTGGACTACCAATCATGGTGGAAGATATTTCATCTGATGATGATGCACCGACTATGGCTTACACACCAAGTCCTCCAAACGATTCCATCGGAAGATCAACAAACGAAGAAGGAAAACAAGACAGTTTCAGTGAGTTTGATCTTGGCGAAACACCCTCATTACATTCAAGAAGTTCTGTCCAAGTGGTTGATTGGACCAGTAATGCGACGATCCCTAGGTTCAACAAATTTTAATTGGGCCAATTACTGTTGCGGCTTGGATCTGTAGTTAATTTCACAGCTTGTTTTTTTTTCCAGGCCTATGCGTTTTGATCCTGCTATGTATCTTTTCAGTCTGCACTGGTTTCATATATGATTTTTTTTCTGGAATGGTTGGAGCCAGTTTGTTTGTTGAAATATACATTCAAACATCAAGAATTGATCAAACAAATATACTAGGTGAGCTCTTTTGGCCGCATTTCTTCAATTGTTTCTTAAAATTATAATGCAACAATATAGATGAGATCCTACTCTGTCTCTCTGACCGGCCTTAGCGAGAAGGCTACGTCATTTTTAAATTTGGTCCAAATTTATTTTATGTTGAGACTTGTCTGAAATTGGTTGTCAATAGATCGTTTAAATAAACCATAAAAAACATAAATTAGATGAGAGAGATAAACTTAATTTTTTTTCAAAAGGTTAGAGCTCGTACTAACTTTCCTTTAAAATATATATGCATTGAGCCATTTATTAATAATTTCATAACATTTGAAAAGTTTAAATTCTTTATTTTAAGAGATAATTATGTTCTTGCCGTTGATATATAACGCAATTGTAATTTTATGCTTATTTTTTTAGATTTGTAAAACAGACCTTCTGTTTGCATGGTTGCTCGGTGTACCTAGATTAAATAAGTTTTAAAAATAGATAAATTTTTTTTATGAAATCATGAATGGATCATTGTATCCCAACCAAAAAATACCACGCCATAGGGGCGAGCAATCTGTCAGATTGAAAGTTCGGTTTGGTCTTTTTGGTTCTAAAATGTTCAGTCTTTTAAAATAGAAGACCAAAGTCAACAACAAAAATTCGGCACTTCAGTTAACCAAAATTTCGGTCTCTAACCGGTCAGACCGAATACTCGCCAACGGAGTGTAGGACTGTATGCAGGCAGCATAGTTGCCGTGCAGCAAAACCAGTTCAATAGAAAAATCGAATGAAGAAAACAACAAATGGACTTGCCATTGATAGAGCAAGAAGCCAAGAACACCACAGATCGACCAGTTGACCTTGTCCTCAACGGCCTACTAAGCGTAGCAATTCACGCAGCAGGACGAGGTCCTGCTCGGGGAGGCCACCAAGCTACTCGCTGTCGTTCGCTACCTCCTCCCCAGGGGAAGCTTGTTGCTGATCTCCACAGCATCCTCACCAACCTCGTCTCGGCAAACCTCATCATGCAGGCGGAGATCTAGCAGACGGCCGGCGCCGGAGCTGCTGCTCCTCGCTGGAATCCAAGATGGCATCCCCTCCACGGCCATCAATCAAGCCTTCCTTTCACTGCTTCGGCTATATCTAGTTTACGTCGACCTCGTCTTCGTCAGGGTTATGGATGGTCGAATGGGCATAAACCACGAGGATACTGTGTATGACCTATTTGGTAATAGGCTATGCTCGCACGAACCCGATTACTGTAGTAGCCCTGACCCACCAATTGTTTTTCTTTTTTACGTATTTATTTATTTATTTTATTATATGGGTTGTAATTGATCTATCGGCTTTTATCATACTCACGCCGTTCTGGCACAGCCTGACTTCTCATTCTCAATGTATCGTGTCTAGAATATAGCATCGGTAATATGTTATTATAATAATTATGTCTTAACTAATATCATGTATCAATCAAACTAGCAAGTTTAGGGTCAGACAACGAGGACTACTAGGACAGAGTTATGGTACATGATCTGGCCCTTGAGGCCTTCAGCAGGGAAAGTGCATGATCTGGCCTGTCACTTAAAAGACGTTGCTCTAGGCCTTCCACAATCACAAGAAAAGAATTTTTTATATATATATATATATTTTTATTAAAATATTTATAAATATATATTTTTATTTGAAATATTTATAGAGTTATATCTCAAGATACAAAGTAGATTTAAAATTTTATATTAAGATAAGATAAGCGTAGAATCGAGTATTATGCAAGAATATATCTTAAAGGATAATGGGACCTACTTATACTCGAAGATTATAATACAAGATATATTCTTATGTTATTATGGAATACCTAACTGTTATTTTGTGTCATCTTAAAACTATTTTGTATATTTAGAGTGGTAAGATATTTGGCTTCCGTATTATGGGTCTTTTACAGCAACAACTTTAGTTTTTTTTATATTTTGGACCAATAAAAATAAGGGATAAGTCAGGTTACTGTAAAACTGATGAATTCGTAACAACATAAGTCCAGGTGAAAGTTTTAAATGTCATAGCAAATATGACAAGAAAGGTTATAGCTGTGTCTAAAAGATGAGGAGGTCTCGTATAAAGTGGTAGCTCTTCCATTAGAAACAGGGAGCAATGGAAGATGCCCTATGGGAAAAGGTAGGTCAACCCAGCCAGGCGTTGTTCATTGTACTGTGCGTATGAGTAGAATAAATGTGTAACTGAAATTATCCTAGTTTACACAATAGTGAAGATTTTCTTCTCGTAATGTTATTTACTTTCTAACTTATAGTAATGCTAATATTATTTTGTTTTGGTAGAAGATATTTTATTTTTCCAAACATTTTTGACATTTATTGTAAGTTTGATATATATATATCTCTAATTATTTTTAACTTTCTTATCACGTTAACTATAATGGACATAATTTTTTTAACAGGAATTGGCAAGTAAGTGTGAATTCAAATAATTCATAGACATAAAGAAATCACTCTACACTCTGTGGGGATTATACAGCCTGAAACAATTGAACAACTCTACTGTTAACGCTAGAATTTGATTCAGTCTGTTAATAGCATCGGCTGATGGAAAAATACTGATTGGCTCATGGGGTGAAGCTAATTGATACTGTAGAAGAACTGATCAAACATGTGGAAGACGGATTCGGTTTGAAGACAGAAAGTTATTTAGATGAAATCGAGTCCAAAGAGGAATAACAGTAGGTCGGGTGTCTGTATGAAATGTATTACATAGGCTATGCAAGTTTGGATAGCTTTATAATTTCTTAGAGATTAGTTTCTTTTTATATTCTTAGTAAATAACGTTTGGTGATTGCTGTAATCGTGTCGGACTCTGTAACCCCAGGGTATAAATATAGACCCCCTGGAAGCTTGTAAAAGAAACAACACATCGATCTAATAAACCTTCGACACATCGCCACTCTAGCTCGTCAAAGTTTTTACCGGTGGGTTCTGGCTCTCGACGCGGAGTTGCATTGGTTACATTCGATCCCTGGCAAATGGATAAGTCCTGCCATTATACTGGTATGCTTTGCTCTGTCTAAGGCTACATCGGTTAGGTTCAACCTCTTAACCAGATCGAGCGTACCGCATCACGTCCGCACGAATCTCACTGGCACGTCGGTCTCCCTCTTCTGTCCATGGTCTCATGCTACATCGGTTAGGTTCGACCTACGAGATAGGCGGTGGTGGTTTGATCCGATTTCCTAGCGGGTCTTCGCATGGCGTCTTGTCGGAGTGAGTAGCCGATGATTTATCCTCGCCACTAGCCCTGTAGCTATCCCGCATATCATCTAACGATCGATCTGTTAGAGATCTATCTGGCCACGTCAGATGTGGCCTGGTATTGTCTCGGTTCGGTTCGATCTACCGGGACTCATGTTCCATGGGCTAGTGTCGAGACCTAGAGGATCTAGTTCCCTATCAGCTCAAGTAGCCGATAGGTTTAGGGGTGAGGCCTGCATCGGACGTTCGTCCGGTAGGCAGTCGATGGCCTAGCCTCTTTTCTCCTTTGTCGTTACGTTCGGTCTAAGCCTCCGTTGTCTCTACGCCATTAGCTTCGGCCTTATACTGTCTCGGTTAAGTTTGATCTATCGAGACTAGTTCTAACGGCGCCGTTATTGCAGTCACTGGTCCTCGTGGCTTCATGGGGACTAGGCCCCGCTCCGCGCTTCAGATGCCGCGGAGCGTTATCAATTTCTTGGCCGATAACTCCTTTGGTGTATTCCACGCGTGTATCACTCATGCCCTCATCAGTTGTTCGGCTGATACTCGAGCGCTGCCTTCCCTACTGGCACCTAGCTGAAAGGGTGAGCCGATAGGCTCTCCGGTAGACCGGCTTGCGGGTCTTATTCTCTCTCCTTGTTAATTATAGGGTTAAATTGATTGTCACGTCTTTGGATCTTAAAGATTAAGGACCTGCACTAGGGCTAAGCAGATCTTCTAAGACTTCACGTGACCAAGCCGTTGTCTTTCCCCGATCGGACATACGTTCGGCTCGGTCAGACTCCCCCGCGAGGTTTGGTGGCGAGCACTCTACAAGGATCAAATAACCACTTTTATTTAAATAATATCCATGTGTGAACCTATTAATTATATAATTCGTATAATGATTTTTCTAGAATTAACGCTAAGTTCTGTATATCTCAATTATATTTTCTAGTTACCTCTATTTTTTTTACAATTGAATATTTAAATAAAAATATATTTATTTAATTTTTTTTATATATCTGTATGGTAGGAAAAAATAACTTAGCAGGAGACAACAAGAAGGCCGTCTGTGAAATTATCAGCTGCCTCTCAGTCCTAGCAATTTTACAGTCATAAACACCTAAATATTAGATGGCAAGGGGGTGGCTATGAAAACATTGGCCCCTCCTCTCTCGCACGTTCTGCTGTAGTATTTTACAGTTAGTCTTCTACCACAATAAAAAAACACTCTTGGCTAGAAGAGGCCTTACAAATTTTCTATATACCACTGGCCTGACGCTAATAGAGATTAAAAGACGTTTGTCAAGTCGAATTAAACGCTCACTAAAAAACCTTTTCATATGGCGTTGGAATATATATCTGTAAATCTTTTAAAAATATATATATTTTAAATATTTTAATAAAAATATATGTAAATAAAAATTCCACAAAAAAGTATCCAGTGGTGGAAGTTGGGCGGTTGGGTCAGTGCGGTCTTTTGGGTGCATAAGGCAAGATGACAGAACTCTCCTAATATATCTCGGTGTTTGACATTGTACAACCAAACTGACGACATAATACTGTGGAGTTCTGTTTTTCGGGTTCAATCACGGTCTTGGTCTTTTTTGGACCGGTATTCAGTCCTTGGCACTACATCACTAGCTCAGCCATCCTGAGTCATATACAATGCCCGTTCTTCAGTCCAACCCAAGAGGTCAAGAGCAGCATCGTGGCAGCGGGCTGGCACGCTAGCGGTGGTGGCATGTGGCTGAGGCTAGCGGGTGGCTTGCAGAGCAGTACGCGGTGGGGTGACACCGTGAGCTGCAGATGGTGGTGTGAGAAGAGGAGGTGGTGCGCCGAGCAGCTAGCGGTGTAGAAAGAGGAGGTGATACGGTGAGCAGTATGGTGGCACGCCGAGCAGCTGGCAGCCGGTGCATGTAGTGAGAGAGGTGGCAGGCAAGGTGCGCACCTGGTTAAGGGGGCGGTTAAAGAATGCAGTCAGCGTGGCGAGGCAGCAGGCAGGTGGTGATGTGGCATGGGGATGACATCTCCGCGGCGAGGCTACATTGGCTCGTCAGGCTGGTGGCATCATGCCAATCCTCTTCGTTCCTTCTTTTCGATTTGGTTTTGGTGCTCCCAAAAAAATCATGTAGCATGCACATCCATTCGATCTGTGACTAATATTGCTGGATCCGTTTGTATGATGGCGTGATTTGTGCTGTACATTTGATAGTGATGTTACACTATCAGATTTTACTATTTAAGTTTTATTTGTCAAACTTTGTAAAAGGTTGTCAAAATTCTTATCGATTTGAATTACTCGAAAACTCAAGTCAAACAGGGTAAAATCAAAATCCTTGATATCAAAACAACTATGTAAATGTGGAGCAAAGGAGACCTAAGTACCATCAGGATGAGCTAAGCTAACTAGCCTAAGAAGATGGGCCAAGTAGTGGATTTGTATGGTCGGATGTCTTCATTAACTTATAATCCAGGATGGGGGAGATAAAGATGAGATAAATCTTTATATCAGTTATCTCTGATAAATAGATACAAGGTGATCTAGCTAAATTTGTTGAGCTAGATCCTATGTAACCTAGATTCCTATGTCTATATAAGGGTACTAGGACATCTCATGATGGGGTTAGACACAAGTGCATTACTATTCACATGTAAATCCTAGACACAATCAATCTAATCTACTAATAGGATGTAAGATATTACCTCATCCTTGAGGGCCTGAACCTATATAAAATTTTCTCTGTGTCACTGTTAGTTCTTTGATCTAGTGCACCCTCATAAAATTATTGCCGATTTCCTCAATTAATAGTTGGCATGTTAGGTAGGGGAAATTAAGATCATCTAAGAAGATGTTGATGGCTACTGTCGACGTCACCAGCATATGCAGCACCAAGTTTTCACTCAAGGCGTCTTTCTACTTTGTCTTCCTTGACATCACCATGAATGACGCCAGAGTTCTCCATCCCATCTACATCGCTAGTGTCACTAGCACTAGACAGTTCAAATTTGCCCCCAGTTAGGACTTTCGTTTCAAGAGCTCGACTTCACCACCAATGGTGCCAGCATTTTGGTGACTGCCCTCTGGTGGCTCTTTGTCCAACAAGCGTCATCATTATCACCTTCCCCTTAAGCCTTGCACCTAGCTAGCTAGTAGGAGGGCTCGCAAGCCTGCTTGGCGCACAAGGAGAAGTACGCCACACTGCTGGGTGCTCTTCGAGCTGACCAACTCGATGATGGTTGTTCCATGGGCCCTTCCCTAGCCTACCATGGTTTGACATGAACATGGCCCTAAGCCAATCAAGATCAGATCTAGGTGGGTTGGGTTCATCAACATGACCATAAGCCTCTCTAACCTTGAGTTGGATGATAGTGTAGTCACTTCCTCCTCCCAACCCTAAGAGGATTTTGCCATCGTCAGGTTGGTAGAAGAGATCGAGGCAGAGGCCAACAAATTGCTTGCGGAGAAAGAAAGGCTCAAGTAGCAATAGGAGGATCTTAATAGGTACAGGTAGAGTTGCATGCACATAGACGACATGCCCAAAGGACATCATGTAGTTCAACCTTCATGACCATGCAGTCTTCACCACGCCACAACATAATGCCATCGTGGCTAGGGCCCTTCTTGACTCCATCGAGGTAGTCCTTCCTCTAGAGCACATGGTGAGCCTAAAGGTGGCTTGGTTAAAGGCTATGGTTGAGGCAGCTGCTATCTAGCACTGGGAGTAGCAACTGATAGAGTTGGTGCCCACCACCTCCAAGTCGCTAGGCACTCATCAACACTATCACCAGTCCTAGGCCAAGAGCTCTAAGTCAGCGGTGCTGAGCCACTCAAGCAACCACCGTGATCAAGCCCTCATGTTCCATGACCTCTGTCGCAACATCAATGCTATTCAACGTGAGAAGGAGGAAGACTAGTGCCATCACATCATGGACTACTGAGAACGCTTCAACATCTACCACGAGGCTGAATACCGTAATGACCCATGCGATCATCACTATGCCGACTCCTAGCATGCTTGATCACCTATCTACCCATGGCATGGAGACAATGAGGGCATCCCTGCCTTCACATGTGATATGTGCCATGTCACTTGGCCTGTTGGGTTCAAGCCCATAGGGGTCAAGAAGTGTAGCACAAAGACCAACCACAAGTCATGGCTAATGGTCTACACGCTTGCCATTCAGGTGGTAGGTGTTGACCACAAAGCCATAGCTAACTACCTTCCTATTATGGTTACAAACTCTGCCCAAGCGTGGATCACTGGGCTCTTATCAGAGTCAATGGACTCCTAGGGCGAGCCATGAGCACAGTTTGTCACCAACTTTCAAGGCACCTACCCCGTCTCAGCACTATATGGTACCTCTATCAGATCCACCAAGGGAAGGGTGAATCATTCTAAGACTACATTAGGTGTTTCTCTGAGAAACTCAACTCTATCCCCAATGCCTTCAATGAGGCGGCCAAGGCATCCTTCTTCAGGGGTGCATGGGACGAGGACTCCATCTAGATGTAGGTGTGCAAGCCACCCACCCTTGTCAAGGCCATGTTCGACATGGCCGACAAGTATGCTTCCTTGGCTGATGCCATGGTAGCGCGCAACAAAGATGGGCCAAGTAAGCCCAAGAAGGACCAGCCTGAGTCCTCTAAAAGCAAGGGCATCAAGAGTAAGGGTGAGGACATCATTAACGTCATCAAGTGTGAAAGGCTACACCCATCTCAAGCTAATGACTATCTCAAGATGATGGAGGCACCTTGCTTCTACCACCCCAAGGGGTGATATGTTGCCAAGGACTACCACCTCGTCAAGCACTTCGCATAGGAGATCGCTAGCAAGGCAAGTAGCTCAGGCTCTGGTATGGTAGTCAAAAAGGAGAATATGAATGAGAATGCAACAGTGGTCTTCCAAGACTCGCATGTCGAGCTCAACCACATCTTCAGGGGCCTCGATTCAAACGAGTCTAGACGGAAGTAGAAGTTAACCACCTGTTAGTTCAACGTTGTCATCCCTGACACTCCCTAGTACCTCAAATGGTTCAAGGTCCTAAATAACCTTTGACTACTCTGACCACTCGGATCGGTTGCCAAACCTTGGCTCGTACCTGCTTGTGTTGGAACTAGTCGTCTAGGGCATCATGCTCAAGAAGGTCCTGATTGATGGAGGCAGCACCTTGAACATCTTATTCTTTGAAACCTTCAATGACATGAAGCTGCCCTGCGCAAGCTCTAGCTAAGTATTTGATACTTCCATGGGGTGATCCTAGGGTCTCGTCAACTCTACTCGGACAAATAACCCTGCCCATCACTTTTGATGCCCGGGAAAACTTCCAGACCGAGAATGTCTGCTTCAAGATGGCCAACTTCAAGATAGCATACTACACCATCTTCAACCACTTGTCCCAAGTCAAGTTAATGGCAGTGCCCTACTATGCATATGCCACCATGAAAATGTTGGGTCTGAATAGTGACATCACCCTCCACGCCGACATCAAGCAGTACTCTGCTTGGGACCAGAAGAGCTGCAAGCTAACCTAGAGCCAGGAAACCTCCATCTCAAGGCAAACCATCTACAAGGAATCCACTTACTACCCAACTGAGGGGGATATGCTAGCAAACAAGGTTGCCAACCTAGGGCTTCAACCAGCCAGTGCCTAGACCAAGAAAGTCCTCGACCTAGTCGACCCAGCCAAAACTGCGCTGATCGATGATGGCCTCCACAACAAATAGGAAGACTCACTTGTCACCTTCCTCCGGGTTAACAAGGATATGTTAGTGATATGCCCTAGAGACAACATGGAGATATTGTATATATCACATACTATATTTATGATATATTGATTTGTTCATTAAAATAGATATTATCATTATTGATCAATGATTATGTGACTTATTTATGAGACTCATAATATCAGATATTGCTATTTCTAAATGATCCGTGATTATATATCATATGAGGAAAAATATGACTATAAGATCAACATATGTATTGATTGATGATTATATCTCATGGATCATGTATGGTGATACCAAATTAATAATATGGACATATGCTAGTGAACATATGTTAGATAGACTTGATATCAGATAATGCAAATATTTTATGTGTTATCAGTTAATTTCAAGTAGTGTTTATATGGAGTCCTTAGACTTGAGATCATTATGGTTCCTAACATACGTAGTAGCTTATTTTGAGACTACCAAACACTACTCCATAATAGGTTAGTCATAAAAGTAGTCTTTAGGTTTGCTATAAAATATGTAGTGGGATGTGAGTGATCAAGATAGAATTTATCCCTCCTATGGAGGAGATATCTCTAGGCACCTCGATGTAATGGATTATGAAAGTACATGTCCATGCCAAGGTAACTGAGCAGTCAATCACAAGTTTATAATCCATCAAAGGATCGAGAGAGTGATTGAGCAATTAAGAGGATGACACAAGTCTCGCCTTGAGCTCGATCAATATCGTAAGGCAAAGGGATTTATACATGAGAATATTATAGGTTCAGCTGATATGAACTTTTCGTATACTTTCTGGTTAATATGCCTTGCTAGAGACTGCTATTAATAAGTGATCGGAAATACATTTTTAGGTTGCGACCAAATATACGTGAACCTACAGGGTCTAAGAGAATGACATTAAGTCTTACCTTGAACTCGATCGATATCATAAGGCAATGAAATTCATACATGAGAATATTACATGTTTAGTCGATATGATCTTTACGTGTACTTTGGGGTTAATATGTATTGTTAGAGACCACTTTTAACAGAATGACCAAAAAGACAATTTTGGATTGCGACCAAATATACGTGAACTTATAGGGTCACATGCTTAACGGGTTGGAATGTTTATTCAAATGTGATTCAGATAAAGGCTTATTTGGATAGAGATCCAAGTAGACTCCTATTGGGCCATGACACCCTAGGTCTAAGTGAGGAAGCCTACATATACGGAGGCGAGGAGGTCGAGGAGAGACATCTCCATTTGTCTCAAGCAAAACCCTAGCTGTCACCTCCCAAGTCAACCCCTAGCCGCTTCTAAGTGCTACTACACCTGCAATTGGCATTCTAGCCTCATAATGGTGGAGGCGTTGCTCATTGTGTTGCTGATCGACATTAGGGTCGCAGTGATCAGTTACTTCATCTACCACCTCGACACACATATGGTTGGATCGGCTTCTCTAACCCTACATCTGCTGCACTGTGCACCTCGTTGTAACGGTCTATTATCCCTTCTTTGCATGATGTCTTGGTGTGCATGGTAGAAAATTTTTATTTTATACTATCATAGCGTACGCCTTTCTTTTAGTTCGCAATCTGGATCATCGCATATATTGATATGCGGTAGTAATAGATTGGATCTATTACAATCTAGATCACTTGGTTCATGTGATGGATCGATGGTAGCATGGGTTAATGAGATCAATTGATAAATAGGGATTAGATAAGGTATGGATCATAGCACTTGTAACATCCTTGAGAGTGTCTCGGTGCGACATAAGGTTGTTATGCTAAGTTCTAGTAGGTTATGGATCTATAGCCTTGGGTTATTGGAACTAGTAATATCCTTGAGAGTGTCTTGGACCAGCATAAGGTTGTTATCCGAGTACTAGTATGTTATGGATTTGGTCAATGAAACTATTAATATCCTTGAGATTATCTCAGATCGGCATAAGATTGTTATGCTAAATAGTAGTAGATTATGGATCTGATTGCCATAGGCGAGTGGAAAACTAGTATCCTTAAGAGTGTCTTAGATCAGCATAAGGTGGTTATACCATATAGTTTTTTCCATAGTGATTTCATAGATTGGATCTATGATTTTTGTAGGGTATATAGCATCTTGGCTTTATATCATTAGGTAGAATATGATTATACGCCTAACTTATTTTTGCAGAGAATGATGTGAATAGTATGACCCTACAGCTTATTTGGAATGTATGAGATGTATGTGATGCATGTAACATTCATTTCTTACCTGCATGTCATAATTATTTCAGCTACTACTAGCTATCTCCATTGTATTTAACAACCTACGTGTCGACCATAGTGCTTGAATCTATTTTTGTAATCTTCAATTTTTAGCTATTATAGGTAGTAGGCTAAACTAGAATTTACAAGTTTTGTGACCCAAAGAAAAGATGTGGATGATAGAGATTATCTACATGAAGATAGAGATCACCATTCTTTTGGGCCATACTATTTCATAGTTGAATATGTTTATCTATGATGTTTTCTACCTTACTTTTATGCAATGATATTTATGAATTGTTGCTATGGTAGGATAGAGTCACTCATAGTAAAAATTAGGAGTTTGTGCCCGTTCATATGTTGCATCTAAGGAGAATGATCACCATACAGCAGGCCTACCAAAGCAGGGTACAATTGGTTATTATCAGTACTTGGGATAGATGTCGGACATTTACATGCAAAAGCATTTGGTTTACTTAACAAGGTTATCAAAACTGTTTTGGACCTTGGGGCACAGGTTGGAGCTGAGGCATATTGATGCCACCTAACTAACAAGAATCACATAGGGATGTGATCAACAAAGTATTCCTTACCCATGTCACTAGTTTTCTAGCCATGATGTTAAAGCTCACTAGGAATTAGTAAGATGAGGATCTTAACCCACTATGTCACTTAGAGGGTGTTTTGTTGTAAAATACATAATGGGAGTCTTTTGTTAAAAAGTTTAATAAAAGATGTACATAAACATAGTGCTAAACTTTGCATATTCTTATATTGTAGATCATGTCAGCTAATGTCTCAACCGGTTCTTTTAATTTGCGATCTATTCTTGAGAAAGAAAAGCTAAATGGAACCAATTTTATGCATTGGTATCGCAACTTGATTATTGTTCTCAAGTAGGAGCACAGGTAACTTGCCTGATAATGCTACTGTGGCTTCATAGAGAGCTCATGAGGAATAGACGAATGATTTCCTTGATGTGAGCTCTTTCATACTTGCCACAATATCCTCTGAGCTTCAGAAGCAATATGAGAACATGAATGCCTATAATATTTGTAGTGTTACGTGGTATGTTTGAGAACCAAGTAAGGGTTGAGAGGTTCAACACTTTAAAGTCCTTGTTTGTGTGTAGCCCTCATGTGATTAAGATGATTAACTACATTGAGAGTTTGGAAAAGTATGGTTTTCCCCTTAGCCAAGAGTTGGCTACTGATATGATTCTCTAGTCACTCCCTTCGAGCTTTGAGCCATTCATATTGAACTATCACATGAACAATATGGATAGAATCTTGGCTGAGCTACATGGCATGCTATAATCCACCAAAGATAGCATTAATAAAAGCACCAGTCATGTGATGATCATGCAGAAAGGCTAGGGCAAACCCTATGTCAAGAAAATCATGGTCAAGAGAAAGTTAACTACCGATCAAAGCGCAAGCAACTCCTAGGTTACCAAATGAGACAAGAAGGGTGCTGCTCCTAATATAGCTTACTTTTACTGTAAGGGATCAAGACACTGGAAGAGGAACCGTCCAAAGTACTTGGAGGATCTCAGGATGAAGGGAAGTGTGACTTTCGCTTTAGAAATAAATGTTATAGAGATCAATTTGGCTACTTCATCTACTGATTTTTGGGTATTTGATACCAGATCGGTTGCTCACATATGCAAATTGTTGTAGGGACTAACAAGAAGTAGAAGTTTGAGAATGAGCAAAGTGAATCTTTATGTTGGCAATAGAGCAAGAGTTATTACGGTGGTTGTTGGCACCATGCCATTGTCTTTACCTTTAGGATTAGTTTTGGAATTAAATAATTTTTATTGTGTTCCATTTGATATGACCACACCATCAAGAAAGATGTCACAACCCTCAACTCAAGCTACACCAACTCAGGTCTCACCTACATCAACACCAGTCCAAGTAATTGATGGACCGATTAAACGTAGTCGAGTAAAGAAGCTACAACAAGAGGTGCACGCGCTACTTTGTGAGATTCATTTTAATATTAATGAGAATTATATACTAACTAAGTCATGTACATTATTAATAGTTAGGTTCACTAAGGAGGAAGACATGAACACACAAGGAGATGACTTCCGACCAGTTGCAGACCACATCAGACCAGTTGCCGACCACGAACTACACTCGAACCAGTTCAGCTCTACAGAACCGTCTAGAAGAAACAGTCATATATTTTGATTCCTAGAAGCTATGGTGGTCTATGAGCACGTTTTGGAAAGCTCTTCAAGTCTAGTTTCTAATGAGTCTAGCCCCGACCAGTTTGGAGCTACCATTTGGGCACAGACCACCGTTTATTGTATACTGCTCGGAAGGTCAACAGCTAGCCTAATGCTAAAGTTTATGTATTAAACTGTACCATTCTTTAATATTACGTAGTACATGGAATACATGGTTGGAAAGGGTGTCAAGTCAAGAATCCAACGCAACAAACCGTACATCATTTGGACTTTCCTAGGTGGAGTTATTGCCAATACAATGAAGATTGCGCAGAAGACTAACAGCCACGCGGAAACTCTCTAGGATCTCATTCGAAAGAGGTCCTTTTACATAGTCGAACTAGTTATTTTCTTTTTGAGTTTTCACCTACCTAGCAGGGCTGTTGCTAGTATAAATACCCCCCAGACTTATTGTAATCACCGATTATGATATTGAGAATATAGACCACTTTGTTCAGCTGTGCGCTAGCAAACCCCTGAAAGTTGATTTCTACCCCTTTGCTCTTGTGACTTCCTTTGCAGGAATTACAGAAGCGGCGGCTTCATCCGCTCCCAATTGGTGCTCCTACTGATAGTGTTCGAGCTATGAATCGTCCAAGGACACGCACACGTTCAACTATAAAATCACAACTGGAGGATACTCTCAACTCACAGCAGGATAAAAGAGGAGATAAACTCAACTCAAGATAAACTTTTTCATAATAATTCAACAAGTGAGTTTACATTCAGAAATTAGGCTTTATATAGCCATACAACTCAACTCTAGAAACTTCCTACTAATTAATAACTCCTTAACTATTTTTGCAAATATCAAAACACAATAAAAACAACATTAACTACTACTGCTAATTCCCAAATATAATTAAAACATAGAAAGACTCAAAAGATAAGTTCCAAGAAACTAAATGCTGGCTGGCTCCTCAGTAACCACGCTCACTTGACACGAGGTTTTGACCAAGAAGACTCTGGAATCTGGAGAAACTCAAAACATAAAAAAGATAGTCCATTTCATTATCTGATCACAGAAATTTAAATCACCCAAATCCGAGCCTTTATGAGAGAGTTATGCCCAAAATACTGGCCCAGTACGAATCTGTCCAGAGAGCTGCTGTTTCGTAAATTAATTGTAAATATGACTTGGGCCTGGTTCTTCAAGCTGAGAACTGGTCCATAACTTGCTTCCTTGATCATGATTGTTTATATGTAAACCTGCCATGACTTGATCGCCATCATTCTCCCCCGGTTGAAAAGAACTCGCCCACGAGTTCGGCTCATTTTCGCCATAGTATGGAGAAAGATCCTTCACATTGAATGTGGATGAAACACCATAATCTCCGGGAAGCTCCACCTTGTAAGCATTGTCACCTATGCGCTGCAAGATTTTAAACGGTCCATCACCACGGTGCTTGAGCTTTGCATTGCGCCCAGGTGGAAATCTCTCCTTGCTCAAATGCACCCACACAAGATCACCTTCTTTGAAAATCACAGCCCTTCGGTGCTTGTTAGCTTGTCTTTCATACTTCTGATTTTGCTTCTCAATCCTCTTGCTGACTTGTTCATGCAAGCCCTTGATTGCTTTAGCACGCTCATCTGCATCTCCACTATAGCTATGGCTGATTGGCAATGACACAAGATCAAGAGGAGTCTTCGGATTGCATCCATACACCACTTCAAAAGGGCTTTTACCTGTCGTCTTGCTGCTGGACCTGTTGTAAGCGAATTCAGCTTGAGGTAGAACAAGGTCCCATTGGCGTATGTTATCACCCACCAAGCTTCTCAACAGATTGCCCAAACTCCGATTCACAATTTCAGTTTGGCCATCGGTTTGAGGATGATAGGCTGAACTAAACTGCAGCTTTGTACCCATCTTACGCCAAAGTGTTCTCCAAAAATGCCCAACAAACTTCGGGTCTCTGTCAGATGTTATGGTATTTGGAATGCCATGCAACTTCACTATCTCTTTGAAATAAAGATCAGCTATGTTAGTGGCATCCATCGTTTTTGCACAAGGAACAAAGTGTGCCATTTTAGAGAACCGATCAACCACCACCATGATTGAATCTTTGCTGCGTTGAGTTCGGGGCAGTCCCATCACAAAGTCCATGCTCACATCTTCCCACGGTGCATTAGGAACAGGAAGGGGAGTGTAAAGTCCAGAATTTTGAGACTTTGTTTTTGCTAGATGGCAAGTTCTACATCTCAAAATGTAATGGTTCACATCCTTCATCATTTTAGGCCAATAGAAACGGTCTTGGAGTAATGCACTAGTTTTATCTCGTCCAAAATGACCACTTAACCCACCATCATGAACCTCTTTAATGATCTGCCACCTCAAAGAACAATTCGGTACGCACAAACGGTTGCCATAGAAAATATATCCATCATTCACCATAAATTCTTTATATGGACCTTTTGCACATTCAGCTTTTATCGTGCCAAAGAACTCATCATCAGAATACAACTCCTTGATCACTTCAAACCCAAGAACATTTAACTTCATTGTGGACAGCAAAGAATGCCTCCTACTTAAAGCATCTACCACCTGATTTGAAGCACCACTTTTATGCTTGATGTGGAATGTGTAGCCTTGTAAAAATTCCACCCACCTTGCATGTCTCGGTTTGAGCTTGTGCTGCCCATTTATGAACTTCAGCGCCTCATGGTCGGAGTAGAGAATGAACTCCTTGGAAATGAGGTAGTGTCTCCAATGCCCAAGAGCTCGTACAATTGCATAGAACTCTTTGTCATATGTAGTGTAGTTCTTACGTGAATCTGAAAGCTTTTCACTAAAGAAGGCAATAGGTCGACCCTCTTGATTGAGAACCGCACCAATGCCTACACCAGATGCATCACATTCAAGCTCAAAAATATTCTCAAAGTTGGGCAAAGCAAGAATTGGGGCTGCTGTCATCTTCTCCTTGATGAGCTGAAAGTTCTTTTCAGCTTCCTTCGTCCATTTGAATACTCCTCCTTTCAAGCACTCGGTGATTGGAGAGACAAGAGTGCTGAAATCTCGAATGAACCGGCGATAGAATGAGGCCAGTCCATGAAAACTTCTCACATCATGAATGTTGGCTGGTGTTGGCCATGAAACAATTGCATCCACCTTAGAAGGATCAACATGAATACCTTCAGCTGAAACCACATAGCCTAAAAACACCAAGTTGCTGGTTAGGAACTCGCACTTCTTGAGGTTGATGTAGAGTTTCTGTTCAGCTAGCACTTCAAAGACTTGGTGAAGGTGCTCCAAATGCTCTTCTTTACCCGTGCTATACACGAGTATGTCATCAAAATAGACCACCACAAATCTGCCAATAAAAGACTTAAACACCAAATTCATTAGTCTCATAAAAGTACTAGGAGCATTAGAGAGTCCGAATGGCATCACCAACCACTCAAACAATCCATCACGGGTCTTAAATGCTGTCTTCCATTCATCACCAGGCCTCATACGAATCTGATGGTACCCACTTCTAAGATCAATCTTTGAAAACACACTAGCACCATGGAGCAGATCTAGCATGTCATCTAGACGAGGAATAGGGAAGCGATACTTGATAGTAATCTTGTTGACCGCTCTACTATCCACACACATGCGAAAAGAACCATCTTTCTTTGGCACAAGCAAGGCTGGAACTGCACAAGGACTCATGCTTTCACGCACCAAACCCTTTCTCATCAACTCATCTACTTGCCGCTGCAACTCGGCATTTTCTGTTGGGTTCATTCGGTATGCTGCTTTGTTTGGCAAAATTGCACCAGGAACAAAATCTAGGCAGTGTTGCACACTCCTCATTGGAGGTAAACCTGCTGGAATTTCATCTGGAACAAGGTTCTGAAATTGTTCAAGTAAAGGTACCACTGGTCCGGGTATTAGAGGACTTCTGTCACCCTTAACTTCTTTCACCACCAATGCAAAGGCTATTTGGGATTCTTCAAAAATTTCAGTAAATTCAGATTTTGAGAGAATGAAATTGCTATCCTTGAGGGCTGGTTTAGATTTCATTTCCATTCTAGAAGGACCCAAAGTAATCTTAGCACCATTCAGCTCAAAAGAATAAGTGTTTTTAAAACCATCATGGTGTACCTTTCTATCAAACTGCCAAGGTCTCCCCAAAAGTAAATGACAAGCATCCATAGGAACTACATCACACCATACCTCATCTCGGTACTTCTCACCAATAGAAAAATTAACCAAACAACGTTGGTCAACTTGCACACATTTACCCTTTTCCAACCAAGAGAGTTTGTACGGTTTTGGGTGCTTTTCAGTTTTAAGCGGCAACTTTTGTACCATAATTTCAGAAACAACATTCTCACAACTCCCGCTATCAATGATAACATCGCATACCTTCCCATGAGAGGTGCATCGTGTATGGAAGATATTGTTACGGAGCCACACATCATCTTGAACGGGACTGGAATTCAGCACACGCCTAATCACCAACATCTCACCCGTATCTCCATAAATGACATCCTCCTCATCTGCTGCCTCATCAAACACGGGTGGAGAATCAAAATCTGTTTGCTCCTCTTCTAGGGGTTCTTCAATAATGGTAAATACCCGCTGGTTTGGGCACTCGGACATGATGTGACCGTACCCTTTGCACCGATAGCATTGAACAGCTTTAGGGGCTGGTTTAGAGGGTCCTGCGGTTGCGGTTTTTGCTGAAAATTTGGCCACTGCACTTGATGTTGGTTTGGCTGATTGCGTACTGCTCCCATGACTTGTTGGATGGCCTCGATTGAGAACTCGGCTACCACCAAAGCTCGCTGTTTTTCTGACTTCTTTCTCCTTGAGTTGCTTCTCAACTTTTGTGGCAAGTTTAAACACATCATGATAAGAGATAAAGGGCTGTAAAGTTACCACATCATGAATCTCCTTGCGAAGGCCACGAAGATATCGTGCAATGGTTTGTTCTTCGGGCTCAACAACGCCACATTTCAACATGAGGTGATCAAGTTCTTCAGTGTAATCTGCCACAGTTTTATCACCTTGAACAAAGCCATGAAGTTGAAAAAAGGCCTCTTGCAAGTACCCTTCCGGCAGAAACTTCTTTCGTAACTCTTTCACCATCTTTTCCCATGTTCTGATTTTTTGCTTACCCTCACGGGCTCGCTTCATCTTCAACTGCTCCCACCAAATAGATGCATGCTTCTTTAATTTGATGGCAACAATCTTCACCTTCTCTTCCTCAGGGACATCTTGGTATTCAAAGACACGTTCAACCGTATTGAGCCAATCTATGAACTCATCGGGTTGTATGCGCCCTTCGTACACAGGAATATCCGCTTTTAGATCAAAAGCCCGTCGAAATTGCTGGTTCCTTCGGGTGTGATTTTGATGGAGAGCCTCTTCATCACTGGACACCAAGGTGTGGTTGTCGTGGAAGGGGTTGAACTCGGCATCATCGTCACCATAAGTTTCGCCATCTGAGCCACGATAGGAATCATCGCGGTTGTTCCCAGCGGCCTCCACGCGCGCTAGACGCTCTTGGAGTTGTTGCACATGCTGCCTCAACTCGTTCAACTCAATATCTCGATCGGCTTGCTGGTTGCCTTCAGGAGGATTGACACGAGCACTACGTCGCACCATCCTTCGCCTGCTGCTCTGATACCAACTGATAGCGTTCGAGCTATGAATCGTCCAAGGACACGCACACGTTCAACTATAAAATCACAACTGGAGGATACTCTCAACTCACAGCAGGATAAAAGAGGAGATAAACTCAACTCAAGATAAACTTTTTCATAATAATTCAACAAGTGAGTTTACATTCAGAAATTAGGCTTTATATAGCCATACAACTCAACTCTAGAAACTTCCTACTAATTAATAACTCCTTAACTATTTTTGCAAATATCAAAACACAATAAAAACAACATTAACTACTACTGCTAATTCCCAAATATAATTAAAACATAGAAAGACTCAAAAGGCAAGTTCCAAGAAACTAAATGCTGGCTGGCTCCTCAGTAACCACGCTCACTTGACACGAGGTTTTGACCAAGAAGACTCTGGAATCTGGAGAAACTCAAAACATAAAAAGATAGTCCATTTCATTATCTGATCACAGAAATTTAAATCACCCAAATCCGAGCCTTTATGAGAGAGTTATGCCCAAAATACTGGCCCAGTACGAATCTGTCCAGAGAGCTGCTGTTTCGTAAATTAATTGTAAATATGACTTGGGCCTGGTTCTTCAAGCTGAGAACTGGTCCATAACTTGCTTCCTTGATCATGATTGTTTATATGTAAACCTGCCATGACTTGATCGCCATCACCTACTCCCTTCGAGGTCTCCTCGATTGATTGTAGGCTGTGTTGGTTGGTTTCTTCGAGAGTGTGGTTGGGCGAATTCTCGATTCAGGTTGCCGTATTGAGACGGTGGTTGGATTCAAGTTTTATTCGTCAGGTTGCACTAGTTATCGCTGCTTGCAGCAAGTTATCTCAGTTTCTTCGAAGCTAGTTATCTGGTGATTGATCCTACGTCATGAAGATCGGGACATCGAGGCGTATCACCATCTCTAACTAAAAATGTTATTTCTCCTTGCTTGCAAGAAGAAGGTTATGACTTTAGATTTGTGGACAATGGTTGTTCTCTTTATTTTGAAGATATGTTCTACCATCATACTCTATTAGTTAATGGGTTACACGTTCTTGAAGGGACACTAGTCTATAACATTAATACAAAGAGGCAATATCCTAATGATTTGAATCCCACGTTCATATGGCATTGTCACTTGGGCCACATAAATGAGAAACGCGTCGAGAGGCTCCATAGAGATGGTCTTCTACACTCATTTGATTCTAAATCATTTGAGATATATGAATCTTGTTTAATTGGCAAAATGACAAGGGCACCTTTCACTGGTCAAGGTGAAATGACAAGTGACTTATTGGCACTCATACATACTAATGTATGTGGACCAATGAGCTCTATAGCTAGAGGTGGTTTTCAATAATCCATAACTTTTACTAATAACTTTACTAGATATGGTCATATCTATCTAATGAAGCATAAGTCTGAATCCTTTGAAAAGTTAAGGAATTCCAATATGAAGTACAAAATCATTTAGGAAAAATAATTAAGTTTCTACGATTTGATTGTGGAGGCGAGTATTTAAGCCATGAGTTTGGCAATCATCTAAAGGGTTGTAGAATTATTCCACGATTAACCCCACTAGGTATACCTCAATGGAATGGGGTATTTGAATGGAGAAATCACACCTTATTAGACATGGTGCAATCTATGATGAGCTAAAGTGATCTTCCATTGTCCTTCTAGGGATACACTCTTAAGGCAGCTGTATTCACATTAAATAGGATTCCATCTAAGTTAGATGAAAAGACATCATATGAGATGTAGATGAGACAATGTCCTAGCTTGTCTTTTCTTAACATTTAGGGATGTCAGGCTTATATAAAATATTTACAATCTTATAAGCTTGTACCTAAGTTTGACAAATACTTCTTTATCGGTATCCAAAGGAAACAAAAGGATATTACTTCTATAATCAAGAGGAAGGCAAAGTGTTTGTCGCTCGACATGGTGTTTTCTGAGAGAACAAGTTTCTCTCAAGAAAGGATAGTGGGAGAATGGTGCAAATCAAAGAAATTCAAGAAACACTTGAAAATATTTTAGCTCCTACACAACCACAGCAGGTTGAATAAAGTGTTGAAGAACCTGTTGTAGACACACTAGCACCACGTAGGTTAGAGAGGTCACATCGTGCAGCTGAGGTACATGATTACTCAATAAAGAGACATACATGATCTTGAGGAACTTGTGAAGGTTGTCAATTTTTTTCTAGGCAAATTCATGTTTGAGGTCAAGAGTTGCAGACTATACCTATTTCTTATCCTTTTGCTATATGGGGCTTGACATGGTTGAGCCATTCAAGGGAGCACCAAGGGGGGTTCATTCATTTGTTTGTACTTGTTGACAAGTTTACCAAGTGGATTAAAGCCAATCCGGTTGTGACAATAACTTTCAACAATGAAAAATATTTTATCTTTAGCATCATATACAACTTAAGAGTAACCAATGGGATTATACCCAACAATGGTACTTAATTTATGAATGGAGTTTTCAAGGAATTCTGTGACAAGTTTGGCATAAAAATTTGTTTTGCTTCACTGGCACACCCATGGAGTAATGGACAAGTCAAGTGAGCAAATGGCATGGTGCTCTAGGGCATTGAAACTAGGATATTTAATCGGTTTTGCACATATGCTAAATGATGGGTTCAAGAATTTCCGTCTATACTTTTGTCATTGAGCACTACACCCAGTTAGGCAATGTCTTGTTTCTTTTTGGTTATGGATTGGAATCCATCATACCAACAGATATGGAGTTTGAATCATTACATGTGTGTAAGTGCAATGAAAACAAGTCCAACAAATACCAACTAGAAGAAGCGCAAGACATTGAAACAATGTAGTTGACATGATACCTCTAGGGCTTACATCACTATCATAATCAGAATGTCCATGGCCAAGCTTTTTTTGTTGGTGATTTGGAGAAAAATACAAACTACAAAAAACGTACATAAATTATCTCCCATGTCGGAAGGACCGTACATTATCATTGAAGTGACACATCTAGGGGCTTATCAACTCAGGGGCGAAGATGGCACAATTGTTGACAACTAGTAGAACATAGAATAGCTATGTCTTTTCTATAATTGAGCATTGTATTATATATATATATAATATCTTCAGTAAAGTAATTTTCTTTTACTCTGACTACCTAAGTCTAGTGGTTTCTCACTTGACTGGCTATTTGGGGGCTATATCCAGTATTCTATAAGTTTCTTCTTCATGAAAAATTTTAAAGTTTGTTATAGTTGTTTGTGACTAAATTTGAGTAATAGTAGTATTGAGTAGTGAAGCTCTATTTTCTTATGCTTTTCATTTGGTGCATATAGGATGATTTCTTCGTGCAATCTTAGTACCTAGGGGCTAGTCAGATATGCTGTATAACACAAGGTGATAATACATTACTTGGATATGTCAAAAACATAAGACATAAAACAATAAAAATCAACAAAAATCTTCCACAATGGTAATCCCTTCTTTACAATAGATCATCCACAATGAATTACAACTGGTAGTAAAACCTTCATCAACTTCTTCTATATCTACCCAAAGATACAAGGATTTTACAATGGTGAGGGCTTGGCATGATCTGAGTGTTGCCTTTTCCTTTACTAGCTTTTTTAACTATTCTAGAGTCTTGCAAAGCTAGAGAACCACTCGGTCATCATCCCTAGAGCTTGAGCTAGAGCCTTCCAAGTAAAGGATGTCAAGCATCAGCTTGATGGCATTGGCTGGCTCGTCCTATGTGAACTTGGCTTGCATTACTTTAGAATCTAAGACATTGAACTTGGATCAAGTCTTGATTTTACAATCTATAAAGACAAGAAGATAAGTTATTGAGACAAGGAAATATGATTATGATAAAATAGTCATGGACATTTACCTTCAAAGTCCTTGTGTTCTACCTTGATTGCTTTGAGGGCGTTGAGTTCTTCTTCCGGCTTGGCCTTGGCATCACTCAGCTGATTTACTTTGGAGTTCTAAACTATAGAAAAACATGGCAGTAGGATAAGAATGAGAATCAAGATTGAGTAAGGATATACTTACATTACTTTTGAAGTTGGCAGTCAAAGTTGTTGTCCTGAAGCTCTTGGATCTTAGGCATTGGATGTTTTTCACTATCTTTGGGCTTGGCCAAGATTGCAACATCCTCTTTCTTTAGAGCTTCCTTTTGACTTAGATGGGGGACAGGTCTACACAATGTCTCAAGCTTAGCTTGGGATTACTATCAAAGTTTCTGTGAAAAGGATTATATCAAGACAACAACTCGACTTTGAAGGAGTTGGCTGCTACTATGGAGAGTATAGGTACCAGATATCCACACAGCCTGCTTATCTAACTCAAAAATAAGGTAGGTTAGGTCCATATAATATGAGATAGAGTAGAATTCAGTTGCCATGATGCCTTGTATCCTAATAAAGGATATAAAATCATCAACATCAACATCAAAGCCTTTCAGTTTAAAGCAAATTAGGGTAGGCTAGACATGAAATCCAACAGAAGCCACATATCGAGGTTCATGAATGAAAATAGTTGTTTCCATATACTCTTATTCAAGGACAAAACAATAAGAATATTCCAATATTTTATGTCTTTTTTATTGCCTCCTCCTATGTTAATTTTGATATTACCGTACTTCTCATAACATTATTATCGCGCCTTAGGATTGCACTATGCACAGATGCCTCTAGATTCTTCATTGGATATGTCGAAACCATCTCAACCATTATTGCACAAGCTTTTCTTCAATTGGTGCTACCCCTAGCCTATAACATATATTATCGTTCTGGGCCCGATACATTCTTGGATGCCCACAAATCCAATGAAACATATGCATCTCCATAACATTGAACTATTGAATATGTCATCTTTTGTAGCTCAACATTCTGCAGCATACAACATTGGAGGTTTAATCACCATTCTATAAAACATACATTTGAGCTTTTGGGGTACCTTCTTATTATAGAGAATGCCTGATGTTTTTTGCCATTTCATCCACTCTGCTTTGATTCTATGGCTAACATCTTCATCAATATCTCCATCTCTCTCTAGCATTGATCCAATAGCAAAAGGTATCCTTCTTGGTCACTACATGACCCTCCAAACTAACATTCGGCAGGATATAGAATCCCGGCCGAATAATACCACATAATGGGCTAGGTTTTCTACCTTGTAGAACTACCCTCCCAACCTATATAAGGTGGTTAGGGAGCCTGAAGGCGATCAAGTCATGGCAGGTTTACATATAAACAATCATGATCAAGGAAGCAAGTTATGGACCAGTTCTCAGCTTGAAGAACCAGGCCCAAGTCATATTTACAATTAATTTACGAAACAGCAGCTCTCTGGACAGATTCGTACTGGGCCAGTATTTTGGGCATAACTCTCTCATAAAGGCTCGGATTTGGGTGATTTAAATTTCTGTGATCAGATAATGAAATGGACTATCTTTTTATGTTTTGAGTTTCTCCAGATTCCAGAGTCTTCTTGGTCAAAACCTCGTGTCAAGTGAGCGTGGTTACTGAGGAGCCAGCCAGCATTTAGTTTCTTGGAACTTGCCTTTTGAGTCTTTCTATGTTTTAATTATATTTGGGAATTAGCAGTAGTAGTTAATGTTGTTTTTATTGTGTTTTGATATTTGCAAAAATAGTTAAGGAGTTATTAATTAGTAGGAAGTTTCTAGAGTTGAGTTGTATGGCTATATAAAGCCTAATTTCTGAATGTAAACTCACTTGTTGAATTATTATGAAAAAGTTTATCTTGAGTTGAGTTTATCTCCTCTTTTATCCTGCTGTGAGTTGAGAGTATCCTCCAGTTGTGATTTTATAGTTGAACGTGTGCGTGTCCTTGGACGATTCATAGCTCGAACGCTATCAGTTGGTATCAGAGCAGCAGGCGAAGGATGGTGCGACGTAGTGCTCGTGTCAATCCTCCTGAAGGCAACCAGCAAGCCGATCGAGATATTGAGTTGAACGAGTTGAGGCAGCATGTGCAACAACTCCAAGAGCGTCTAGCGCGCGTGGAGGCCGCTGGGAACAACCGCGATGATTCCTATCGTGGCTCAGATGGCGAAACTTATGGTGACGATGATGCCGAGTTCAACCCCTTCCACGACAACCACACCTTGGTGTCCAGTGATGAAGAGGCTCTCCATCAAAATCACACCCGAAGGAACCAGCAATTTCGACGGGCTTTTGATCTAAAAGCGGATATTCCTGTGTACGAAGGGCGCATACAACCCGATGAGTTCATAGATTGGCTCAATACGGTTGAACGTGTCTTTGAATACCAAGATGTCCCTGAGGAAGAGAAGGTGAAGATTGTTGCCATCAAATTAAAGAAGCATGCATCTATTTGGTGGGAGCAGTTGAAGATGAAGCGAGCCCGTGAGGGTAAGCAAAAAATCAGAACATGGGAAAAGATGGTGAAAGAGTTACGAAAGAAGTTTCTGCCGGAAGGGTACTTGCAAGAGGCCTTTTTTCAACTTCATGGCTTTGTTCAAGGTGATAAAACTGTGGCAGATTACACTGAAGAACTTGATCACCTCATGTTGAAATGTGGCGTTGTTGAGCCCGAAGAACAAACCATTGCACGATATCTTCGTGGCCTTCGCAAGGAGATTCATGATGTGGTAACTTTACAGCCCTTTATCTCTTATCATGATGTGTTTAAACTTGCCACAAAAGTTGAGAAGCAACTCAAGGAGAAAGAAGTCAGAAAAACAGCGAGCTTTGGTGGTAGCCGAGTTCTCAATCGAGGCCATCCAACAAGTCATGGGAGCAGTACGCAATCAGCCAAACCAACATCAAGTGCAGTGGCCAAATTTTCAGCAAAAACCGCAACCGCAGGACCCTCTAAACCAGCCCCTAAAGCTGTTCAATGCTATCGGTGCAAAGGGTATGGTCACATCATGTCCGAGTGCCCAAACCAGCGGGTATTTACCATTATTGAAGAACCCCTAGAAGAGGAGCAAACAGATTTTGATTCTCCACCCGTGTTTGATGAGGCAGCAGATGAGGAGGATGTCATTTATGGAGATACGGGTGAGATGTTGGTGATTAGGCGTGTGCTGAATTCCAGTCCCGTTCAAGATGATGTGTGGCTCCGTAACAATATCTTCCATACACGATGCACCTCTCATGGGAAGGTATGCGATGTTATCATTGATAGCGGGAGTTGTGAGAATGTTGTTTCTGAAATTATGGTACAAAAGTTGCCGCTTAAAACTGAAAAGCACCCAAAACCGTACAAACTCTCTTGGTTGGAAAAGGGTAAATGTGTGCAAGTTGACCAACGTTGTTTGGTTAATTTTTCTATTGGTGAGAAGTACCGAGATGAGGTATGGTGTGATGTAGTTCCTATGGATGCTTGTCATTTACTTTTGGGGAGACCTTGGCAGTTTGATAGAAAGGTACATCATGATGGTTTTAAAAACACTTATTCTTTTGAGCTGAATGGTGCTAAGATTACTTTGGGTCCTTCTAGAATGGAAATGAAATCTAAACCAGCCCTCAAGGATAGCAATTTCATTCTCTCAAAATCTGAATTTACTGAAATTTTTGAAGAATCCCAAATAGCCTTTGCATTGGTGGTGAAAGAAGTTAAGGGTGAGAAAAGTCCTGTAATACCCGGACCAGTGGTACCTTTACTTGAACAATTTCAGAACCTTGTTCCAGATGAAATTCCAGCAGGTTTACCTCCAATGAGGAGTGTGCAACACTGCATAGATTTTGTTCCTGGTGCAATTTTGCCAAACAAAGCAGCATACCGAATGAACCCAACAGAAAATGCCGAGTTGCAGCGGCAAGTAGATGAGTTGATGAGAAAGGGTTTGGTGCGTGAAAGCATGAGTCCTTGTGCAGTTCCAGCCTTGCTTGTGCCAAAGAAAGATGGTTCTTTTCGCATGTGTGTGGATAGTAGAGCGGTCAACAAGATTACTATCAAGTATCGCTTCCCTATTCCTCGTCTAGATGACATGCTAGATCAGCTCCATGGTGCTAGTGTGTTTTCAAAGATTGATCTTAGAAGTGGGTACCATCAGATTCGTATGAGGCCTGGTGATGAATGGAAGACAGCATTTAAGACCCGTGATGGATTGTTTGAGTGGTTGGTGACGCCATTCGGACTCTCTAATGCTCCTAGTACTTTTATGAGACTAATGAATTTGGTGTTTAAGTCTTTTATTGGCAGATTTGTGGTGGTCTATTTTGATGACATACTCGTGTATAGCACGGGTAAAGAAGAGCATTTGGAGCACCTTCACCAAGTCTTTGAAGTGCTAGCTGAACAGAAACTCTACATCAACCTCAAGAAGTGCGAGTTCCTAACCAGCAACTTGGTGTTTTTAGGCTATGTGGTTTCAGCTGAAGGTATTCATGTTGATCCTTCTAAGGTGGATGCAATTGTTTCATGGCCAACACCAGCCAACATTCATGATGTGAGAAGTTTTCATGGACTGGCCTCATTCTATCGCCGGTTCATTCGAGATTTCAGCACTCTTGTCTCTCCAATCACCGAGTGCTTGAAAGGAGGAGTATTCAAATGGACGAAGGAAGCTGAAAAGAACTTTCAGCTCATCAAGGAGAAGATGACAGCAGCCCCAATTCTTGCTTTGCCCAACTTTGAGAATATTTTTGAGCTTGAATGTGATGCATCTGGTGTAGGCATTGGTGCGGTTCTCAATCAAGAGGGTCGACCTATTGCCTTCTTTAGTGAAAAGCTTTCAGATTCACGTAAGAACTACACTACATATGACAAAGAGTTCTATGCAATTGTACGAGCTCTTGGGCATTGGAGACACTACCTCATTTCCAAGGAGTTCATTCTCTACTCCGACCATGAGGCGCTGAAGTTCATAAATGGGCAGCACAAGCTCAAACCGAGACATGCAAGGTGGGTGGAATTTTTACAAGGCTACACATTCCACATCAAGCATAAAAGTGGTGCTTCAAATCAGGTGGCAGATGCTTTAAGTAGGAGGCATTCTTTGCTGTCCACAATGAAGGTAAATGTTCTTGGGTTTGAAGTGATCAAGGAGTTGTATTCTGATGATGAGTTCTTTGGCACGATAAAAGCTGAATGTGCAAAAGGTCCATATAAAGAATTTATGGTGAATGATGGATATATTTTCTATGGCAACCGTTTGTGCGTACCGAATTGTTCTTTGAGGTGGCAGATCATTAAAGAGGTTCATGATGGTGGGTTAAGTGGTCATTTTGGACGAGATAAAACTAGTGCATTACTCCAAGACCGTTTCTATTGGCCTAAAATGATGAAGGATGTGAACCATTACATTTTGAGATGTAGAACTTGCCATCTAGCAAAAACAAAGTCTCAAAATTCTGGACTTTACACTCCCCTTCCTGTTCCTAATGCACCGTGGGAAGATGTGAGCATGGACTTTGTGATGGGACTGCCCCGAACTCAACGCAGCAAAGATTCAATCATGGTGGTGGTTGATCGGTTCTCTAAAATGGCACACTTTGTTCCTTGTGCAAAAACGATGGATGCCACTAACATAGCTGATCTTTATTTCAAGGAGATAGTGAAGTTGCATGGCATTCCAAATACCATAACATCTGACAGAGACCCGAAGTTTGTTGGGCATTTTTGGAGAACACTTTGGCGTAAGATGGGTACAAAGCTGCAGTTTAGTTCAGCCTATCATCCTCAAACCGATGGCCAAACTGAAATTGTGAATCGGAGTTTGGGCAATCTGTTGAGAAGCTTGGTGGGTGATAACATACGCCAATGGGACCTTGTTCTACCTCAAGCTGAATTCGCTTACAACAGGTCCAGCAGCAAGACGACAGGTAAAAGCCCTTTTGAAGTGGTGTATGGATGCAACCGAAGACTCCTCTTGATCTTGTGTCATTGCCAATCAGCCATAGCTATAGTGGAGATGCAGATGAGCGTGCTAAAGCAATCAAGGGCTTGCATGAACAAGTCAGCAAGAGGATTGAGAAGCAAAATCAGAAGTATGAAAGACAAGCTAACAAGCACCGAAGGGCTGTGATTTTCAAAGAAGGTGATCTTGTGTGGGTGCATTTGAGCAAGGAGAGATTTCCACCTGGGCGCAATGCAAAGCTCAAGCACCGTGGTGATGGACCGTTTAAAATCTTGCAGCGCATAGGTGACAATGCTTACAAGGTGGAGCTTCCCGGAGATTATGGTGTTTCATCCACATTCAATGTGAAGGATCTTTCTCCATACCATGGCGAAAATGAGCCGAACTCGTGGGCGAGTTCTTTTCAACCGGGGGAGAATGATGGCGATCAAGTCATGGCAGGTTTACATATAAACAATCATGATCAAGGAAGCAAGTTATGGACCAGTTCTCAGCTTGAAGAACCAGGCCCAAGTCATATTTACAATTAATTTACGAAACAGCAGCTCTCTGGACAGATTCGTACTGGGCCAGTATTTTGGGCATAACTCTCTCATAAAGGCTCGGATTTGGGTGATTTAAATTTCTGTGATCAGATAATGAAATGGACTATCTTTTTATGTTTTGAGTTTCTCCAGATTCCAGAGTCTTCTTGGTCAAAACCTCGTGTCAAGTGAGCATGGTTACTGAGGAGCCAGCCAGCATTTAGTTTCTTGGAACTTGCCTTTTGAGTCTTTCTATGTTTTAATTATATTTGGGAATTAGCAGTAGTAGTTAATGTTGTTTTTATTGTGTTTTGATATTTGCAAAAATAGTTAAGGAGTTATTAATTAGTAGGAAGTTTCTAGAGTTGAGTTGTATGGCTATATAAAGCCTAATTTCTGAATGTAAACTCACTTGTTGAATTATTATGAAAAAGTTTATCTTGAGTTGAGTTTATCTCCTCTTTTATCCTGCTGTGAGTTGAGAGTATCCTCCAGTTGTGATTTTATAGTTGAACGTGTGCGTGTCCTTGGATGATTCATAGCTCGAACGCTATCAGAGCCCTCCCAAGGGCATAACCTCAAAGATCAATAAGATCGACACGAAATCACCAAGATCAATATACCTGATGGAATACAATCCACTAAAAATGACTAGGATATCACCTCTCATTGAGGGGGTCTGAACCTGTCTAAATCCTTGTGTTATACATCCCTCCACTTTTGGCCTCGTGCACCACAATATTTTATTATTGCCAATACAAAACATCGATAGGGTTAGAAGGCTCTAGTAGAGGAGAAGATTAGGAGGGACGTGCTCTGAGATGGCATATGCAAGAACTTTGTCTCACTAAATGAAGTTACGATAGGGCTTGGCCATGGAGTTACAGTACCTCAATATTCCAATGAGTTTTCTCTACTGACATCACTTAAGGAGATGGTTGGCGAACTTGAGAAGGTTAACCTAGGGAGGTGATTGAGCACTCTCTGAAAGTGAGGTCAGATGCTAACCCTATCAAACAATGACTTCACAAGTTCACTCAAGATAGACATGACGCTATACGAAAGGAGTTGACTAAGCTTTTGGTAGCTGGGTTCATCAAAGATGTAAGTCATCCAGATTGGCTGGTAAACCTATACCTTGTTCAAAAGAAGACCGTAAAATGACATATGTTCATGGATTATATAGATCTAAACAAATCATGCCCAAAAGACCCATTTATCCTACCTCGTACTGTTTAGGTGGTCGATTCAACAGCCGGGTGTGAGTTGCTCGATTTTCTTGACTGTTATTCAGGATACTATCATATCAGTTTAAAGGAAGATGATTGCTTGATGACTTTGTCCATCATGACATTTAGAGCATATGGCTACATCACTATGACTTTTGGGTTGAAGAATGTTGGTGCTATGTACCAACACATGATTCAAAGGTGCCTTCAATCTCAGATTGGGTGTAACGTAGAAGCCTATGTGGATGACATGGTGGTCAAGTCACAGCTCAAGGAAAACCTTATTGCTAATTTAGAGAAATGTTTCAAAATATATAGGACTTAAGAATGAAGTTAAATGGAAAAAAAGTGTCTTTAGAGTACCATCAAGGAAGCTGCCTGGTTTTAAGGTGTCGCATCATGACATTGAGGCCAACCCAAAGAAGATCAAAGCCATAATAAACATGAAGCCACCAAGGACTTAAAAGGATGTATAAAAACTTACTGGGCACATGGCAACACTTAGCTACTTTGTTTCCCAACTAGGGGAGTGCAATATGCCCTTTTTCAAGCTATTGAAGAAGGTTGACAATTTTCAATGGACACCAAAAGTGCAACAGGATTTCAAAGATTTCAAGAAGTTCTTAACAGCTCCACCGGTTCTAGTTTCACCGATGCCATAGGAGTCATTGCTGCAATATGTGTTAGCTACCCCTCAAGTAATCAGTATTGTTCTACTTGTGGTGGGCGAAGAACAAGGACATATACAAAAAGGTTAAATGGCTAGTTTAGTTTGTTAGCAAAGTATTAGCCAACTCCAAAATTCGACATCCACAAATACAAAAGTTGCTTTATGGGATACTGATCACAGTTCGCAAGCTTTTGCATTATTTTCAGGGGCAGTCAGTGTTTGTGATTACCTCTTTTCCACTTTGCGGATGTTCTTCACAATCATGAAGCAATAGGGTGAATCACCAAGTGGGCACTTGAGTTGATGGCATTCGATATCTCATTCAAGGCACATGCTACAATTAAATCACAAGCCCAACATACTTTATGGCAAAGTGGACAAATTTTTGGACTACTAAATCTATGGATGATCTCGAGTATTGGACAATATGCTTTGATAGTTCTCTATGGGTTTCTAGAGTTGGAGTAGGAGTTGAGCTGATACCCTCAACTAGGGAGAGACTTAAGTATGTTCTTCAAATGTACTTTTAAGCATCTCACAATGTAGTTGAGTATGAAGCATTGCTTCATGGGCTTTGTATCGCTATATCTTTGGGTACTTTGTGATTGGTGGTTTGTGGAGATTCTCAGTTGGTTATCAACGGAGTTATTAAAGACTGGTCATGCTTGGACAAAAATATGATGGCTTATTGCCATGATGTTTGGAAGCCGGAAAGCATGTTTGATGGACTAGAGCTTATGCATGTTTGGAGCAATATAGTGAATTGGTAGACAATTTGGCAATTATTTGATCAAAGTGTGAATCAATTCCGACAATTATATTTGTTGAACATCTTCAAGAGTAGTACGTCAGCAAGAAGATAGTACCCAAGGAAACAAAAGGTGAACAAACCAGAGAGTGATCCTCGATTGAGGCCGAGGTTCTAATGGTTCACCCAGATTGGAGAACACCTTTTTTTTGCAATATTTGACAAATTATGAAGTCCTAACAGATCGTAGAGAGGTAGAGCAAGTAAAATAATTCAGTCAGAGCTACATGGTTTCTAAGGGAGAACTTTATAAGAAATGCACATTTGGGATATTAATTAAGTGCATCACAACTAAAGAAGGGCAACAACTATTACACTTGATCTACTCAGGCATTTACGGTAATCATGCAGCTTCAAAAATGCTGGTTTGGGAGGCTTATTAGTAGGGATTCTTTTGGCTGATTGTTGTCACCGATGCTAAAAGATTGTTCGAGCTTCATATTATGAAGGTTGTCAGTTTTGTGCCAGACAAATTCATGTCCCAACTCAGGAGTTATAGGCTATACCTCTTTCTTGGCCTTTTGCTCTATAGAGGCTTGACATAGTTGGGCCGTTCAAGAAAGCGCCAAGGGGTTCACTCATTTGTTTGTGGCTATTGACAAGTTTATTAGGTGGATTGACACCAATCTGGTCACGACAATAACTATCGACAAGGCAAAAGATTTTATCCTTAGTATCATATAGAGATTTGGGGAACCCAACAGGATTATAACTAAAAAAGAAACTCAATTTATAAGTGGAGTTTTCAAGGAATTCTGTGAGGAGTTGACATCAAAATTTGTTTTGCTTCGGTGGCACACCCATGGAATAATGGACAAGTCGAGTGAGCAAATGGCATGGTGCTCCTAGGCATCAAAACTAGGGTATTTAATCGACTTCTCCCATATGCTAAACGATGGGTTCAAGAATTGCCATTTGTACTTTAGTCTTTGCGTACTACACCTAGTCAGAGCACTGGCCAGTCTCCTTTCTTTTGGGTTTATGGATTGGAAGCCATCCTACCAATAGTGATGAACTTCAAATCACTATGGGTGTGGAGGAACAATGGAGATAAGTCTAACCAAGATTGACTTGAAGAAGTGTGAGACATTGCAACAATCTAGTCAGCAAGATACCCTAGAGCTTACATTGCTATCATAGTTAGAATTTTCACGAACATGCTTTTTTGGTTGGTGATTTCGTTTTTAGAAAAAAAATCCAAAGTACCAAAAATAGACATAAATTGTCTCCCATCTAGAAATGGTCATCATTATCGCAAAAGTGACACACTCAAAGGCTTATCGACTGACGAGTGAGGATGGCACCTTTGTGGACAACTCATGGAACATAAAACAACTACATCTTTTCTATACTTGAACATTGTATCTTTCACATATTTTCAATATTGTAATTTTCTTTTACTCTGACTACCTACATCAAGTGATTTCTCACTTGAGTCCCCATTCAGGGGCTATATGCAATACACTATAGGTTTCTTCTTCAAGAAATTTTTCAAAGTTTGTTCTGATTGTTTGCTTCTAACTTCGAGTAAGATCAGTACCAAGTAGTGAAGCTCTATTTTCCAATGGTTTTCGTTTGGTGCATATAGGATGGTTGCTTTGTGCTAGGTACTAGCACTCGAGGGCTTGTCGGATAGAGTGTATAACTCAAGGTGCTAATCATTCGCTCCAATAAGTTAATAACATAAGACATAAAATTAAAATTTTAACAAAATACTTAGAGTCATTACATTTGTAAATATAATGGATTCTAGTTAAAGTTTTTTTTATCTAAATATTTACAACTCAATATTGTCAGCAATTGAAGCCACTACATATTAGACTTCATCAACAAGTGCTATGGCTTGTTCTTCAGTACAAATTGAAGTGAACCCGTTCTCGACAATGGGAAGGGCTTGGCATGATCTGAGTGTTGCCATCTCCTTTACTAGCTTCCTTAATTCCTCTATAGTAGTGCAAAGCTAGAGGAGTACCCAATCTACATCACCAGAACTTGAGCCAGAGCCATCCAAGTAAAGCATATCAAGCATTGGCTTGATTGTTAGTGATAGTCCCTACAGGCAATATAGAGATGTTGTATATATAAAATACTATGTTTATGTTTATGATATATTGATTTACTCCTTGAAATAGACATTATCATTATTGATCGATGAGTCTGTGACTTATTCATGAGACTCCTAATGTCAGATGTTGCTAAGCCTAAATAATCCCTGATCATATATCATATGAAGAACAAATATGATTGTAAAATTATCATATGTGTTGATTGATGATCATGTCTCATGGATCATGGTATGGAGATACCAAATTGATAATATAGAGTCCTTAGACTCACTATGTTAGTAAACATATGTTGGATAGACTCGCTATGAGATACTGTAGAGATTTTATTTGTCATCAGTTAATTTCAAATAGCATTTATATGGAGTCATTAGACTTGAGATCATCATGGTTTTTAACATACATAGTAGGTTATTTTGAGACTACCAAACATTGCTCTATAATAGGGTAGTCATAAAAGTAGTATTTGGATTTGCTATGAAATATATAGTGGGATTTGAGTGATCAAGATAGAATTTGTCCCTCCTATAGGAGTGATGTCTTTGTGATTGAGTCAATCTGATGAAGCCTTGGTCTCGATCTTCGTGATGTAGGATCCTGATCATGATAACTAGCTAACGAATAGTCGATAGCTTGCTGCAAGCAACGATAAGTAGTGCAACCTGACAACACGCACAAGGAGCCAACCATCGTCTCTATATGATAGCCTAAACCAAGGATTCACCCAACCACACTCTCAAAGAAGCCAACCTACACAACCTAGAATCAATCGACCAGTAGCACGGATTGAGTGCCGATGACACGTCCGCTTCTGTAATCTCCACGAAGAAAAACACAAGAGCAAAGGGGTAGAGATCACTCTTTGAGTTTGTTAACACACAACTGAACAAAGATGTTTGTATTCAATTATCAAAAGTCTGCCTTTGCTTGGAAACAAAGGGATATTTATATTAGGAACAACCCTCCTAGATGAGTGTAAACATGAAATGGAAATGAAGAGATAGAGTATGTGAAAAGGCCTCCACGAAATGAATTCTCGACGTGTTCTCGTGAGGCTATTGGTCTTCTACATCGTCTTTAGTAATTTGGCAATAACTCCATCTTAGGGAGTCCAAATGATGTGCCATTATTTGTGTTACAAACATAACTTGATAAGCTTGAAAACCATGTGTATCATGCACCATAAAACATTGTAGAATGCTACAGTTTTGCATGGGAAGATGAACATCGGGAAGACTATTGACCTTCTAACCAATCTGAACTTATCCAATCGATTCTCAAGAATGCATAGTCCAAATCAGCTAAGACCACCTGAGTAGAAAGTAGAATTGATAATGTTTCAAAAATGTGCTCATTGACCATCATAGCTTTTGGGAATCAAAAGTTATGACTGTTTCTTTCAGGCAATTATGTCAGACTGGCCTAGTCATCCGTCCCCTTCACACCGATCTGCTTGTAGTACCGTGTCTTGATCTTTAGGCCATGTGTCTTCCACCTATTAATTTGTAAAACTAAGCAACATCAAGTTAGAAAACTTAGGTAGTATAACATCCTTAGAAGTGTTGGAACTAAGAATAAATTCACCTACTCTTGTAGTTTCTTGGCGCGACTTCATGTAAGTTGTTCTTGATTTGTATCCTTTGTGTTGGATGGTGAATTGTTGATGCTTGAGGGAGCATGCATGGTTGGGATGTCCTCATCAGCCTCTTTGCAAGCTATCATAGGGGACTCATGAAGAAAGCACTTGGGAAGAATTTGCAAGAAGGGTTGAAGCACTCGACATTGGTCATGAATAGCAAGGAAGACTACAACTCAACATTGAAGGACTCGAGGGCTACTGTGGTGAGTATGGGTAAACTCAAATACCTGCATAGCTTGTGTATTTGACTATAGATAGGAGGAGGGCTGCTCACCGCCAAAAAATCCCGCGACCGGAAAGGGACGGCGGCTCGGTCACGCGAAGGCCTAGGAGGTCTGCTTGTCTCCAGTGCAGGTCCTTAGGTCTCGAGGTTCGTGGGCGTGCCAGTCAATTTGACCCTGCAATTGACAAGGAGGTGAGACGAGCGGGTCCGATACAGACGCTCACTATCGGCTGGCTGTCGATTGGTTCGAAATGCTGTTTGATCGGCTGGGGAGCTGATGTGGACAGGTGTCGACGAGCGGTCGACCGTAGAGCCGATGGAGGAACCAGGGTGCGCTCAGAGGATATCGCGGCACACGGGATCCCTCCGGACAGCCGAACAGTGATTCATCGGCTGGAGAAACCAATGAAGGCGGATGCGGCCTAGGCGATGATTAGCGCAAGAAGGCACGGGCTGCAAAGCCGATGCCGCTCCAGATATGATAGCAAGAGATCCGTCGCCCGCCATGGCAGCGCCATCAACACCCAACCTCGAAGATCGGACCTAACTGAGATAGTACGAGACCGGGACCAGCAGCGATGATACGGAGGACGCCGGATTGGCTATGCCGTGGCAAGGATAGGAACGAACCCATCGGCTAGCTGAGCCGATGAGGGGACGCCTCTCTGAAGGCGGGTGCGTATCGGCTGGAGGTCCGATACGTTTGGCGTTACGTGTTGTGGGACGCCTCTAAAGGCTAATGCGTATCGGTCGAGGGGCCGATACGCTGGGCGTGAAGCACAAAGCATGGAGAACTCATCGGCTAGCACTCTGATGATACGCTGTGCAGGAGACCGATCTACTGTCGGCAGCTCCGTAGGTCGGACCTAACTGATGCAGAACGAGACCGACGACGGCAGAGGGAGCTTAACAGGCCGATAGGTCTAGCACGGACGTGATGCGATACATCCGATCGGCCTAACAGGTCGGACCTAACCGATGCAGCCTCAGACAGAGCAAGACATAACGGGATGGTGGCGGGACTTACCCCTTCGCCGGAGATCGGACTTAACCGATGCAACCCCGCGTCGAGAGCCAGAACCCACCGGTAGAACCTAGATAAACTAGGGTGGCGATGCGCTAAGTTTGAATTTGATCGAGAGATATTTTACATGATTCCAGGGGGTCTATATTTATACCCTGGATTTACAGACAGAGTCCGACGCGTCTACGACCATCGGACATTATTTCCTAGTAAGAACAAAGGAAAATAGTCCTAAAGAAGTTAACTAACCAGCTAGACCTCCCTAATTGAGTAAGGTTATAATTTACAAAAATAAGCACCCTGCCGTGGAGTCCACGGCTCTCCGCAAACCCGGTTTTATCTGAATAATCTTCTAATTTGTAGCCGAGTCTTCCTTTGCTGCAACCTGATCGGCTTCTCCACTGTAGCTATCGGACCTTTTTTAGTCAAGCCGATCCTTCTCCTTCCTTCCCTTGTGCTTCTCGGACCTGATCCCGATTGGACAATCCCCTGTCTTCAAGCCGATCCAGTCTTCTACTAATCTGATCGGCACTTCTACAGTTCTCCATCGGCTTCGTCTCAGTATCTCCATCGGCCGATGGCTGTATCAAACCCTCCAACGGACCTCTCAGCCGATCGGCTTTAGCCCCATCGGATCTCCCAGCCGATCGGCTTTAGTGCCATCGGATCCGCCAGATTTTGGCGTTAACAAGGGCCGAGTTCAATTGTTATGTTGCCTTGTACCCCAAGATAGGGTACATAATTCTGGTCAAATAATAAAATGTATAGATAAGGTAACCAAAGGTTAGTATAACTAAGTTTTATACCATGTAACCCTACTTCCCAACCTATATTTGGTAGGCAGGGAGCCCTCCCGAGCGCATAACCACAGAGATAAACAACAGATAGACAATCACAGTGAAACATCAAGATCAATACATGAAGTAGGATACAATCCACCAAAATAGGAGTAGAGTATTACCTCACATCAAGGGCTTTAACATGTCTAAATCCTTTAAAGCCTATGTGCTACCCCCTTTAATTATTGTTGATACAAAATATCGACACTTCACATCTTTAAACCAAGTCACAAGCATCTTATAGGATAGTGAGCCAGTAAAAATCTTATCAAAAGGCATTACCAACTATACTACACCCTTTGGCATGCAATCAACATATTCCCTCATGGATGTCTGTTAGGAGGTCCATGCCATCTTCATCTATGATGCACTTCAGCATAACATCATTGTGTGCCCTTTTGTACAAGTCATGTCCTCTATATAATATAGTTTGGTTTTTTTGGCTAGATTCTTTGATGTTGTATCACCACTTGTAATGTAGTTTGAGATGAGATAATTATGAATAGGTCTCACCAATCGTTATCAGACTCAATATTGCTAATAATATTGTCGATCTTATCTATATCAGGATTTGATATTGTCGTAGCCCCCATGTCCTCTATGGTGGTGGGAAAGACATCATCCTTAGGTGCACTACTAACAAAGGGTCAATTCTTCTATGAATGTGCCAAGTTCGATTGGTTCTCTTCTAGAAGCATGATGAGCTAGGTTGTCGGTGTCGAAACTATCCACTTTAAGGCCATCAGACATGTGCTTTGGCTTTCTAACTTTGGCTAAGTACTTCTCTAACTTGGGGTTTGAGCACTTGTAGTCTTGGTGCACCTAGTTGGTGACCAGTTGTGAGTTCCCCTTTATAATTAGTCATTTTAATGTCAGTGCAGCTGCTGCTCTTAACCCAACGAGTAGTCCTTCATACTTGGCCATGTTGTTGGTGGCACAAAACTCAAGATGAGTGACATACTTGAGTTGATTGCATGTTGGTGAAGTTAGGATGACTTCTGCACATACACCTTGACTATTGTTAACATCAAAATTTGATTCAGCCTGTAAGCAGGATCGGCCGATGGAGATACTGGTCAGCTCGGGAGACAGAGCCGATCGGAATTGTAGAGAAGCCGATCAAATTAGTAGAAGATTGGATCGGTTTGAAGACAGGGAATAATCCGATCGGGGTCAGGTTCGAGAAGCCCGAGAAAAGGATGGAAAAGATCAGCTTTGTAAAAGAAGGTCCGATTGCTATAGTGGAGAAGCCGATCGAGTTGTAGCAAAGGTAGACTTGGTTCCAAATTAGAAGAATATTCAGATGAAATCGGGTTTGCAGACGAGCCGTGGACTCCACGACAGGATGTTTGTCTTTGTAAATTGTAACCTTATTTAATTAGGAAGGTTTAGCTAGTTAGTTAACTTCTTTAGAAATATTTTCCTCTATTTTTGTTAGGAAATAATGTCCAATGGTCGTGAACGTGTCGGACTCTATCTGTAAACCCGGGGTATAAATGTAGACCCCCTAGGAACATGTAAGATATCTCTCGATCATATACAATCTTGGCGCATCACCACCGTAGTTCATCTAGGTTTTTATTGGCGGGTTTTGGTTCTCGACGCCGGGCTGCATCGGTTAAGTCCGATCTCCGGCGAAGGGGTAAGTCCCGCCATTATCCTAGTATACTTTGTACTATCTAAGGCTGCATCATTTAGGTTCGAACTCTTAGTCATACCAGGTATTTCGCATCACATCCGTACAGGATATATCGGCCTATCAAACTCCTTCCGCCGTCGTCGGTCTCGTGCTACATCAGTTAGGTCCGACCTACGGGTCTGCCGACGGAGGATTGAGCTTTAGGTCTATACGTCTCTCTACGGCGTCTCATTGGAGTGAGTAGCCGATGACTTATCCTAAATGTAGGACCCCATCGTCGTGCGGCCGATGGGTTTAGGCATTAGGCCTGTAGGTGGCTGATGGCATCCCTCCTTCCTCGTCGTCATGTTCGGTCCGAGCCCCCACCATCTCGATGTTGTTAGTCTCCGACCTCATACTGTCTTGGTTAGGTCCGATCTATCGAGGCTGGACCTAACGGCGCCATTACCGCTGTCACTCGCCCGAATGACCTCAGGGGGATCGGCTCCCGCTCCACGTATCGGACGTGGGCAGTGCCATCGGCTCTTTGGTTGATAGACCTTTCAGTATGTTACACGCGTCTATCTCCCATACCTCCATCGGCTTTTCAGCCGATGAGCTAGCATTCTCGTCTCCATCGGCCATCAGTCGATAGGGAGAGTCGGGCAGGCCTTCTGGCCAACCGACGAACACGTCTTATCCCCTTTTCCTTGGCAATTGTAAGGTCAAATTGACTGGCACGCTCACGAACCTCGAGGTTTAAGGACCTACACTGGAGTTAAACAGATCTCCCAGGCCTTCGCGTGACCAAGCTGCCGTCCTTCCCCGGTCACAGGATTTTCGACGGTGAGCATGCTTTTTGGCATGCCCAGTGGGACTAGGAAGACCTTTTTTATCAGTTGAAGGTCTTTCATCAACTGTGATCTAATGGCGGAAAAATAAATCAACACAGACAACATAATCCTAGTGACGATGAAGGATTTGACTGAAGAGCAGAGATACCAGGTGGAGCAGAACACAGCTAATTTTCAGAAGCTCTGTCTGGAGTCCTTCAGCATGACCCGACAAGGGCCGATTCAAAAATCCCAGCTGCCAAAGCCAGTTTTGGAAGGAGAATCGAGCCGATCGCCACCCATTAGTCCTCAAAAACCGCTACAAGAGATGGTTGACGAAGCTATTCACCATGCACTCATTAATCAATCAGGTGTACTGGTGAATACTTTGCACAACTTGATTATGAAAACTATGGACGGATCTATTGTTAAAGAACCTGATCAAGGGCCAGTATATTTGCCGATGAGAACAGGACAACCACAAGTTACTTACAGGTCCAGAAGGGATGTAACAACAAATATGTTTTCGCCAGCACAAGAGCGGATTGGGGGGCAACATGAGGACATGATGCTAGGATATCATCGGACAACCTATTACGGGGGATATAGGCAAGAATATCCTAGTAATAATTATCAAGGAGATCATTATGGATCATGTCAAATACCGACTTCAATTCCACAGTACCAGAAAGAGAATCCAAAGGAAGAAGATTGGTCTGCCAGAATTGCGGAAGTTGTCAGGGAGCAATTCGGTATTAAGCCTAAAGAACAAACTTTTATGTATCAGCATCCTTAACCGGAGTGGTTCGACAGAGTTCTGCTGCCGCACTGATACAAGATTCTGGATTTCTTCAGGTTCTCAGGGCAAGATAGTGTATCTACAATAGAACATATTAGCCGATTCTTGGTTCAATGTGAGGAAGCATCGGCTAATGAAGCTCTGAGGGTCCGTTTGTTTCCATTGTCTTTATCTGGATCGGCCTTCTCTTGGTTTTTCTCGTTGCCTCCAAACTCAATCAGGGGATGGACCAATTTGGAGCAACAATTCCATAAATATTTCTTTGCTGGAATTCAAGAGTTGAGGTTGTCAGACTTGATATCGGTTAGAGAGAAGCACGATGAATCAGTTCTGAAATTCATCCAGCGTTTTCAGGATGTTAGAAGCCGATGTTACAGTCTTATTTTAAGTGATGGACAACTAGCCGACTTGACTTTCCAAGGATTGTTGGCTCCGATTAGGGAACATTTCTCTTCACCTACTCTAGAGGGTATCGGCTCACAAAAGCCGATTTGCTGATACCAAGAAAGAGAGGTTTCATCGAAAAGCCGCTCAGCTATAGGTGTACGCATCGGACTCAGATGATGAGGAATCCGATGCAGAGGTGGGTTTGGCGGAATAGACTAGGAATAAGAAACCTGTATCATATCCATGGATTAAGAATGCCAATAAAGGAGAATGATATGATTTTGATATCAACAAAGCCGACAAGATATTTGATCTTCTCCTCCAGGAAAAGCAGATTCAGTTACTGCCGAACCATGTAATCCCATCTGTCGAAGAACACAAAAAGAAGAAGTATTGCAAGTGGCACAATTCAATATCTCACCATACCAATGAGTGCAAGGTTTTTCGGCAACAGTTACAATCGGCTGTTGAATAGGGAAGGATCAAGTTCGAGGACAAAAAGCCGATGAAGGTTGATGGGCATCCTTTCCCTGTGAATATGGTGTTTGCAGAGACCTCAGGAGATCGGTCCGATGAGAAAAAGCGCTGGAAGAGGTCAAAGGTTACCTCATCGGACCTAATCAAAAAATATTCTAGAATACAAGATGAAGAAAGACAAGCCGCAACGCAACAAGAAAGGTATAATCCACATTGCGGTTGTCCCTTTTTTTAGTACTGTTGGGTTCAAAATATGAGATTGCCGTCGATCGAAGATTGTCCTAAGTGTAACAAACTAGGATCTTGGTACATTGACTAGAGCAAGACACCATACGATCAGCCTTCCCTCGTGCGAGCATCGGTACATAGCCGATTAGGGCTGATCAACGAAGAGTATGGTCAAGGTCATCTAAAGATAGGGAGTTACACAAAGGATCGTACCATATGAAAGATCAGTGGTGTCCATCCGGGATTTTTATAAAAAATTAGAAGAGGAGGGCACAAAGGCTACGGCATAGAGAGCAGCATAAAAGGCAGTGTCAGGACCATGAGGAAACCGATCGGAGCCAGAAAATGAAAAAGGTATGGAAAGTAAAGCAAAAGGAGGATGATGCTGGCACATCGGCTCAAGCTAATATGGTATTCTTCTTGCCTATGGAATATACGGCATATGTATCCAATGAAGAAGGTCAAGAAGAAGATTTTGCCCAATTGATATTGGAACCAAGTCAAGCCATATTTGACAAGCCAGAAGAATCCAAGCATCGGCACCTAAAACCATTGTATATCAAGGGGTATGTTGATGGGAAGCCGATGGCAAAGATGTTAGTTGACGGAGGCGTAGCCGTCAATTTGATGCCGTATTCTACATACCGCAAATTATGTAAGATGGTTGAATACTTAGTTAAAATAAATATGGTTTTGAAAGACTTCGGAGGGAATCCATCAGAAACTAAGGGGGTGCTGAATGTGGAGTTAACAGTTGGAAGCAAGACATTGCCTACCACATTTTTTGTCATCGATAGTAAGGGGTTGTATAGTCTACTCCTTGGCAGAGATTTGATTCACGCCAACTGTTGTGTTCCTTCAATAGTGCATCAAAGCCTCATACAGTGGCAAGGAGATAGAGTTGAGGTGATCACAGCCGATCAGTCGACCAATGTTGCAACAATCAATATGCCATTCTGGGAAGCTGATGGGTTCAACAGCCTGTCTAGACAAACATGGGTGGGTAATTTCCTTGAGGTGACTGATAAGGGGATAAAGCCGATTCAGCCTGTCGGCTCGGATCCATTGTTCCCATGGGAACTATAGAGGACTCCAAAGGAAAGTTAGGGTAAGGTTTTACGTCGGCCGATGAGTTGGAGCAAATAGATATAGGTTCAGGAGATAAGCCAAGGCTGACATACATTAGTAAAAATCTATGTGTTGAATCCCGAGAAAAGTTGATAAAATTATTAAAGGAATTTTGGGAATGTTTTGCTTAGGATTACCATGAGATGCCGGGATTAAGTCGATCGATTGTTGAACATCGACTTCCTATTAAACCGGGATATCGGCCATTCAAGTAACCACAGAGAAGATTCAAAGCAGAGTGGCATGATGAAATCAAGGTAGAGATCACAAAGTTATACAATGCAAATTTCATCAGACCATGCCAATATGCTGAATGGGTGTCCAATATTGTCCCAGTGAAGAAGAAAAATGGAAAGTTAAGGATATGCATCGACTTTCGGGATTTGAACAGGGCAACCCTTAAAAATGAGTATCCGATGCCGATGGCCCTAACGGCGCCGTTACTACTATCGCTTGCCCGCATGGCCTCGCGGGGGATCGGCTCCCGCTCCGCGTATCGGACGTGGGTAGCGCCATCAGCTCTTTGGTTGATAGACCTTTTAGTGTGTTACACATGTCTATCTCCCATACCTCCATCGGCTTTTTAGCTGATGCGCTAGCATTCTCGTCTCCATCAGCCATCAGCCGATAGGGAGAGTCGGGCAGGCCTTTCGGCTGACTGACGAACACATCTTATCCCCTTGCCCTTGTCAATTATAGGGTCAAATTGACTGGCACGCTTATGAACCTCGAGGCTTAAGGACCTGCACTGGAGTTAAGCAGACTCCTAGGCCTTCGCGTGACCAAGCCGCCGTCCTTCCCCGGTTGTGGGATTTTCGGCGGTGAGCAACTATTAAGTGCTCAATCAATTGCCATCGTCCATATCTCACTAACTATGTTATCGATGTTGGTGTTCATAGGAACAATCCATTCTGTTACAAAATTAGTGAGTACTTGGGATTTGATGGTGGAATGAGGAATGAAACAAATGTTGAATTGGCCAAGCTCGTGACCCACTTGGCAATGCATCTAGTCATATCCTTACTACGAACAACTTCTCCAAGAGGGTATGAGGAGATGACTGTGACCTTTGTGGGTTTAGAACTAGTGGCATAGCTCTCAGGAAATCATCACAACTGCATAGATCAATTTCTAAATTTGAGGATATCTTGTCTTTGTATCATAGAGGATCTCACTCACATAGTAGACCAGCCATTGTATCCTATCGTGCTCGACAAAGAGGATTGTGCTGACTGAGTAGGATGTGGCACCAACATACATGAATAGCCCCTCACGTCGCTAGGGAGTGACCAGGATGTGTGGGTTAGTGAGGTACCTATTCAACTTGAGAAAGTCATTCTTGGCTTCTTTGGTCCACATGAATTTGTCATGATTCTTCAACAAATTCAGGAAAGATAACCCTTTATCTCCCATCCTTGCCATAAATCTGCTAAGTACTACCATGCATCCTATTAGCTTCTATATATTCTTTAATTTTCTTGGGATTGGCTTCAATGCCTCATCTAAAGATGAGGAATCCAAGTAATTTTCCCAGTGGAACTCCGAATATTCATTTCTATGGGTTTACCTTCAAGAGGTCTTTCTAAAGGTTGTCGAACATCTCTTGGAGGTCCTCGATCAAGTGATCTTGAGTTTTTGACTTCACGACCACATCATCAACATAGGCTTCAACATTGCAATTGAGTTGAGTCTAAAACGCCCCTTGGATTTCTCGATGGTATGTGGCGATAGCATTTATCAATCCAAAGGGTATCTTTACATAGCAGAAAGCACCATATGGTATTACAAAAATTGTTTTTCCTTGTCCTCCTAGCCATGCTAATCTAATGATAACCAGAGTATGCATCAAGAAATCTTAATACTTCACATCCTTCTATTGAATCAATTTGTTGGTCTAGCCTAGGAAGGTTAAATTGGTCTTTTCGACATGCCTCATTGAGGTTGGTGAAGTCTACACACATTCTCCACTTAATGTTAGCTTTCTATACAATCATAGTGTTGGCAAGCCACTTAGGGTGGAAAACTTCTTGGATGAATCCTGCCTTTAGGAGCTTGTTAATTTCTTCCCAGATAGCTTCTTTGCGATTTGGCATGAACCATCACAAGTTTTGTTTAATTGGTCGTGTGCCTAGTGGCATCATCAGTTTGTGCTCAATCACTTTCTTGGAGACCGTGGGCATATTATGTAGTTGCCAAGCAAACATGTTTACATTCTTCTAGAGGAAAGTGATGAGCTTGGGTTCCTATTTTTCATCAAGTTTTGTTAGGGATTTCTCTTGAGAGTTGTACCAGCTCGATAGTGCCATTATGTTTTGCCGATATCTTGGGCTTACTCTATTTTCAAGAAAGCTCATCTGTGGTGGGTGTGGTGGAAGTTTGCTCGACCATGTCGAGGCTCTGCTTGTCGTATTGCCATTTGGTCCTAGTATCTTGATAAACTAATATAGATAGTGGGAAACTGCCAAAAACTTGTCTAGCACAGTCTACCCAAGAATGGCACTATATGCTGTGTCAAAATCTACAACATCAAATGTAATATTCTTAGTCCAAAAGTTGTCGACTATGCCAAAAGTAACCGGCAATTTTATCTTCCCAGTGATTTTGAAGATGACTCTATGGTGATGCCGTGGAACGGCTGCTTAGATGGTTTAAGTTCGCTTCTTAGGATCTGAAGACAGGGGATTATCCAATCGGGATCAGGGCCGAGAAGCCCGAGGGAAGGAAGGAAAAGGATCGGCTTGACTAAAAGAAGGTTCGATAGTTGCAGTGGAGAAGCCGATCAGGTTGTAGCAAAGGAAGACTCGGCTTACAAATTGGAAGATTATTTAGATGAAACCGGGTTTGTGGAAGAGCCGTTAGTGCTCGTCAGTGCTCGTCAGTTGGGCTTCGGCCAACTCCCCATCGGCTTGTTCTTCATCGGCAAGCTTCGAGCCCACGGAGAAGTGAAAAGCGGCTTGGAGTACGACCGACTTAGTTTGATGACATCGAACTTGTCCTTAGGGATTATCTCCACCTTCGAGCCCTGCATATTCAATATCAAAATCTTCGCTCAATGGTGGTCAGAATGGGGAAGGCACTTATATAGTCTATCGGCTGAACATTATTGCCTTCGCCTCAATCCCGACTATGTGAAATCCAATGAAGAGGTAATCCTTCTCCTTTCACTATCATTTCTTCATCGTATTGAATTTCAACTGTGTCTTGATTCCTATGATTCCACAGGCTGGTGACAAAGATGCACCTTTGACCAGCGCAAGTGGTCTACCGATTATCTATCAACCTCCATCGGCCAGATCCCTCCTTGGGCAAAGCGGTCCACCTCCATCGGCTCTCCTCCAAGTGTCGCAAGTGTCAGGGCTAAAGCGCAAGAAACCGGCTGCTCGTACGGTTTATAAGAAACAGAAACCCAACGCCGATGTTGTCATCATTGCATCGGCTTCACGAAGCCCTTCCCTTGCGGCAATTCTATCTTCTTTCGCATCTCCGTTGGTATGTGCCAGCATCAATTCTTTGTTGCCTTTGTTTTATCCTGACACCTTCGCTTTGTAGCCTGAACCATCAGCTCCTAAGGTCCAAACGTCGGACCCTGTTACTGGGGCTAAGCCGATGGTATCCTCCGAAGTTTTGGTATCTACTCACACTGCCCCACATCAAGCTAACACCCGCATAAGAACTGCTCCCACTGTCTCTCAGGTACGTTCATTATAC